>VXAA01001877.1:120222-130825 GCA_013399115.1 Anseranas semipalmata
CCAGGGTCTTCTTTCTTGCCCTTCTTGAAAATTGGCACAACATTTGCCAGCTTCCAGTCAACTGGGACCTCTCCAGATTCCCAAGACCATTGAAAAATAATTGAGAGAGGTCCCACGATGACGTCAGCCAGCTCTCTGAGCACCCTGGGATGAATCCCATCCGGACCCATGGACTTGTATAGATCCAGGTGGAGCAGCAAATCCCGCAAATGTTCGGGGTTGGCTGGGAGTTTATCATTCCCACTGTCACAGTCCTTCAGCTCAGGGCACCCGGGGTGCCGAAGCCCATCATCAGTGTTGAAGATAGAGGCAAAGAAGGCATTAAACGTCTCTGCTTTGCCTACATCCTTGTTTTTGAGGTGACCATCCCCATCAAGTAGTGGACCTGTGTCTTCTCTGGTCCTCCTTTTTCTGTTCACATATTTTAAAAAGCCCTTTTTATTGTCTCCCACAGTCCTGGCCAGCTTCAACTCTAATTGGGCTTTGGCCACACGAATTTTCTCCCTACAAAGGCAAACAGCGTCCCTGTAGTCCCCCTATGTTGCCTGACCCTGCTTCCAGCAGCCATACACTTTCTTTTTGTGCCTAACAGCAGCCATACACTTTCTTTTTGTGGCTATGTACGTATAGCGGCTAGAGGTAGGAAAAATGTAAGTTGGAGGTAGTCTTTGAAGTGAAATTATGGCACGCATCAAAGCAGCGGTGCCTTCTCCTCTGCACCTGCTGAGGGAGCGCTCTGCAAGTTCATGGGCAGAGAGACCAGTCGGCCTGTAACCAAAACTCTTGAAGCCTGACCTTGGAGGTGTTTCTGCTTCCATGCAAAGAGCAGACTTAAAATAAGTTGTTGTTCTTCCTCTTTCCCCTTTTCTCCTCCTCTTTCCTTTCTTTCCTCCCTCTTCAGATGATTCCCTGCACCATTTTGGCAAATACACCATCAGAAATGGCTTTGATAAGGACAACTAAAAGATCAAGAAAGGGAGAAAAATAGCTGACTGAAATCCTTGAAACTTCTGATCTCTGTTCAATTTTGCAGTAATCAGACATTAATGGTAAGCTGGTCAAATATATGTTTGGATGCAGTGATCACAGGATTTTTTTAAAATGATGACTGTCTTTCTGCTGGACTGGAAATGATGACAGCTCTACATTACTAACGTTCTTCTCTTTGTCAAGCAGCTCCCTTTTCAGCCAGCTTTTAACTCTTGCCATGTTTTCCTTGTGTGAGACATGTCATAAATTCCTGGAGAAACAGGAAACCTGGTTCAAAATTAGAATCCAACATTCAGAAATCTTTAGTCCAGCAAGCTATTACTAGTGTCTTTTTCTTCTCCTTTTAATTTGGCTGAAATTTGGTATCTTTCTCCTGTCTGCAAGTAACTATTTAACATTAACAACAATTATTGATGTGATTATAGCCTATCCTTGACATCAGCGCCAGGTGAAGAAGTGGAATGGCTGATGCAGGTCTCTCTTGATACAGAAGTAAAGAAGAGAGGTGTAATATATACCGATCAACATGAGTTTCACTGTATATCCATCTTTATTAGATTACAGCTTTGGCTGATGAAAGATAATATTGTTGATGTAAGATATACAGATCTCTGGAAGGCTTGATATAGTGCTGCCTAACATTCTGATCTAAAAATAATGATACAAGATCAATCTGGCATTTTAAGTGGATTAGAAATTGGCAGATGAAGGGATGTCAATACACCTGCAAACAATGAACCATTTCTATTGGATCTTGTTGGAATCAGTTCTTCACTCTGCATTGCATAAAGTTTTAACCAATCAGCTGGTAGAAATAAAATTGTTACTTGCAGTGTTTGATTCACACAAGTAATTGGGGGAGTGATAAACAATGAACAACATGGGTTATTCTTACAGAACAACAGTTATCAGATAACAAACTGGATGTGAATAAGCAAGATATTTACATACAGTACATTATTCTTCAAGGAACAAGCAAAGGACATCTGAAGTTCAACTCCCAGTAAAATGATTCAAAAAGGCTAATGTCCTTATTCTGAATTATTATGGTCGGTTTATAACTTTGGTTTATAGTTGAGATAGTTTTGGTTGACCTTATTTGTAGGTTTGAGTAATTGTTGGGGTTAGGTGAAGTTGATGGGGAAAAGGAGTTGATTGAAGAATTGTTAAATCTCAAAAATAGGTTAGGAATACATTCTGTGGGAGAGACGATTCCTGCAGCTGAACAGTCTAATATACTCCTTCAGTTAGTTTGGTTGTCTGCTGTTTATCTCAAAAAAAGAAGCAATTAGGCTTGTGTGATTTGAGTGCCACTATGTTATTTGGAAGACGGAGGTTCAGTTTCACATTCTTTCATAGCTTGGCATGTTGCTTAGTCTCTGTGTGTTTTAATTGCCTATATGTAAAATAGGAATAATTAGTTTTCCTATCTTGCAGGGTGGTTGTAAGGATAAATTTACTGAAATTTTTCATATGAAATGATGCTAGAACAGTGGAAGCTATATAAATGTATTATCTACCAACAATATTTTCTATAAAAAACATTTTCAAATACTTCTCTGTCAGCTTTTTAAAGCCTAGATAATAGTTAGACCCTCACAGTTTTTTGTTTTTGTTTTTTTGGTTTTTTTTTTCATTTGACATCTTTAAGAAGAGAGTTGGCAAGCAAACAAAACAGCAGACTTTAGTGGTCACCAGTATGTGTAAATGTGCAGAAAAATTCCATTCCACTTGAAATATGCACGCAATATAATTAAATTTCAGTTAAAATCATTAAATAGACTGGTATAATGCAAAATATAGAAAATAGATTTTGGAATGTTGAAGGTATGGGGGCCAAAAAAATCAAATGCAGTAGTGGAAATTTAAAATGACTGAGAAGACTTTCTATCCTGTGTTTCCTCAGTTTTCCTCTTGTGCATCTGTTTTGCTGTGATCTTATGTGGGGGGCACATCTGAAGAGGAGCATTATATTACGTAACTGAATCACAGAAGTGGCTTGAACATGCAAGAGCCTAATTAGTACAAGCAGCTCCTCACTGTAAAAAGCTGTGTTCCGTATTTAAACCACATGTGCACAATAACCATATCTGAACGGGCGCAGACTTTGTCAAGAGAGCAGCAATGCAATTGTTTGCTGTGTGCCCACATACATTACAGAGCTAAACACATTGAACTGTAAGGTTAAACCATACTTGTTACCTGTCCCAACTGCATCTTGTGTTGATAGTGCACACAAAATCTATACATGTCCTGTTTTATTGTGAAACTAAAGTAAAGTTACTGTTGCATTTTCAGTAAAGGCTTTTTGACTTGACAATTAACCCTTTTGTAGCACAGTGAGCAACTTGCTAAACATTTTAACTGGGCTCCTGTCAGATAAATTTGGTGGAATAATGCAGGGTACAGCATGATATGCAGGGTGGAAAAACTCTGAAGCACTGAAGCAGCTTTTATTTCTGATAGTATTTTAAAACTTAAAGGAAAAGGTAAGAAATGAAACTAGAATTAAGAACCTCCAATCACCTGATGTTTGCTGAAGTAATATGGTTTAAATATATGCCTCAAGAAGGAATGTATGCTAGTTGATGCAAAACATGCTCATTACTAATACAGCGGTAAATGCTGTAGACTTGTGCTTCGAAGCGCATGAGGCTTGACTCACTAAGGCCTGAAGCTACTCCAGGAAAGACATAAGCAAACCCAGTGCTCTTTTCCCTCAAGATTCATCAAAGGATGAGTCATCTGTTAAAAACAGAGTAATCATCAGGCTATTCTGCTTTTCTGCTGACTATTACTATTAGAACAAAGCCTTCAGGCAAAAAAAAAAAAAAAGAAAGAAAGAAAGAAAAAAAGAGAGAGAGAGAAGAGAAAAAAGATGTGGCTTTGATCTCATTCACGGGACTCAAGGCTGGTTTATGCTTTAAAGTTCTGCCATTGTGATTGTTTCAATCGTAAGGTGGAAAATAGCGTGCCATTACCAGGCATAGCTCCAATGGCAAAACCTCTTGGTTTAGATGCAGTTAATACTGTCAAAAACCTCCCTTTCTGATGAAGTAATGTGTTCCATTCAAGACACTGGTGTAAGCTCCAGTGGAAGGCAACCCTTTCCTTTCTCTCCTTAAAGCTGTAGTCTCTCAAATGTGGATATACTTTATTTCAGATGGCAATTTTAATAAAGTGATCAACAGTGAAATGACTACTTTTTACTTGGAATTGGATGGAACAAATGACACCCAAGACAAAGCATACAAGAAGTGGGGATGAAGACCCTTAGCCAGCAGTCTAGGTGTGAAATAAACACCCCTGAGTCATTACATGAAGTCAGAGTCTAAGCAGTCTTAGGAAACTTGTGCAAGATCATTTTCTTCAAAAAAAGCCTCCTCTCACAGAAAAGGCAGTGTTCTTAACAGGGGTTCCCCCTGCCCTAGGCCCTTGTCCTCAAGAAACCCTCCTGCGTAACAGGCAGATGAGCGACTGCAGAAGAACAACCTTGGTACAGCATTTCTGTTACAAAAAGAGAGAAAGGCTAGATGATGTTTTGTGAAGTACACTGAGGATTTTTAACATAAGGCACTTCATGAAGCAAGATACTAAAACTAAGTGATATCACTAAGTTGCCAAATAAAAAGCCATTATTATGAATGAAGATATTTCACACAATTCTCACAGTTCAGGGCTTAGAAAATCTTTTATGATTGGAGGTAATTTTTCAAATCCTATAAACAGACTGGTAACCAAGATTAGTATTTCTTTTTTATATACACTTAAGAGGGCTTCAACATTGTCTTTAATCCATTTGCAATTAAATTTGAAGCATAGTTTTAAAAAATAGCAGTAGGTGAATGTAACAAGGTGAATGTACTTCTGAAAATGCTATTTATTTAGGTGCTATACTTCAACTGTTGTTTGATCCTTCATTATTGGTATCTGTATTGGTATCATAGACATTGAGATTACCCTTCATTTTACAAAAATAGAAAATGCAGAAAATGGTAATATACCAGAACATTTTCCAGTCTGGCTCCTGAGTGACAGCCGTGAGCTGTTTCTTTGTTAAATCATAATTTCTTCCTTCCTCAACAAGCCTGTCTCTTTCTTCTTGCATATTATAATGTCGAGTACAAGGAGAGAGATCTAAAATCACTCTGTTGATCCTTTGCTCTGTTGTTCCAGATAGGAACGCAAAACTACCATCACCGTAGAGTGGTAAATTCAAGTACCATCTCCCTAAGTCTGTATACTCCCTTTCATCAAATGAATTAATTCTCCCTTCCTTCTTTTTGAAAATAATTTTTATTATGTCTTACACAGTTGATTCTACTGTACTCTTAATATTTTCTTTGCTATAGGAATGTAGAAGTTGAGATGTCATTCACAGTCAAAATTGTCTGCTTTGGGGGAAGATAAAAGATCTTTCAAAGCAGCAAGTGTAAGAAAACTTTCCCTTAATGACATCACTTGCAAATTTCTAACTGAAATGATTGGTTACATTAGCAATTAACAAAACCTGAATGTGATTTCCTCCCTTTACGTATGGTGCAGTTTAACATCAAACCCTGTACCAATAATGTAAACTAAGTATACAGTGACAGGAAACTTCTCATACAGTAAGTGAGTATTGTATTGGCCAGAAGCTCGGATTTCTCCCCAGACAGTAACTTTCCTTGAAGCTTAATTATGAACAGAAAATTAAATTCATGTCAGAAATACTTTCTTGTTATTTGGTCTTCCCCGTTGTCATCTTGGCAGCAGGATTTATTTCAGTCCTTTAAACACTCTGTGCAGATGGATGCCAACTGTGTGAGCTCCAAAGCAGTTCTCATTATAACCTAACCTAGTGATAAGATGAAATAGCCGATCAAGTTGTATGGTTTTCCAGATTAGTCAGTCAGTGGATGGTCTTCGAGTCAGGAAGGAGGGTAAAAAGTCCATGAAAGCTCTGTAACATCTCTTTTTTGTATTTACAGCACTCCAGAATCACCAGTGCTCTTTAACTTGGGCTGCATTATTGTGAGCTGCCAGGGGGATTAAGGCCAGGACTCTCATTTGAATGCCCTCTCCTGAGAAAATGTACTTGTTTTCGCCACTGTATTTCCTACTTTGCTGCACCAACAAGATGTTTTCAAAATATTGGTATTTGTTTGACTTAAGTATTTCACTAAAAATGATGCAAACCTTAAATCTACTTTTACCAAATGAAATTCTTCCTTTTATTCTGTTCCTGGCAACAATAATGAAAAAAAGAAAAAAGAAAAAATGTTAGTCCTTTGGTATTACTTGTGATGAGATAGGATTTGCCAGTATATATATACCATATATCTCTATTAATACATCATATATCTCTATTAAAACAGAATACAGGCCTAACTGTTTACTTAGAACACTAATTATGTATGTGTATGTCTATCTCTAGGCAGTTTTGTTGGTGTTTTATAGCGGGGCTCTAGATTTCTACTTTATTCTTTCGCTGAAGTTTAGAAAATGCAGTATATTCCCTGGGGTTAAAACAAAAAACAAACAAACAAAAAAAAAAAAACAAACACTTTTTTCATTTTGTATCTATATTTCTTAAGGGTTGCAAGCCTTCTGATGCTAAACTCTAGCCTAATAATTTTCCTGAGGCTTAACGGTATTCAGTATGTTTCCAGAAATAAACACAGGCATATAGTTTGCCTATGCTTATGATAGTTTTAATAGATGACCAGATTTGTTTTGTTATAGCAAACCAAAGTCAGTATTCAAGCTATTCATAATGTCAGAAAAGAGTAAGGATTTGTGAAATTGTTCAGGCAATACTGTAATATTTAACAGCATGGCTACTAGAGCTACATCAGAAAATACTGAGAGCTGGCTAGCATTCGACATATGAAAATTATGTTGCCCCTTAAAAAAAAAAAAAATGTTATTCCATTTTCATTTTAAAATGTTCTTTCTAGGTTAAAAATAAGCCAGCAATTTAAAACTTTACTTGTGATGTAATGTATTTGTCTTCACTAGAACTTTGGTCATTGGTATTTTGAATACCTCTTTAGTTCTTGTTCTGAAGTGTTGAATTGATACTACTTGCTCTAGAGCAGAATACTTCTACACTGTGATCGTACATTTCCTAAAGTAAACTGGTATTTTCTTATTAATTAGAACAAAAATGAACCTAGTATTTCACTGAGACACACCATTTTGTATTAGAATGCCAGGGATTTGTATTTTTATCTGTAACTGTTCTGTCAATACAGATTTAATTTTTGATTTGAAAACAGGACATCACGAGCCAATTTATATATTCTTCTCAGCTTTTGCCTTGCCACTCAAGTATCTGAATAACAGATACAACATAAAGAAACACCTCAATATGCATTAGCTAACAGAGTGATTTATCTACTGTTTCATGGTAATTTATAGGCATATATTTGTCAGCTGTTTCACAGTAATCCATATATTCAAAACATATGAATTTTAAGGAATGCCTCCTAGATTTCAGGTTTACATTGAAAAAAAAAAATCAAGATTAATTTGTAATAGGCTAGATTCAGTGAAGTTAAGGAAAGGAGGCATTAAGCCATATGTGTAACATCTGCGTTAAGTTTTTTGGTTTTGTTTTTAATCATGTTTTGCAGTGTATTTAAACCTGCACATAAAGAGTTGTAATTTCTTCTTGAAATTGTTTCTTACTTTTAGCCTTCCATATTAAACAAGTCAGATACATCTTTTTTTTTTTTTTTACAGCAAAAATGCAGTGTTTTATATTACAACATTGCTGGGTAATGCATCTTGTACATTTACCATTCTTGACTGTCTCCAGTTGAGGAGTCCTTTTTAAAAAAGAGACTTAGGTAGTTTTTAAAGTCCCTGTTCACAACAGCTGAATTTAAGTTTCTCCAAAACGGAGCATGGGGGTAGGGGGGGAGTAACTTATCCCCCTTCAAATGCTTATGCAGCCTCTTGCTTATCTTCTGTGTAATTTATACAGTTAATAGAGAAACTCTTAAAGTTTCAAAAAAAAAAAAAAATACTGGCTTGGTATTTTGTCTCTTCGATATTGTTCCTTTACTTTGCTGAATTTGGTGACAGGAGCTCTCTGAAATAAAGCCGTTGTAACACCTAAGAAACTATGAAGTGATCTGTGATATTTTTGTAGCTACAAATGCTGTTACTTTTCAATTCTCAGACTTAAAAATCTTCAAAAGTGCTTGCTCAGTGCCCCACAGGAAAGATGAAACTTACCCATTTGGGGCAATTCCAAATGCCCCTGGGATACATGTTTATTAGGCTCCTAAGCTGCTCTTGGAAGTCAGGGTACTTCAGGAGGATGTTAAACACTTATTTAGCAGTCTAGTTCCAAGCGCACGGACTGTGATAGTGGGCACCTTGTTCCAGCAGCGTGCTCCTGTGTTTGGTGCCAGAGCTCAAGCCAAATCCCACATTATCGCTCGTAATGCATCTGAGACTGGAGCAAGCACAGTTCCCTTCCAACAGCTCTGGCTTGTGCAGTAAGGACAAGTTTAGAGGGAGAAATGTTGAAAGCTTTGAAAGTACTCTCCTTTGTTGTTTTTGTTTTAAACGTCCATGTCTGCACAGAAAAACAAAATGAAACATTGTTTGCACTCCAGGCTGGCTATTTTAAATGCACGCCTTACTAATTAACAGAACTGTACATGTAGGGTGAAAACAACGTTTTGTATTTGACTGATCCTTAGATGGATGGTTGCATTATTCTCTGTCTTCACCTTGTCTCCTCTCCACCCTATTCCCTCCTTTGCACAAGGACTTTCCCTAGTTGTTTTCCTTTCTAAGACACAGGCAAATACTAAATGACATTGAAGCATGAAGCTATAGCCTTGTAAGTTTGAATGTAAATTAGGACAACCAAAGAAAAGTGGGTTAGCTGGTATATGAATTGACACAAAATATTGTGATTTTTCTGTTTTCATTATCTGTCATTAGTCATACACAAAAGGGTAAGGTGGAAACTTTCACTGCAGATTTCCTATTTGTGTTTATAGGTGGCTCTTGGCAACATAATTTCATACAATTTCTGCTGAGTTACAGGTACTCAGGTATTCTGATGATGCCAAACAGCCAAATGATGCAGCAGAGGGAAGACCATGGGATATTCCTTTAAATCCATAGGCATTAAAGGCTTGAAGGTGTATCTCAGATATTTGCCAGTCCCATCCTAACCACAGAGTGAGCTCTGTCTGAGGCAAGAGAAAGGTATGAACAGAATTTCGATGAATATGGTGAACAGTTTTTCATTGTCACTCTGGTCAGAAGGGGTCATAATGTAATCATGTCTGGGACAGAGATACGGGTATTAAGCATATCCCGTCTGCAGGAGTGTCACCCAGGCACACCCGTGTTGTGCAGCACAGGTCTGCACAAACTGCTGGTGACATATTCCAAAGCTGGAGGCAGCGTGGGCACGTAGGTACCTAAATTGAAGAGTCCTAAAGGCACAGCCTATTGGCCTCAGCGTGGCATCAGGCTCACGCTAGCTCCACTGCCTCTGCATCGAAGTTGGGGGCTGTTGTACTGCATGGATGTCCTGAACGTCCCATGCAAACATTTCTGGTTGGTTTACTACTATCTTGTGGATCTCTTCACCACACCTCTTTCTTTGAAGCAGACAGACTTATCTTGCAATTGAACCCTGTGAACATAAATCAGTGTTGGCATTTAATTTCCCCTACCCCCTGCTACCAAAAAAAAAAAAAAAAACACATTTGCTTACATGGTTCCTTATGTGGGAGGCATTAATTTAGCCCAGGGTAAGCAGTGGTGTTCCTGATATTTCCCACCCAACAGTTTGAAAGCCTGTAAAAGCAGCCACCAAGATGATGAAAAAAAAGGGAGTAGCTCTGAGTTGAGAAAATAGAATTGACAAGTTACAGAAATAATGCTGCCTGAGGTTGAGCCATTAATGAGCGAAGGAAAACAAACCTCATCTAGAAGAAGACCGCCTGTCACTTTGAATGTTATGTTATGAATATTTAAATGAAAACATAAAAAAAAAAAAACATACCATTTTTCTCATCTGAAAATCAGAAACTAATAAATTGTTCTATAGATAAATTATGTAAAAAGATGTCACAGTTTTAAGGAAGGAGAAGTGTTGCTAATTCAAAAGGGAAGAGAACCAAGCACAGTTAGCATGGTACTTTGGGGACAGCACAAGAATCCAGGGAAAATGAGGAGAACAACCTCACAAGAACTTAATTTTGTTTATTTTCCATAAAGTGGGAGAAGAACAAAGAAGTGCTGTTGCTGGCTACGCGGGGAAGCTTTTCTTGCCCCGATATTTTTTCCCATATATATGTGGCTAGAAATTAATTAATGTGACCAATGTGAGGCAACCATCTCTCTCACACAAAATTAAAAAAAAATGAAAAGATAAAACAAAGACATCTCTGACACTGTAGTGAGCAATTTTGGCAGCTGGAGCTGTGTTTAATCTATAAACAGGTTACTAATATTTAATACTTCAATTTGTATGCTGGGAGATTTTCTGTTGTTCCTAACAATTCTATATTTAAGATTACCAGGGCTTCAGGCAGAACTGTTTGGGTAGTAAAGTGATAAACTGACACCAGAATACTGAGCAAAAAAAAAAAAA
>VXAA01001877.1:130839-158103 GCA_013399115.1 Anseranas semipalmata
AAAAAAACCATTACACTAACAGCAGCCAACATCAGTTAATGGTTTTCAGCTGTTGCAGATCTAATTGATCTTGTTGCTATAACAGAAAGCAGTTCTCTGTGATTCATATGCTTTCTTACTGGAACATATTCTACTCTCTTGCTGTTTTTAAGCCTCACTCTGGTTTTCCCTTTTCTTAAATGCCATTGCTAACAACACATTCTATTTAGAGCTAATATTAGTCAAATAAAAATTCTGATAGTTTGCTGAGACTTAAATTTTCTCTCTTGATTAAAAGGAAAGGCCAAACTATTTAAAATCAGTTGTGCGTTTCTTTTATTTACTTATTCCCTACTTTGAAGTGTCACACCCAGCACTCATTATTCTTGATTTATACGTACCTTGAAATCTGTATCTGCCATGAATGTATCAGACATGACTAAAATGATGTAAACATTTGCCATCAGTTGCAGTCTGATGTCAAAATCTCTTCTCAGTTCTGCATTTGGAGCTTCCATTGATATCAATGGAATGCAGTACGTTTTCTGTAGGACGTGTTTTGGCTGGTATAAAGCTCCCAGTACCATTTGAAATCTGCATGCAAGTGTTTTTCACTTTTCCTCTTTATAGCATTTGTAAACTTCTGATGTATTAGTTCAATTTTCACAGAAGCATTAATTTAAATTATTTCACTGGAATTTTAGTGTTATTAGGGGAGTTCTTTTCTTGGTGTGATTTTATTTTTTTGACAAAAGGAAACTGGAAAAAACAGGAATAGTGTGAAAATCAATAGAAACTTCCATTGGTAGTTGTAATTGTAACTCATCAAAGAAGAGAGTTTGTTTTCTTCTTATAAATGTGAGAACATATCAAAGAGGAATTTCTATTAAAAATGTTAGGAATCTCAATGGAAATGCACACTGTATTTTACTATTGTTCAGATTTCATCTTCACTTTGAGAGCTGTGTATATTCCTAAGCAGGCAGACTGCTCTACAGAATGATTTTGCCTGCCAGTTTTGTGTGAAAAGGATCTTGGCTCCCAGTATTTACTGTAGCTGCATCGCTCCCTATATTATTCAAGTAAAATACTATGTATTAAGAAACTTGAAGTATCTTACTCTAGAAAAAATAGTTTTGTAACTGGTGAAGTGGTGGAATGTCTCATGTTCATTTCTTTTTGTTCTTGCAAAGGCGTCCATCGCTGTGCTGGAAGACAAAGTAACATTTGCAAACAGAAAAGAAATGGGGAATTTTTCCTTTCTTCCTTTTTCGCTTGTGTTGCTGTGTTGTTCTGATTTTTTTTTTTTAAAGGTTGACACAGAGTCCCCTGAGAATTTTTAACATATGAGAGTAGATAACCTTGTTCTTTTGTTCACTCATCCCTGCCCTATTCTGATTGCCTGGGGCTGTTTTCTGAATATTCCATTTCATATCCATTTAACACTTTCTCCATTCTTCTTTCTGCCTTCATTCATCAGTTCAGAATAATGTTACATCCAATGTATCAGCAGAAAGCATAACAAAGACCTTTCAGACATAATCTCATCAGTGTCTCATTGAAGGAAGAGTCCCTAAGAACAAACCAAGGCTGTATAAACACAAACAAGAACCCCATTTCAGCAAAATGCCCAAGTTCAAATTTAGCATTTCCTGGAGTCCTTTTGCTTATCAGAGACTTGACATTTGTTAAAAGATTCTGCTGCTTCACCTATGACAAAAAGCTGTTACCTCCACATGCTGCCCTCTTCGGTGTCCAATAAGTTTCTCACAGAAGCAGACACCATCCTGCTGAGGAAGTATGGCAACATACAGTTAAGAGTAAATCTTGGGCTATAAAAAGACTGAGAAACTCCAATATGCATAGTTCAGCATCAGAAAGGGTTTTCCAGTTGTTTAAATGGCCATCTCCCTTTTTAACCAAAAGAACAGCAGCATCTTGTCATCCTGGTTGAAGAAAAGGACTTTTAATGAAAAGCTTATAAAGGAGTATCTTTGCTCATGTGAAAAATGAACAAAGCCTCAGAAAATGAATTTTCATGAAACACAAATGATTTTTTAAGTCAATCCTAACTGCGGAACAACGTGCAGGCTTCAGAAACGCCTTTTCCTGAACATAGTATTTCCATTTTTCCATTCAAATACTTTCACAAAGGGGTGTGAATTCAACAATTATAGCCAGAAAGAGCAGAGCAGAGTACCTAACAGCAGCTGTGTAACCATGTAAATGCAAATACCCCATTTTCATGAACAGTACTCATGTACCCTAGGAATGACACGTGCACTTCTAAGAATCAGACTACTTTTAGAGTCACACTTTGTATGTGAGTTTAGGAATGTACCATATCACATTTTAAATTTCAATATTAAAACTTTTTTATTTATTGGTAATGTCAAAGTCTTTTGTTTCTGACAGGGAAAACTGAAGTACTTATAAGAATTTAACAGTAAAATAATAAAATACACAATTTCATCTTCTTTGGGTTTTAGAAGGAAGCCAGAAGACAATAATAAAGTGAGGTTTTCAGGAGATGTACAACATTTTTTAACCAAAAAAAAGTAAAACTTACCATGCAAATGACACAACAGCAAATAAAGTTTACACTAGAAACCAAAGCCATCTGGCAAATTAACTGAAAATTAATGATTAAAGAAAATCTCACTGTGTTTGTAGTGTATTTTCATCCATCTGTGCCCAATTATGAAAGAGTTGTCAAAGAAAGCAAGCCACTGGTGGTTAATTCCAAACTAATCCAGAAAGCCTGAAAATGTCCATCAATGCATTTCTTACAGTTTCTAATCTCTGCAGGTTTCTGATAAGAGCAGCATTAAACTATGGTGTCATGAATCTTGGCTCTCCTGTTTGAAACTAACAGAGATGTACTACCTGTGATCATTTTAGATTAAGGAAATACCATCTTTCAAAAGCACACTACTGATAGAATTTATAAAAGGAAAAAACTGTGTTCAGATCCATTTCTGTCATACAGTGCCAACATAGCAATTGCAGTTAACAATATCTAGACTCTAAAACCGTCAGCTGTGACCCAAGTAGATAGTGCTAAAGTGCTGTATTATATTGCCAGAGTAGGCGGTGTTGGAGAGGCAGTACGCCCTGCAGCAGCTCTGTGTTGTCTTAGGTTCAGAGGGCTTTGCTACCCAGGGCACCTTGGTACACGGTAGTTTGAGCTGTGAATTTGCAAATTTCCTGACACTTTACATTGTACTGCTCTGCCATTTCACACCCTTAGTTCATTGCACAAGCACCTATATAGACTTGCTCGGCATCCCACGAATCACAGAGCAGCTGTACATTGTTCTCTCTGCAAGGAGGAGACTGTTCTCTGTTTCAAAGGGAAGGAGCTGGTGATAATTTTACTGTAAGTTTGGGCTCTAAGATTATTTTCACATAAGGTTTAACTGTGACTGCAAATCTGGGACTTCTGACTACACTTGCTTCATAATAGATAGCCTTCCTTGGGTAGGCCATCCTTTGGTCTTTCTCTAGAACAAATGGAGAGGGGGATACATCCAAAAAGCAATTTCAGAGAGGTGTCTACCTCATAATTGCCTTTTTGAGGTCCTTAACCACTAATTGAAATGGGAAACTAGTCTAAACTAAAGTTAGCCTTTGTGAAACTCCTCCATGACGCAATTTAGACCCAACAGTGGGTGCACAGCAGAAGAATTAGTGAGGAACAAGCATTGGGAAGGGCAATTAATTCCATTTGTGTTCTGCAATTCTAGATGAGGATTTGGTGTCGGAGAAGTGAGTGACAGAAGGACAATAGGTAACAACATTAAGCAAGTCTCATTGTGTGGATTCTTTAGTAGCTGGTTGTAAGGCATGAGCTTGCTTTCGAGCCTTTGTTGAGTTAGAGACCACTTTTCTACCCTGGCTCCTCTCTCACAAATGATTTAAGAGAGCAGTTTGGAACTGTGATCAGGAAAAAAACTGGGAGAGGTGTCATTCTTCTCCAGCAGTACCCTGTTCACTGTCAGCCTACTAGCATTGTCCCTGAAGGCTGTGATTTTTAGTCATTCTCAAGGTCTTTGTGCAACTCCTTGCTACTGGGGTTCATCTGACTTGGTCTCCGTTAGAACTCAGCCAGACTTGAAAAGTTCATGTGTATGAAGAAGTATCTGCAGCTGTAAAACTTCAAAACTCAGTGACATCTGCTTTCTTAAATGGGCCCATATGAAGCCGATGCGCCCATCCCTTTTAAATAATGCGCTTGAATTAACCCCTTAAGCTCTTCTGATAATAGACAGCATAAATCAATGCTATCAGCCAGCTATGTAATCATAACATTTACAGACATCTCAACATCCTTCACATCTAGTACATTAAAATTGTCTGTTCAAACATAGACCATAGTTTGACATGTAATTGTTTTTGGCTGCAGTCCAGGCTTATACAGCCCTTGTAGCTCCTTGGTTATGTTGGTAGAAGTATTTGTGCAGCCATGCAGTGAACCAGATCAGGGAGCTGAGCCAAGTTACAGAGGAAAAAAAAAAAAAAAGCAACATTTTTTTAATAAGGTTATTTTTGAGCTAGGTCAGTTCCCTGCACTGGCAAACTGGAGGCAGCAGCAAAAAAAGCAGGGAAAAGTGAGAATTTATGCCAGCATACCATTCAAATGGAGGCATGTCAAGCCATGTTTTTAATGCAAACTTCCAGTGTGGTGTAAAAGATTGCTACATCTAAATACCAACATTAAGTGGTAACTCAGGAAAGCTCTTTGTTATTGTCAAAGTAGAAATTGCCACATTAAAAAATCTGTCTAGAATGCAGAACTCGTTTTTTAAACTTGGCTGTCTAATTCTTTGGTAAACATTATTATTGTTCGGGGGGGTAAATTTATTCTTACATTTCAGGAATGACTGATAATGCTATTTTAATATTGCAAATTAGATTCTGCTTCAAATGGAAAACCCAAACATAGCTACAAGGGGCTAGATCATGCCTCGGTTATACCTGTGTATTCCTATTTACTTCAGTGATGCTGATTAAAAAGTAATTTAGGGCAAAATTTTGTCTGACAAGTTTCAGTTTAGTTCTTATATACAAAGCATTCATTACTGCATATCTTTTAATATAATCTACTCCAATAATGGCTTCATATATGAATTTTATTTTCAAGCCCTGTAGGGATTTCTGTTGTGCATCACATCCAGTATTTCTGTAGGCATATGCAGTAGTAAAAGAGGAAATCCTAGCATGGTGGCTTAGAAGTCCTGATATACGATTTCTTTTCTACTTCTTCTCTTCTGTAGACCAGCACCTGTTTGAATGTCATGGCAATACGCACCATAAGAGCATACAGAATTTACCTGACAAGTGTTACATATTTAACATCATCTACATTAACTGAATTTAAAGTTCAGGCCTGTTTAGATTGGAAGTCCTACAAAGTCAGACTTCTTTTTCCTACTGAAAATCTTAACGGTATTAGTGCTCTTATGAAAACCCTTTTTTAAAAAAGTAGGAAAAAACATTTGTACGATGACTTAAATATTCCTTGAAGACATTCCTTGAAGACAAGCTTTTCTAAAATAAAGTAACATTGTCAAGTTTGGAATGGAAATTTACCATTAGCACACTCTGTTTCCAACTTGATGTTACTAGCCTTAGAAACAAGAGATCTGCAGTATTTCTGAAGAAACTCTCACCTATATAATGTTACAAAGAGAAATTCATCCCTTCTCAAGGCTGTTCTCTTTCCAAACCTGTCTGGTGGGAAGGACTAGCACACACTTACTATTCTATAATGAAATCATCGTCCTTCCAAGACTCATATTGAAAATCAGGAAAAATCTGCAAAATCTTTATTGTTTTTCCTTAAAATTATTACAGCTAATTTTCTGTAAGGAAAGCCAACACCTGGAAACAGAAGCAACACTTGGCATAGATTCTGTGTGTCAGCCCATTGGTTCATTCATATAATAAGTATGTATGTATTATATGTAAGTATATATAAGTATTTCTTCATTCATATATATATATATATATAAACCTTTCTATCTATACACACATGAAGAGTTTTGTCTTGCATTTCTTTTTCTTTTTGGAGGGAGGTGAAGCTAGAACAGATTAGTGCTTCCTGAAAAATAAATACGAAATTGCTAAAGCAGTCACGGTAAAATCAAGCCACAGGCAAACTTGTATCTTGTACAGTAACATGATATTCTGGTTGTATGCCTGTTTAATATCTTTTAAGCCACCCTTGGGCAGGACCCCACTGTAAACAAGCTGTCGAGTTTGACTTGGAACATCCTTTTAAAAATAACACTAATAAATAAACATTCTGTCTTCACACATTTTGCTGCCAGGGATTCTCCATTTCTAAACTTATGAGTGTAAAGATTGTAAAGGTTTTTGTATTAACTACAGTCTCCATTTTTCATAAATATGAATTCTTCCTTTTCCATTTGTTTAATTCTTTAAAATTAAAACTTCAATTTTATTTTATAATTATATACTGTCATTTTAATAAAGACTTGTATTGAAACCAGCCCTGTCTGTTAAATTCTCTGTCTGGCAGTGCTATATAAATCAATAATAGTAATATTAGGTAATAATAGAAGAGGAATATGAGTCTATGCTTATTAAGAGCTGAAGTAAAAGGCTGCACATAGGAAATAATTTGCTGTGTACAGCAAGTTCCACTGATTCAACAAAAGCCAGTCAGACGCATAGCACTGAATGCTTTCTGTGATATTTTATCTGTCAACCATTTATCTAAATGTATTCTTCAACTCTTCCTCTCTCTTTGCTGCTCTGATTTCCTTGTAGCTGCTCACTCTTCCCTGCTAGGTTTGGTTTGATCCGGTGTTCGCTGCCCCAGGGCGGTGCAGTAGGTTTGGGATCTCTGTGGATTCCTTGCAGTGCTCCATGAAAGATCCTGTGAAGATGAACCTGCAATAAGGTGGTCAAAAGTAAAGGGCTTTTGGAACTGAGTAGCATCACTCCCCGTTACCCTCAAAAGGCAAACAAAATATCCCAGGTTCTGCTTTCACAAATGGCCGGTTCTTGCCTCCACTCACCAGTACTTCTGTGCAAACGACCAGGAGTCTCCTTGGACTCCTTCAGTTTTTGTGAGCTCCATGCATAATTGAAAGAGGAATTCTTAGTGTGGTGTTCCACCAGGGCCGACTCTGAATTAAAAACATATTTGCTGGACAGCAAGTCCAGCAAATGTATTTAATCAGACGAATTTGTGAACAACCTGAGATTCTGTTGCTGCAGTGTTTGATAGCAAGCACAGTTTGCAAGACTTCAGAAGTGACAAGATCTCACTCCACATTATTTGATACTTAATTTGTGAATGATTAGGTCTTGTTTGCAACAACTCCTGATTTTTTTTTAACCTTTTCTTTTTTAAAGCTGTGCTACTATTTAGTTTCATTATATCTTTTCCCTCTGGAGAAAACATGTATAAATACACAACGCTGACAAAACTTGCAGTTTTATTAGGAGTATATTTTTTTCTCTGTGTGTGTGTGTGCATGTGCACAGTGCTTTAGAAGATATGTAGACTCACTAAAAACTCAGCCTTTGCTTAAGAAGAGTAAGATGTCTAATTCTCATGGTTGTGGAGAAAGCCAAAAGAAAGTGTTCTTAAAAGTTAGTAATGAAGTTAAATAAATGGGATCCTGAACAAATCTTATTATTTTATCACTTCTGTTTGAATACTTGGAGTTGGCAATACTGGGTTGAATATTGTTTATGTGTTTAAGACTTCTACAAAGTGAGAATATAAATTCATTTTAAAATCCATGGAACAACTAGATACATCTCTCTCACAGTAGCATAGATGACACTGCTGTCAAAATCAATGAGAACTGCAGTAGAATTCAGTGAATTCTGTGTTGCTGTCACTTCACATAAGTATTACTGGCCCTGTAATGCTGTTATTTCTTACCGGGTCACAGAAGACCACGGTAGCATGTAAGATGCTCTGCGTATGAATGGTACAATGATTAAAGAGTAGTTTCATTGAAAGACCTTTTAATCCTGCTGCTGGAAGTTCAAAAGAAGTTCTTCAGCAGTAGCTGGAGATTCTTTAATAAACATTGTTTCCAAGCTTTTACTGGTTCTTTTTGAAAGACATTAAATACTTTTTAGAATGAATTTTCTCTGCTGTGTTTTTCTGCACACGGGATGAAAATGCCACCTCAGTGTGGACAGTTGCAGTGTTTTTAAAGGATACTCAGCACAAGGAATATGCAGCACTTTGTGCCCACATTGTTATGTTTGACAGTGCAATTTTTGTGACAGACTGGAACCATGAGATGAATTTCATTTATGATGCATGTTTGACTGCCTCACCTTCACTATCCTCACTAGTCATTTTGATTTGCACTCAATGTTATCTGGAAGTATCATGCAGTAAGATAAAGAAAAATAGCTCTCCAAGAAACATTGCTTTTCTCCTGCACCATCTGCATTTTCCAAAATAAATCTAAAATGCTTTTGTCTTACTTTGTCTTACTGAGAGGTCTAAGAGCCAATATTTTGTGAACCATTAAAAGCTTGATCTATAGAGCTGAAAATTCTGTCTACTGGTATGGCAAGACATTCTTTTCAATTCCTGGTAGGTTCTGAGTTATTGGATGTTAAAACTGTAGTACCATGACTTATAGGGAATATATTTTAATAATTTTCACAGGTTATTGAAATATATTCATTATCATTTTATTCTCCCTTTAAGGCCTATAAAGTTGAACTCATGATAATGAAATCAAGTGGCTTTATGTGTAGATATTTAAGAAATAACAATAAAAAAGTAAAACTCTCTAACACAGATCTAAAATAGATTGTCTGCAGAATATGTTATAAGTATGATAAATGGTGACACAAAATAGAGGTATTATGAGCACTCCCTTGGGATGATCTACATTAGAATAAGGCAATATCACTAGGTTCGTATGTAGTAAAACCTTAGCCTACAATTCGTTAGGACAAGTGTAAAAATTTATAGCCACAAGAGTGTGTTACACTCATATATGTGTACCTGACTTTTGTTATAGAACTGACAAACTTCATTTTCCTGCAAGATCTGTTCTATCTTTAGCCTTCATCACAGCTGCATCAAGCATATTAAGTATTTGTTTTATTTTGTTTTTGGTAAAAATCACAGGTGTCAGAACAATTTAGTGTTGTTTTGATATAAAATTTGACTTCCAATTTGAAATGAGTTATTGTTTTTTGATGAATCATTATTTCTTTAGTTCAGTTGTTTAATCTTTGCTCTATATTTCTTCAATTGCCTAATCACACTTAATTGGAATTTGACATTAATAACAGTAGGGTAGAAATGATGTCATAAGAAACTTGTGTGGATCACATTTGACTTATAGATAATTGCTTCAAGATTTTGATTTTCGTATTCTGAAGTGCTATTTCCACCTCCTTACCTCCAGTTTCTGCATTTTACATAAAGTCTGTCTTCAGTACTTTGGATATTAAGAGTATGTGTTAATAAACCATGCACCTTTGAAAAGAGTTATGGAATATATTCCTTGAGGGCCAGTGATAACCTGGTCCACAGATTATTTCCATCCTTCAAGCCTAATAGATGCTTTCATTCAAAGAATTAGGTACCCAGGCCTCTGTATTCATACCTACCTGCCTAAACAAGTGGATACACCTCCATATTTCTCCTCCATTCCCTGATTTATGTATGTTCCTGGATTCACGGGTAGGAACAGGTAGCTTTGTAGTAACTTTATGGCTGCCTCACTCTATAGATTCATGGTCCATTTTTATGGTTGGTTTTTTTTTTTTATAGGGAGGAAGGGAATTCATACATGTCGATCCAGATGAAAGATGCTAGGAAAAGTTAAAAGGCAGAAAAAGAAAGTAACGGAGAATGAATGGCTTGCTTTTGAAGAAGGTTATTTGAGATGGAGTCTGAAAGTGGAAAATCCTAGTAGCATGGAAGATACAAGTGCTGATACTAAGCTCAAGAAGGAAGAGAAAAGCAAAAACGAGAGACTTCACAAATTGAGAGAAGTCTCACAGAAAAACCAAGTTTCCTGAAGCACTCAATAGCTCACAGTCTGTAAGTAAGAGTGGAAATAGGGGAATCTGATTACTGAGCTCAAGCTGAAGAGGCAGACACAGAAGTCGAAAAAGGAACCATAGCACTCTGGTGTAAAGGGAAAGAAAGAGTTGACAGAATAGAGTGCAGAAATGACAAAAGAGTGTAGGTAGCAGCAGAAAGGCAAGCAGAATGATAGCTTTAATTTGGAGACAGCAGTCATGAGAGACTCAGAATAGGGGATGATACAGAGTTTGCAAGATTGAGGAGATAGTACTGCATTAGATAAGGTAAATCGAATAGAGAAGGGGGTAGAGAAAAAGATATATAGTGGAGTGACCATGTAGAGAGAAGAGAGGAAAATTCAAGGCTATCTCATTCCTTAGGTTTAAAGGCATGGAAAAGAAAATAGGAAAAAAGAGCAAAGCAGCACTTTCTTTTGTCAAGTTCAGGTGATGCTGAGACATCAACAAAGTTTGTTTTTGTTGCTCTGAGGAAGTGCAGGTTTAATCTGTACATTGGCATCATTTCTTACAGTGGTAAGAACAGTGCATTCAGGTAGTTCTGCTTCATCACATGAGAATGGGAAGTCTGGATTATGCACTTGCTGACTTAATGATGACTAGTTTTACTAATATTATTTAATTCAATACACACAATTTTCTACTGTATCCATTGTTCAATCTATTTATGCTTTAATATTAAGGGGTAATAAATATATCACTCAAGTAACAACTAAAATACCGAAGTCATCACAATGAATTAATTAGCTATTTTATTTGTGGGTTCTGATCATTTGCCCAATGATTTAAGTGGGCATCCTTGGTTTAGTGTGCACGCTAAATGCACAGGTACAGAGTAGAAGTGAAAAATGCTTTAGTACAAAACAAAATTTACTTTATGATTTAACACTAATCAACCATTGCTAATGTGCTATAAAATACTACTTAAGGTAGATACTGATTTCCATTATTAAAGTTAATGGTCTTAGTTGCCTCGTCTTGCCTTATTCCAATATATTAAGCATGCAGACCCCATAATTTAATTATCACCTGTTAATATTGGTTCTAAATTCATTTTTGTGCTTTTGGGCTGAAGCTGCAATGATGAGCCAATTAAAAAACACTATCTGGCTGCTCAAAGCATCACATTTGTAGTTATGCTCAATAGTACATGATTCTACAGGGACTTTCAAGATGGAACATGCTGCCCTAATGCCTTTAGGGATTAGCTAAACAAAAGGAAAAATGTAAAGGAAATTTTAAATATTTTCTCTTCTGCAGGATTTTAATTTTCAGATCTCTTCCTTTGCTGTACATTACAGTTTTCCTTGAAGCTAATTTGCATGGCTGTAAAAGTGTAGTGTGTAGCTGAATTACAAGAGAGACTCAAATGAGACCCTGGGTTTTCTTTAAATCCCAAAGGAAGAATTTGGTTCAAGAATGTACATAAGGTACTAATTACAGGGATCGTGTTAGATAGCTACTATTTGAATGAGAGTGGTGAACTAATAAAATACAGCACGTCATAACCTATTGATAATGAAAAAAGGAGCATTTAATTTATGTAGATGTTCTCAAAGCAACTTGAAAGGACAATAGCCACACATTATATCAGTCTCATTACATTGTTTATTAACACGGAAGACTCCTTTTTCTCTTATGTTATCAGCTTGCTGCTGACAGGGAGTTTCAAGTGCAGGTATTTCAAGTTAGTCTAAATTTGTGCTTTTATAAAGTCTGACTGAGAAATGAGTGATGTAGATGATATAGATTTGTTGGAGGAATAATTGTCAGTGTAACATTGTGATATAAAATTTCCATCTCTTTGTGCAGTGTAGTAACCACTTGGCAGAATATAGAAATTAGACTGTTTGATCTTCTCTAGGTATACCATCCTGCATAAACACAATGATGGGTCTTAAAGTTTCTTGAGGAGTCAGTGGAGAATCTTCCTCCATAGAAAAAAAAAAGCTCTCTTCTGAAGTGCAGCTGTCCTATTATCTCTTTTAGGGGCCTTTTTTTTTTGCTTGTGCTATAATGGGGGAATATACTTTTGCCTCCTTAATTTGTATGAGGCACCACTGTATTAGGGACTTGAAATCGACTTTTCCAGGACCAGTTCCTCAAGTAAATCAAAAGTCATGCCTCAGGACACTGCTGCAATTCCAGGCATCAGTATGGAAACGTCCTGTTATTAGCCACTTAAAACTAACAGAAAGTGGAATTGCTGCTGAACATCCTCAGCCAGGTTTTAAATGAGGTTGGAGCTTTACAGGGGAAGAGAAAGCTGCCAAAGAAAAAGCTAGCAGCAGCTGAATTCTCCAGCTGAAACGTGTGCGTGTTTGGGTGCTGGTTTGCTTTGGTTTGCTGGCTTTCTGCTTATAATTTTTTCACTATTGTATTATGGGCATGTGTTCTTTTGTCAGTGAAAGCTATTAAGAACAGAACAGGAACCCTGCTGTGTCTTAAAATTAAAACAGGGGAAAAAGGTTTCAGGCATGAGGAGAAAAAAAAACCAAGCATAGATAAGAAATAAATGTAAATTAAGTTATCAGGGGTAAGTAATTTTGACCACAAATGGCAAAATAAATATAGCACATCATTCTTAGAAATTCTTCTGCTTCTTTGAATTGGTCTGGACAATTGTGAACTGTATAGTCTGCTTATTTCATGAAATTAGATGTACACAACTTTGCTGTCTGTCCATATGTTCATTAGTCTGTTTTACAAGATTCAACAGTGGAGCAGATCTGCTGATTAGCTTTTCTTGCCACTTCTCACCCACCTGGGGAAAGTGCCCAGCATTAACTTGAGAAATTCATGTTCATTTGGCCCACATTCAGTTTCTAGCCAATCTGTGCCCATGCAGGTATGTGTGAGCCAATCTGTGCCTATGCAGATATGTGTGCCCAAAAGTATTTGTAAGAAAATGGAAAAAAGCTGAAAGGTAAATGCTGGGCAGGTTGAGAAAGAGTAAGGAGATGCTGACAGTATTGCACTGAAGCAAAGAGAAGTTGTGGAGGACATCTAACAGCACAGGAGATTATTGTGACAACAGTTTTGGAAGGTGTAAGAAATACCAGGAAGGGAAAAGTTCTCTTTATATTCACTGTTCACATAATAACTTGGCTTTTTGATATTCTTTAAGTCTGAAGGTATCTTTAATGTAAACTGTAAAATTACATTGTGATAACTCAGTTTCAGAAAATTTGATTTGCCTGAAGAACCAGAGTGATATATAAATATTTTTTTATATGTAAGCAGAGTATCATTACTATTTTCATCAATCACTGTGACAAGTGACTGGGTTTTATGTCTTTATTAGTAAGTTGCCAAGACAGTTTGGCAAAATTGTAATGATCATAGGGATAGCACTTGACCCTCGCAATTACAAAGCAAGTTGGAGTTTAGTGTGAATCTCTGCTATTGTTACTTCACTGTTTAATTCTGTATAGACATGTATTTGACATGATCCCATAGTTTCCTTAGTTGAGCAAATCTAAGAAATTTTTCCAATGTAACAATTTGGTCTCATTGTGTAAAAGTAAACCCGTTTCTTCAGAATCACAGCCATCTACACATCCCTGTGTGTATTATGAAATTTCACCATATATACAGATTTTTCTTATATATATACGTATTTGTATTGGGCACAGGCTTATATACAACAATTAACTGATTTGGTATGTCTCCTTTTTTAAGAGGCATGTGTCCTTGGTTCAGATAGTGTTTGATGGCTTGGTCTGTCAACAAATTATGTATTACTGAGCTATACTTTTTTGTATTTATTTAACAATTGTTTAGTTATTCAGTATTTTAAAATGTTTGTAATGTGCTCTGATGAATGAAACACGTTAGCCTTCTGAATAAGAGAGTCACAGGCTCTGTATATGCAGTTCTGGTTTAGATAAAGCTCGAAATATGCCTTCAAGGCTTGTTCTGAAGCCACAGGAAATGAATTTGCATTCTGCTGGTACTGACTGGCTTTGACTGAATAGCATTACTTTATACTTAGAACAGGAATCAAAGTGTTTTGCTCCGTACAAAAAAAAATGAGGTCTTTTCTAATGAAGGGGAATTATTCTTTGAGTAGAGAATAATTTTGCTGAAAATTTACATTTGGATTAATATTAAGAACTCTAGCTTTTGTGTCATTATTTACTTTTTTCTGGCTGGCCTTAATAATGGAGTGACAAGCTCTTTACATAGAGTTAAAATCAGAGCATTTCAAACAGGCTATTTTAGAAGGAATTATATTGTTGTTGAACTAAATTATTGAGTGCTTATCTTCCCCATTGTGTTTATATAAATGTTGTACAGACAGCACAACAGTTCGAACAACTCTTTAGTAGAGCCGTGTGTCTTGAGAAATTACTTAAGCTGCTATGAATCTTCTTCTACATGAGAAGGTAGTTCTCTAATGGTCTCTGAATTTGAGCATTGACTAGCTGATGCCTTTTCAACATTGCTATATTAACTGTTCACATTTTCATATACTTAAAAGATTCAGTCAACATTATAGAAATGCTCATTTAGAAATCTTAATATTATAGGAAGTTTTGAAGTTTCTTTCTCCCTCCCATGTTATGACTCATACTGTGCCAATAACTCCATTTAAGAATTGTGAGAAATTATTTCTGTCTTGAGATATCCTATTTCAGCTGGAAGAACTTTCACATAGCGAAAACATAGAAAACCACAAAAACCTGTGCTAGTGAGACAAAAATAAATATTACTGGAAATTAGTATTTATCAAATTTTAGTTGTATGTAGATTACGTAGCTTAGATTATGAGAGCATGTAAGTGCACCTGCTGTAACTGGTTAAGCAGGAGGAGATTTGATGATAACGGTATCAAATGGAATTAGTGTTTGTCATGTTATCTTGTTGGGAGAGATTCTTTTTTTCTCTATTATTTGTTCATTTAGAGGCTTTATTTAGTAAGACACAATTAATTAAATAGAGAATAAATACCCAGAGGTCATTGTTCTATTAGCATCCTCACTTTTACAAGGTAAGATGACTTATCTTATAGGATCTTAAGTTTTCCTGAGGTGGGCTGGCTGCTTTCAACAAGGAGTCAGATTTAAAAGCCAAGCATGCCCTCTGGATGCAGAGCACTTCCAACTTGTACCCTTTAGAAGTAGATAGCTTGTGACACCGAATCTGATCTTGAACTGCATGTCCATAATGCTGTTGTGGTTACTAAAACTATGACTGAGCACTTGTGCCTAATTAAGGTTTTACAAATGGCTGTTTGAAGTATAAATATGGTTCAGAATTTAAAAAAAAAAAAAAAAAAGCTTTTTAAAATAAGTTTAATCACTGTGCAGGCTGTGGTGGCTGTGGTGCAAGTATCTGCAAACAGCCATTTAGGGACATGAGGGCTTTCACCAAAGCCAATATAAACATTGGATTTGAAGGAACTTCAGAGGTCACCAAATCCAGTCCTCTGCCATGGCATGGAATATCGTACAGACTTTTTCATAGGCTGATTAGGTTCACCTATGAGATTTTCCTTCCCTCATCTCTCCTTCGGGAAGATCGTTTTAGGACCTTACTCCTGTAAGGAAAATTACAAACCTTCATTAAATTTCCATCCTTAATTTATTTGTGTCCAGTTTTTACCAGTTTGTTCTAAAACCATCATTTTATCTTAGGTTTAACAACTCTTTTGCCCCCTGTGCATTTGCTGCAAGCAATCATCTTTCTTCTTGACCTTCATTTTTCATCATAAAAAAAAAAGTCCCTTCAGTCTCCTCCCATAAGATAGGTTTATATTTGATCTCTGTAATAATCCTATTCAGCACCTGTTCAGATTTAAATTCATCTTTTTTTGAACTTGTATAACTGGAATTATACAAAATACTTCAGATGAGGTCTCACTACAGGCTACACAATGGTATGAATACTCCCCCTTCTTTATCAAAATACCTTGCCTTGCCCTTTTCATGGTCAGATTCAATTAAATGGCTCATAGTCAACCTGTGACTGACTAAAATAAGCTGCTATTTCCAACTAATGAGCTCCCAGTATATATCAGAAATTCTTGTTATTAGTCCCATGTGCCCTTTGGACTATTACATTCAACCCACTTCTGCTTCTAGGGTCTTTGAGATCATGCATTTCCCCCCACAGGACATTCAAATCCTCCTCTAGGAAGACTCTTCCTCCTGACTTGTATCCTCAACAAACTGCATTAGTTAATCTTTGTTTTCGTTCCAAGGTCATTAGCTAAAATATCAAACAAAATGGGTCCCAAACTATAAACCCAGTATTTTTGGAAGAGATTAGACACCTTCATGAGGTAATGATAGTAATGCCTCCTAAATGACTTAGGAGGTAAATTTTCTTAATACAGTATGCATCTCTGTGAATCAATTCATGTTACTTTTAAGCTCAGTATTTTATACCCAAATATTCAGTACTTGAAACTTAAACCTGGTGTTTTAGAAATTGCAAGGTCACGTCTGATACAAAGGCGTTCTTCTCTAAGAGCGCAGCAATCTGTCCAGATTTTCACCAAACACCATGCAGGTTAGATAAATGGGCCTCTGTGGATGCAGCATTTGGCAGATTAGATGCCTGTTATCTGTTCTCTCCACCCGCTAACATATTGCTAATTAGGTTTGAGAGTGAGGTGAAATGATTCATCTTAGCAGAACAGTGAGTGTCTTTAGTAAATCCTTACTCTTCTTCAGTTCCAATCCACTTGAGAGAGAAAAGGAAAAAGAAAGTGAGAAACGTTTCTTAGATTGTGCATGTATTTTTACATCCATTTCTTTCCTGTCCTTATCTCTAAAAGTCCTTAGATTATCATTAAGTTGGTGAATATGAGACGTTCATGTCAATTAGTAGTAAATGCAGAATAAATTCTGTGGAACTGATAACCATACACTGGAAATGTGAACAAAGAAGTACTTCAGAGAAATATTCTGTGTATTTGTGTAAATAAAATGGAGAGACTGCTAGATTATCTTTATGTAGTGCAGAAGATGACTGCACAATGTGTAGAAAATACAAGTGCACAGACAACCACCCATAAATCTGACATTCCTGAACTCTCAAGCACTTGATTTTTCATCTTAATTAGGATTCTTTGAACACTGGTGGCTCTTTTTTTGTTTCCTTTTGCCTGTGTATGATACTGCATTATTGAGTTCTTCCTATAGCATCTCCTGTGACAGTTCCTCTTCCCTCATTTTCTTCACAGCCGTAATTGTGATGAGTATGTCACATCTAATGATCTGTCAGTACTCCAGCTCCTTTTCCCCTGGGACAATCAGGCAGGTGATCTTCCCATACATGTCCTGCAGCTTATGCTAAGAATGGTTCCCCAAACCATGCTATATGTACATATTCCAAGGCTGGTGTTTATAAATGCCTATACAATGCCATTTGCTGTATGTGATACCATTCCGCTATAAGATACTGAAGAGCAACATAGACAAAGTAAGTAATTACAATATTTGCCTGAGATGTGACTGGTTGGATTTTGCAGATATTACATTTATATTCAACTAGGAGAACAATGAGATTGTAGTGCTCCTCACTTGCATAACACAATATGTGCTATACCATTTAAAACACTGTAATTGCTTTCGTCCTTTGTTGATATATAAATGGCATATTTGTATGCATCTGTGTAAGTGCCTCAAAAATTTAATGAGTTGAAGAAATGTGTGACTAAATGAATAACATGAATCTTTTCATGAAAAAAAAAAAAAGCCTGTTATGGAGATGTGTAACTTCTGATATTTATTGATGCAGAGGATAATATATTAGATAAGTGCCCCTTGGTCTGTGGTTTCACTGGTTGAGTGTTGTCTGAAAATTAATCTACCAGGTTGTGGTTGTCTGGTGTTGAGCAAAACAGCAATGTTCTTGCTCTCTGCAGCGGGTTTCAGCTGTGTGGATCCAGCTGATGCTTTTTCTCCATTCAACTATGTGCAAGTAGCAAAAAATGTGTCCTGCTCTCTTGTGCTTTGATAAAGAGAAGGGGAAGATGAATGTGAGCTCTTTCCTATTTGAGCAACTTTCTCAGAGATTGGGGAGGGGGAAGACAATTCACCCATATCATGTAACTTTGTGTCCTTGCAACAGAGAGGGATGCTTCAGAGTCTGAGAGCGGTTCCTCCTAAAATTGCTTTTTGCTATGGGAATTTCAGTCCTGCAGTAATGAGACCATTGATGTCACAAGATAGAGCGACGGATATCCTCGTGAAGCTACTTAGATTAATTTGAGGAGAGTGACACTACTAGCTGCCACCTTTTGAAGAGGCTTCTGAAGGTGTGGAAGGGGATTGGAAGTGCTTTCTCAGATCTTGGAACACAAAGTTAAAAGAAGCGGTGAGGGGAATCAGGGTTAATTAAGGCAGTCTTAAGACTAGCTGTTGCTTCATGGCTCTGTTAATCATGCAAAAGCTGCTGTGAGATTCTTGATGGAGAAGCAGGGGCAGTGGCAAGTGGTGTCTTCGCCTCTGATAGAGGAACAGCCTGCTCTCCTTGGAAAAAGCAGATTTCCTTAAGCAGATATATCTGCAAAGGAAACCTTTTGAATGCTAACTTTGCTGTTGAAATGTATCTCCAATTATAGGTAGTAAGGGGTTTTTTTGGACTTAATCTCTTGGCATGTGTACGGCCCCCTGCTTGTGCTCCTGGTGGGATTCCCTAGAGCTTGGATTAACATTGAGAAAGCTGCTGCCTTGGACTTTTGTAGATTTGTGAAAATGGAACTGTATTAAATGCAGTTTTCTTGTAAATGAGGGTGAAAAACATATTTGCTCTTTTAAATGAAAAATAGAGTTTCAATCTTGAACTCTAGGACCACAAGCCTTCGGATGAGGCTTGTAGTGTTTGTGCTCTGCTCTAACATGCTAGGGAATGCAACCATTCAAATATGTTTAATGTGGAAGTTAGTACAGTGGTAAACCTTGTTGTGTTTCTGTAATTTCACACCTGAACCAAAATAGCAGTGGGAGAAGAGTTTGGGAAGGCAGGGACAGAGAATCTTTGAAAAGAAAGTTTTCAGATTCTTTCAGTTTTCCTTTGGTTTCCTTCCATTTT
This sequence comes from Anseranas semipalmata, assembly GCA_013399115.1. NCBI lineage: Eukaryota > Metazoa > Chordata > Aves > Anseriformes > Anseranatidae > Anseranas > Anseranas semipalmata. The sequence goes on from VXAA01001877.1 coordinate 149,932, forward strand.
TCTTTCAAAAAAAAAAATCAAGTATTTTCAAAATTGTCCTAATGAAAGTGTAAGAAACAACAACAGCAACAAAAAGAAAGCATGCACAAAAGAGGAAGAAGGAGAACTGGTGTTATTTCCACCCTTTAAAAGGGAGAAGTGCATCCAGATGCAGGAAAACCTTACTTAGTTTCCTTTATGGCCTGAGTAGATTTGAATCATCACTTTCCATTTCCTATGAAGATGTCTGGGGAGGAGGTGTACTCTTGGTGTTTCCCCATGGTAGTGTTTGGGTTTGGGGTCATTGACTAGAGGAGGAAATGGAACTTCGGCATTTCACGGCTACCTCTCAGATTTTTTTTTTTCTGGTGTGTGTGAATTTACTCAAGTGGGGAGAATTCCAGTTCTTCTCTCTCCTGTTTCATACACCAGAACCTGTACAATCTCAGAGGAATTTCTATTTATTCTTTATCATTTCCATAAAGGGAGCTCAGGAAGAAAATTCTGTGGAGTCAAATTGTATTGTGAATACAGATTTCACTTAATTTTTCATCACAAATTCATGACAATTCATAGAATCACTGTCAGAGTCTGTGTCACAGTGGTATGTTGATAATAAGTGAAAGTAGATATTCTCAAATAAATACAAAACATCTAAAACATTTTAATAGCCATTTAACACATTGCATTAATCTTCTCATAGCTAGTATTATGAGCAAAGCTATGCCTGGAGAGAGTAATAGCAAAGATCTTAGGAATTCAAATAATGTATTTTTAACATCCAAAAGAGGATTCAGAGATCTATTTGATTGTTATGAAAACTACTACTCTTAGTGAACACATTAAATTGGCAGAGCATTAATCTGATGAAATGTAAGATGTTGTCCCTTAAGAATGTAATTTACAATGTAGAAAGCTCATTTAAATATTAAAATAAAGCCATGAAAATGGACAGCATTGTTACAAATGAATTATTCTAGTGGATTCAATTTAATATCTATAGATATCACATTACACATTGAATTAGTGAAGTAATATTTAAATTATAAAATTCAGTATATCTCCATTTAAAGATATCAGATATTATTTTTCAGATATTTTAAATGTCATGTTTAATCTGTTCATGGTAAAAATAAAGTGGAAGCTGCAGAAGGTAGTCATAGTTAGGAACAGGACTCCAAAGCTTGAATCTTTTAAACGTACAGAAGCATCCTTAAATACTTTTAAAAGATTTAGATTATCCTTTAGTCTGACAAGGTCTTCCTTGCTGGGCAGTTATGTGCAGCATTTTCTTTTATTTCCTTCCTGAACAAAACCTCATTTTAATGTGCCTTCTCCCATCTGCTTCTAGGTGTCCACGAGGTGTTGGTTAATGGACTAGAAATCTTGAAAATCTTTCTGTTATTAAGGGAATGACAAAGTCAGCAGTGAGAGGGTAGAAAATGGAAGTGCAATTCTTCAGGGTTAATTGCGGCTTTGTTCCCCTTCTAGAACTTTTCTCCAAGATCAGGCTTAGTTTTGCCTGATATTTTTGTGGAGAGAGTAAGAAATTTTTCAAGACGTCTGTGCTTAAGTGGATAGAGAAGCCCAAAACTTAGGAAGCTAGATATAAATTTAATCCTGGTGTAACAGTACTGATTTCACTTGACTTAATCAGAGACTTAGTTGGCCTTTGTGGTTTTACAGAAGCCTGTTTGTTAACCACATTGTGTGTACTACAAACGCTCCAGCTTGAAGGCAGTTTGCTTCATCTGTTCCTGTAGTAGGGTGTGCTTAAGACAGTGTTTGAAGGACGATGTGTTTAAAAATTAATATTCAGCAGTTTTGCAATGAGACACCGTGAGCGTATCAAGGTCAGGTGCAGCAGCAAAGCAGGATTTCCAGTTGCCATTTCATAAATTAAAACATCAAATTTGCCCTTAGTTGTTTTTCTTTATATAACGTTCTGTGACTAAAAACACCAATATATTCACATGAAGATTAATTTTAAATATTGTTAATGACCTGCATCACCATGATAGATGCCCCCAAATTCAAAGTATAGCCTAGAACCATCTTTAATTCCCTGAAATTCCCTGGAAGTCACGTGTGTTTAGGGGATTTTCTGATAGTTACAAGCCTCAACCCCTAATTTCTTGGTTATTTGAACCAGGCCCTCATGGCTATTTTACAGCATTTTTCTGGTGCTCTGTGGTTGTTATTTAAATTTTACTGAAATACCTAGCCATAATTTATACTGTGTGTGTTTTAAGTAACACATCAATTGTAAAATGTATTTGTCACATAATATATGTATCAGCTCATGGAGATTTGAGTCCTAATTCAGCAAAAAATTGCCCATGTAATCTTTCAGAGGTCAGAAATCCTTCTGATTTTAACTTTAATCCCAAATCAATCAAATTCCACTTCTCCATGAAATTAAATTAGAATGAAATCATTGTTTTGGGTCCTGCTTCGTGGGCATTTTCTTGGGTCTCCAGCTGTGCCCTCTGAAAGAAAGCACAAGGATGCTACAGTAGGCAAAGGTGGATAATAAATCAGTGTAGTAGGAGCTAGTAATGGGGTTACATACAGAATCATCAAGTTTACAAGCCAATACATCAGGTACCTTTGTTTGCTGCTGTCTTACAAATAGATGTGTGCACCTGGAACGTGTCTTTTATCTGCTGATGCACAAGTAACCATTGCAGATGTTCTCTCACAAAGACTCTACTTAGGTCATTTTTTCAACAGCAGTTCCAGCCTCTATATATTCAGTTAGCCTTTCATGTTAATATTGCTATTATTATTGCTTATTGTTTTGTATCTGTGTCACTTCACCATATAGCTGTTATGCCAACATAGATCGGGAGACTACAGAAACAGGGACAAGAAATGCTGCCTCTGAAGGTGTAATCAAGGCTTGTTTTTTCCCCAGATCTGTGGAGAAGAAGGCATGTGTTTTGGATGAGAACTTTCTGATCCAAATACGGTCAAATGAAGGAGGGAAAAGGGAGTACAGAGTATGTGTGGTCACTGTAAGGAGCTTGGAACAACTGCAGAATTGGTTTTAGATTTTGGAATATTTTACTTTAAATGGCTTTGTATTTGATACTTAGTCCATGCTTTACTTCTACATTTTTATTATCTGTATTTGATAATGGAAATGGTTTCTTCTAGAGTACGTGCCAGGTTGAAAAAAGTAAGTGGGAGATTCTGTCCAAGTGCAGAAAAAGCAGCAGATCCTGCCTAAGCATCAGGAGGGTTCGGTTGTGTTAGAGAACAGTATCTTTCCAGAAAGCACTGACTCTCCTCTCAGTTAGTCATTGTACTAGGCTGGATGCCACAGAGCACTGCTAATGACCTATCCAGCCTTTGATCTTTGAGTCTGAATCTTGCCCAGACCAGCCTTTTATAGCCTATGTACAAGAGGAGCTCTATGCCTGTTTATTTCTCACTTCGCAAAGTTGTTGTTACATTGCTGCTAACCTGTGTGTTGCTCACAGCAACGCCCATCACTTCAAGTATGTTTATAGTGTGTAATTCATTGGGTTTTTCCTCTTGCTTGGGCCTAGCTGAAGCCCTGCACACCGATTCTGAGAAAAGCTCTGAAAAAATACAGTCCAAAGATAAGAAACATGTCTTTCTTTTTTTTTTTTAGAATCTTGGCAACTTATTTGTGAGTTTTAAGCTTTTGCTGGTGGCAACCAATTGCTTCTGCATACAGAGGTCACGAATGCAATACACATTAAAAGATGTTTCTAATTCTGAAGAGAATCAATAACAATATTACTACTTTAAGTAAGAGCTACTTTCTATGCTGTTATGCCAACTTCTTTTTAAAGGCTAAAAATGTCACATAAAAAGAACTTGACTTCTGGAAGCTCTTTTTGACCCAGCCACTTACTCTATCCACTCGTGCTTCAAGCTGATTTTTGAATCTTTGCTCTCTGTTGATCCATTTATTCAATTTTATTTTCCCATAAAAATGATGCTTTGTACTCACATTTCCATTCTTTGTACCTCAGGAGCAGGTAGTTTTGTGATTCTGATCTTCTTAGAAATCATTTACACTAGTAAAACAAAAAATAGCTTAATATGTCAGAGATTTTTGCATATTTGTAAAATAGAAATATGTGCTTTGGTGCACATATGCAATGTGGTTGCTCTTTAAGAACTGAGAAAATACAATTTCATGAAAAAGTTGCATAATGGAAGAACGGACTGAAAATCCCCAAAAGTCTTTTAAAATTTTAAGTATTGCAGCTATTCTCTGCATTTTGGGGGCACTCCTGCTCTTCTTTTCCAGACTCTCCACAGCATATCCCACACCATTTATTTTGTGAATTACCAGCTGACTGGCAGCAACCAGTAAGATATATTTTTAGGCCATTATGTAACTTAGAAACAAATTCTTGCCACTTTTGCCAAAAATCAACAACTATGCAGTTGTCTGCACAGAAGTCAGAGAAGATGGCAAAAAGTGGAGGAGGATTACACAAGTGCATGCGTCTTCCAGTTGGTCAGACAGCACTAAGCAAAGAAATAACCACACAAGAAGAGCATACAATAGAGACAGAATGATATTAATTCCCACACTGAGGTCATCCTTCTCCGTTGAAGTGTATGAGAAATCTGTATATAACTTTGTTTGTTATCAGTGTACAGCATTGTACACATACAGAAATAGATTCAGCTCTCTGGCTGCAGTTATAACTGGCGTTTGTGGCACTCCAGGGAGTCCTGCTCAGTGTTAACTAAAAATAACAAAAGTGCAACAGCTTATAGTAAAAGATGGGTCACCAAGATGCATTTGCACAGCCAATGTAAAGCGATGCAGATTTTTTCACATAGGAACGGCCATTTATTACTGGACTTTTACCGAACTTAAGGATATATAGTGTTCACATACTCCAAAGGCATCCACCCACCTTTTCCTCTCTCTACTAGAATTTATTCATGTGAAAAGAACAAAGAAAAGAGAGGACCATTATCCGAGAGGAATAGACTTTTAAAAGGAATTCATGAAGACACAAACTTGGTGTTCTGATGCAGCATGCACCAGTGGGCTTTCAGACTGCTGTGTACAAGCTGCAGAAACTGTTTAGTTGTGTGTAATGTTTTCTAAGGACTTGCACAAGATTCATTTCAAAGGAGTTGTAATTATATATATTTCTTTTGAGCGGATCTCCTTTCCTTAAAACCAAGCATTTGTTCTGGTTGTAAATGTGATCACAGCATTATTGGTCAGGTATGCATGTGTTAAGCAATTGTTTTCTGTTGCCATTTTTCATATTTCATCCTTAAAGGTTTTTCCTATGATTTGTAGCTACACAAATTAGTCTCCAGGGATAAGGGAGCTGTGTTTTTATGCCATTTACAGTCTGAGGAATTTGAGTTCCGAATTTCCAGTTTCGTCTGACTACAGTTTGTTCTTATTTGGGAAGCTTTCCATTTCTTGTATTCAAACTGTGCAGAAAAGGCTGCGGCAGTCATTTGAAGGCTAGAATAAAGGAGCAGAATAAATCAAAACCAGAGATCTTACTTACATCTGGAAAGTGGAAAGCCCTCTTATCACGGTTATCCCTAATAAAAAAAAATATATATTTTTATTAAGAAAACCTCTTTTTGAATGAGAGCTTCACTTTCAAAAACAACACAAAACAAAAAAAGCAAGCAGCACACACAAGTCAGAACAATTTCTTTCAGCAGGTGCACCACTCTGCATTTTGTCACATCTCAGATGAAATCATCCCTTTGATCCCCAGTTTGAATCTCTCCTTTCTGCCAGCCTGAGTAAGCCTGAGAAATGTAGAGCCCATCCCCATGCATTTGCTATGCCATTTGAATACTGCAGTATTAAAACAGAGATAATTTTCTTCTCGTCTCTTTGTTTTCCTGACTTTGGTAAGCGTGGGAATTTAATGTGGACTTTGATCATTTACTACTCCATTTACTCTGAAACAACCAGTGAGGAAGGAGTCCAACAAGGCTCAAAAATTCCAGTAGTAGAAACTAATCTAGCCCATTATTTAGGATTTATGTTGTTGTTTTCAATGTTACTTACACTGTTGTGCTTACTCTTTGATTCCTCAAGTGTGTCCTTGGCTATGATGCTCCTTTCACGTAGTGGCACAGTCGTAAGGGCTCATTCTAGCTGCCCTGACACATGAGTTTAAGCCGTCTGAAATGTTTATCGACAGGTGGGATGGAGTGGCACACACTTGAGAGTACAGGAGCAGGGAAGGAGATGTATGGGATGGATTTTTCTTTTCTTAAACTGGTTGGTTGTGTGACCCTAGAGAAGTTGGAGGACCTTGTATTGCGTTGGTTTCCCCCTGCATAGTGGTAAGGAACCTGTCAAAAAGTGAAGCTTAGGTTAAAAAAGCATGCAAAGGATTATTTTAGGAAAAATGGAGGAGACCCAGATCTTTGTTGTCCTTGCTGTTCCAGCTGTGTTTCTAGTGATTAGTCTAGCACTCTAATTTTATTTGTATGCCAACTTGATTCTATTTTGTCTTCTTAAGATATCTTTAAAGATTTTTAAATACTTGTTTTTTCCCAGCACGTTTTATCTATCATCTACAGCATAGGACGGTTTGTTTTATTGTCTTGTTTGTTTTATTCAAAGGAAAATTAGATATTATTTTGTTTTAGGCAGTGACTGTTCTGACACCACTGTCTTGCAGTCATTACTCAAATCACAGAGTAACACTTTCTGTGTATGCACACAAGCATATTATAAAGGAAAAGATGAAAGACTATGGTTATTTCATTACCATTGGATTTTTTCATTGTGGGTGTTACTTGCTCACCCGCTGTTAAATTGACCCACTGTAAAATTGATAAAAAGATGGTGTGAAATTGCCCTAACATACCATCAGTTTGCGTTTTCTCTATGCCATTTTCGAATACTAAACAAAGCTGGTTTAGTACGCAAAAGTATAAATTGTTATTCTTGAATGTTTCTGAAGCAAAGGCTACCTGTTAAATTTACCTCAGATGTTTAAATAAAAAAAAAAGATAAAGTCAATTTAATATGAAGGTTTATTTTAATTTTCAAGTTGAACTTTGTTAAAAACAAATTATTTGTTTGCTTGGAGAATTTCAAACTTTTAAAAAATATTCTCTCTTTATTTATTTATTGCATTTTTATCTGGAAATCTGGAACACTTTATTTTAATCAAGACATCAATTACTGTGTTAAGAATGCAGCTTGATGTATTAGCCAGCTTGAAGAGAATGGAAACTGAAATTATCTTCTCTCCCACCCTCAGCCAGATGTTAAGATCTTCACCTTTTGATCCTCTGGACCAGGGTTCAGGAATTCTGAGCTTCCTCCCAAACTACGATGGTGTGCTGAGTCTATAGTAGTCACTTATACATACACTTAGTAGGGCTGTGCTGTAGCTGTCTTTAGATCCTTCTGTTGACACACTTATCTTTATTTTTAAATTCTTAAATAGAAATGAATCTCTTCAGAATACTACCTTTTATTTCTACAGAAAGATGCTTCTCCAAAACTCTTATTTATGTACCATTATTACAAAACATGGTATTACTAAAATGCTAGAAACAAAGCTCCTTAAGTTTCTTCTTTACTGTGTAATACCTCTCCATCCCTGTGCACACATCAGAGCCCATCCTTCCACTCACCGCAGGGAATTCCTGCTGCACAGAGTGAGAGACAGCAGAGCAGAGCAACTGGTTGCCTTCCTCAGGGCAGTCCCCTTTTTTCCTCCATTGCCAAAGTGCAATCTCTACGAGTACAAGATCCGTGGAGGTCCTTGCAATTCGGATCTCACTACCAGCCCTAGGCTGGGAGAGACTGAACCCAATGCTGGGTCTATAGCTGTTTGGCATATGGCTGGGTACTTGCTTGCATAAAAACATAGTTCTGGGTACCTTGCTGAAGGGCTATCTCCCAGATGTAAGTCAAACGATTCGTGATGGATGGCAGAGCTCAGAAGGTCAGCGGCGCTGAGTCTAGTTGGAGGCCTGTAGCTAGTGGTGTCCCCCAGGGCTCCGTACTGGGTCCAGTCTGTTCAACTTATTCATCAGTGACCTGGATGATGGAATAGAGTGCACCCTCAGCAAGTTTGCGGATGACACAAAACTGGGAGGTGTGGCTGATACACCACAAGGCTGTGCTGCCATTCAGAGGGACCTGGACAGGCTGGAGCACTGGGTGGTGAGGAACCTTATGAAGTTCAA
>VXAA01001877.1:161885-190526 GCA_013399115.1 Anseranas semipalmata
AAAAAAAAAAAAAGCTAAAATGAAATTCACAATGTATTGCTTAACAATATATGGGGTACTGCAGCTGTGGCAGATTCAATTTCAGATTTGTTGCTTGTGTCCATATGTTGTGTGGATCTCCAACCATTCTTTGTGCATGTATGGACATCAAGAAGTCATATGCTGTTAAAAAGCAACCTTGGTATCTCTTATGTAAGGTCTTGTCCATTTGTCAAATACAGAAGCTTCATACAGTGAAGAACAAAATTAGTGCCTGATAATTTACCTGTCTCTTTTCTTCTTATAGAGATAAGTACCTTATCAGCCCTCTTCTTGCTAATACCCTATTTATTCCCCAGATATTGAATCCTTTTCATTTCAGGTGCTCTGACTGATTAATGCATGTAATTAGAACAGTTTCCCCCACTTTGTATTTAGTTTTGAAGATGGCTGCTTCTAATTCAGAACTGAGTAGGGAAACTGAGTGACTGGAAACTTGCCTTTTTTCTCCAGATACATCAGTTGATCTAATAAAAGCTGTTATCTGCCTTTATTGACCTTGCATATTACATGGCTAAAAAAGAAAAAACATTTAGAGTACTGTCGTGAATCAACTCATAAATGTCATGTATTTTTTTGCTAGGATGGTAGTGGTGGTGTGTGCAGAGGGGTTGTACACTCTTTAATCCAAGTATCCCACTGGGGACCTAATGCTGATGACTACTTCTGGAAACTCTTTCTCAGTTCCTCTGTGGAGGTGTTCCACCCAGGTGAGCACCTGAAAGTACAATTTAAGGCATCTTTACCTAAAAATAATTTAAGGCCTTCTCTTGCTTTGTCAGTCAGAAAATAGCTGTAGCTGAAGGTATGTGACTGTACCCAACTCTGTCAAAGACGCATACCGTATCTGGCTGTGGAAGTCACTGGTGAATGCTGGAATTAGCAATTCCAGTATTCTTTCTGCATTTTTTGATAACCTGAGGAAAACTTTCTTACTTCTCTGAATTAAATTCTTGCCTAGTTTCAGTTCCACAGTTTCAGTGGTATCAGTAGAGACAGGTTGATTTACAAAGGAATTGGGCTCGTGTCCATGCTATTTTCATATGTACAAGTACATTAGCTAGTAACATCAATGTATAATGTTTTATGCTTATGGGTAATTAAAGTTTTACTGCATTGAGTATACTTTATGGTTAGAAGCTGATGCAACACCATTTTAAGAATTTACTCTGCGTCTGTTGAAAATCAGAGCTTGGTAAATCTTCACAGGCTAAACAGAATGGATGTGGGTGCAGTGAAGGAGGAATCATTCGGGCAGCGAGGAGGGCCAAGCTTTTCGGTGTTCTTTTTCAAACGCTTCTTAGTCTAATGGTTGTACTTCTCTTTTGACATACTCTTATGGACAGCAGTTGACTCTTTTTGTAGTTTGGATATGAAATTTCAGTCTCTCCTCTCAGACATGCATCTCACTGTGATTACTCCATAGTCTGGATTCAAACTTCGTTGCACTCAACAGGAAAGAATCTGATGCACTTCAGGGAGCTTTAGATCAGCCTGTTAGGAAAACCACTTGAAAATATGGATGTACTATTTAGACAAAAGGCTTGGCCCCAGATCTGTTGATGTCGGTCCAATTTTTTCCTTTACTAAAGTGCTTTAATGAAAGAACTTACTCAGTGATAGGCTATTAAGAAGACAATGAGTCCTCAGAAATTTCATAAATGTTTTGGTGTTTTTTTTTTTCTCTTTGAAAAGTAAAATTGACTTTTTAAGTCCTGAAATGAGTATGGAAATCCATCCCCCTTTCAATAAAAAAAAGTCACATCTCGATTTTGGCATGTTAATCTGCTGCCTTCGGTTACAGGTAAAGTAGTTATTGTCGAACATCACAGTCTGATATGCAAATCAGAGTGCTATCTTAAATATACTTGTAGGGTGAGTTACATGCACTGTACATCTCTCTGTGAGTATATATATATAATTATAATGACTGTTCCAGCAGCTCAATGCAGAGCCTTATATGTCCTTGTGGGAAGCAATGGAAGCGTTTGTTGGGCACAGCTCTGCTCTACACCTACTCCCCTGGCTGGCCCATGGTGTCTCAGAGCAGTGGCAGCCCAAGTGGCCTTCCCTGGCCTGCTCAACATGATGCTCTGCATCTGAAGACTGCTGTGCAGTGATGTCTCTCCTGTTAACCAGTATGGAAGAACAGTGGCAAAACTGATGGTCAATAAAGGCATGCTTGAGATGATGAATTTAAAAGATTCATTAATATGACCAAATTCCTAATGATCATATACTCAGTACAGTCAAGTACAGTCATATGAAACAATAGTCAGTAATACAAACCAAAAAATAATATATTATTCTAAAAAAAAAAAAAGCTTTTTACATATGATATCCTCAACAACTTTGTCTGAGGTGGCAAACAGACAGGCCTTTCACATAGTGTGTCTAAATACGACTCTTAATCATTTTTCATTTCCTCTTCACCTCCTGTGTGACATTGCTTACAGATTTTCCGTGTAATTACTGACCTCTGGCTATCAGTGGAAAAAACATCTCACTGCTCTATCTGCCCATTCTTCCTTTCTATCATTTTGAGTGCTTGTTTACCAGTTCTTAGGCAACCTTCACAATGTTATGTACCGTTCTGAAATAATTCCCTGGCTTGATGACCAGTTTGAAGTCATGTTCTTTTTCCTGACCTAACAAATAAATTCTGTATTCAATAGTTTCCTTTCATTGAGGATAGGTCTCAAAATTTGCTGAGTTTACCTCAAGTTACCTAAAAATATCAGTCCTTCATTTCACATCTCTTCCCATTTTATCAAACATTAGAATAATTTGTAGAACACATTTTCAGTCAAAACATAGATGCCAGCTTGTTAGTTTTAGAAGATGTAGTTAACAGTTTTAAAGCCAAACTTCATTTTCTTTTTGTGAGCCTGCTCTATTGATCCATTTCTCTCCTGGGAGAAAATGTGATCAATACCTTAAACTATACCTATTAAATGAAAGGGTACAGGAGAATCTTATACTCTTGTTACCTGCTTTTCACGTTTTTAGATTCACAGGCTTTAAGTCAGAGACTACAAGGCAGGCTAATCTCCTGTTTATCACAGACCCTCATTTCCACCATTTACTTTAACCTCAGACTAATCTCATTTTTGGTCCTCCAGAAAGAGATCTTCTCTTGGTTGGAAGACATCAAAACAATCCACCAGTTCTCTGGGCAGTTTATTCCAGTGAATTCACTTTCACTACTAAAATTTCATGGTTTATTTCCAATTTGAATTAGTCTGGCTTCAGCTTTTGGATGTGTATTACAACACTTTGTTTTGCTAAATAAAGCTTTCTTTGGAGTCCAGTATTCAGCAGTTTATATCTTTCACTATAAGGCATTTTTTCCAGACCTTGACCCATTTTTATGGTTCTTTTCCTTACACTCTCCAGTTTTTCCAATAGCTTATAAAAATACAGGCACCAGAATACTATATAGTATGCCAATGCCATCTATATAAGTAAAGTTATTTCTCTATGGACTATATGTCTTTTTTTTTTTTTTTTTTTTTTTTTTTTTTTTTTTGCCATGGCACAATGCTGAATTTTGATACTTACCCAGTGTTATTTTTTAGAAGCATAATTTTACAGTCTCCCATTTTGAAGACGTGGCCTGCACCGTGTGTCCCTAAATGTTTGAGTGAGTTAAAATACACTTTGTCTGGCCGAGCTTCGTTCATGATATAATCCAGATTCCCCCCCAGACCCAGATACTCCCCAGCTGTATCTGCACTAGACAGCGCCGCGCTGGAGGCACGCGAGCCAGCCGCAGTCTAAAAGTAGCACTGCTGAGTCAGCACCCGTGTGCTGCGCTGCTCCCGGAGCAGGGCTGCAGCGTCCTCACCGCACTGCAATGTGCTGGGAATGCTTACCAATCCCCCTTAGGCTGCCGTGAGCTCTGGGTTTCTGCAGCTAAAGTTCTCTTATCGTTTTACTTTTCACCAATCTTTGTGGCATTCTTGGGTTTTATCAGAAATTTTGGATCATTGATGAAAATGATTGAATAGTGTTGGTTCTCATACTGCTCCCTGGAAACAGTGTTAGAAACACCCATTTAATCATGAGGTATTCCTTATTCGTGCTCGTTATGTGAATGTGAAACCTTTAGTGGATGTTCTTGGATGCAGCTAAATTAACAGCTAAACCAGGAGTTTGCTCAGATGTGGGACTCCACCTTTACCTAATGTACTCAAATGTTTCAGTGCACTATCCCATCATTTCCATCCTAATCTTGTCTACTGATAACCTAGAAACTGCCTAGTGCCTTTTGAGGGAGTAAGTCTCCTTTTCTCGTAAAGGCTTTTGAATTCATTTTTTATTCTGGATGTGCAAACTGCTGTCCTGGAAGTTCTCCACACAATTGGAGACAATTCTTAAAGCATGCAACTGTATCCAGTAGTAATTTGAGTATAGACATTTCGAAATGGTACTTACAGATATTAACTACTTAGACAAATAATAAAGCATAGTATTTCAAAAGGCTATTAAAGTTTGGAAACAAGTTCTACTACATGCAGAGCATTTTCATTATCAGCTCTGTGGTGCAGTGCTTTGGGCATGTAAATTGTATGTAGTAAATCACAGAAGGAGAAGTAAACTGAAGGTGTTAAAATACTGATGATGTGGATATTGCCATTGCCGGCAGATGTTTTGAAAAATTGTAAAATAATCTTTATTAATAAGTAGAACAAAGTTTGTCAAGTATTGTTTCTGTGTTCTGGGTTGCACAGAAATTGTGTGGTGTATTCTGCAACTTCTCTGGTGGAAGAAACAGTTTATAATAAAATATTAATGCTTCTGACATTTCACCATGCTGAGGGGAAGAGGCTGTCCTTTGAAAGCAGTCTGCATTAACACAAATACCAGTATTTTTTTTTTTTTGAATATTGACTTTGACATTCTTGCAATAAATTAAGATTCAGTGCCAGGATTTTGAGCTTCTTCCTTCTTACGGTTTCTGCTATATGACACCCATTTATCAAACTTAAGTGGCCAAATCAATAGAGTGTTTCCGTAGCAGGTAGTAATCGCTTTAGACTTATTACCTGTACTAACAGACTTTGAGTTCTTACCATCATTCTTCACTGGACATCCCAAGCTGCCTTTTACTAAAAGGTCTAGGATAGCACTGTTTTTTTCTTAATACTTGTTAAGGATGTGAGATCGCTCCAGAAGAACTGATAAACTGGTGGGTTATTTAAGCCTACTGTTCTCTAATACTTAATGTATGTACTCATGCAGTAGCTGCAGTCTCCAGTTGTTTATGTTCAGTCAATACTGTGAGCACACTTGCAGTTAATTTTATGTTTTTGTTCATTAGAAGAAAAATTGTCCTAGATAATACTTTCATTGTGCTTACCCTTAACAAGCACTGTGCATTTTCAGATTAACTGAAAGGTTTATTGGTGCTGGTATTAGAGAAATTTAGCTTTTATGGCCAGTAAAATGTGTCTTTTTCTCTCCTGAGATAATGACTTGTACACCCTACACTTTTATGGCATTCACTAGATTTTTTTTAAAGAGCTTTAATTAAGTTTGTGGTATCACATGACACAAGCAAGCAATGTTTTTTCCTTATCTCACAAATCAAGATATTAAAATGGATTAATTAATAGATAGCTACGGACTTGAGATCTTATTAGCAAACTAAATATCTCATGGATTAGGAACTGGATTATAGATGTTGTAAACTGCAGATATCACAGCATCTTTAAATACATTGGGTTCAGTTTTTGCTTTCATAGCTATTTGGTTAACTTTTTCTTTATGACTATATGCATAAATTGTTCCTTTCTTGTTCATACAGGCAATAATATTAAGCTCCTCACATACTTGCTTCTGAGTGGTGCTGCTGCAGAAAAACAGAGAAAGATCCACCCTGCCAGAGTAGACAGGTCATCTAAAAACCGAAAAGCTGGACTGCTGCTTTACTGACATTTTCCTTATTCCTGTTTCTGTCACCTTACAGAGGGAGAAATCCCGGGGTGACCTTGTTTGGATTGCACTGAACAGCAACAGGAACAAAATACTGTTTTTTTTTTCTTCTTCTTAAGGAAGTCTTACTCTACTCAGCAAAAGTGATACTATGCATTCCTAGCTTTCTGTCCAAATTTGTTTAAGATTATCTGCCAAAAGGGACAGGAGGAAATGTAAGTGAAGGAAAGGAAATCACATGTGGATATGTAATATTCATATGGACTAGCAGAAGATAATGCTTTGTGCCCAAACTGTTGTGAGAAAATGTGTAGTTCTTAACCCTGAGGAGAAAAAAAAAATGCAAAGCCTTAGAAGTCCAATCAAGTAATAAACAGAATATCTAAATAATACAGCAATGACAGTAAATATTATGGAGGAATGTTTTTATTTTCATAGCTGTTAAAATTTTAAAGCCTATTTCATTTGAGCGGATTTTTTTTCATAAGGAACAGAAAGACCATCCATTAATTTCAAATTGCAACCGTAAACTCCCTGGAATAGGAAGCAATTCATAGTGTCTGTGTGCACAACACCTGCCACAGTGGATTTCCAAGTCAATCTGTAGACAATATCATGTAGTAAAAAATGATTGAAAATAATGCAGATTCATGAACTTTGTGAGCCCCTCACTATCACAGTAGTATTTAAAATCTTCTGGCTATCTAATCCTGCAGCATATTTAGAAAATGCACCAGCAGCCATACTGGGAGGCCAGCACTTCACATTGAAAGCTGAACAAAAAGGGCACAAGAAGGCCAGCAACAGATAAATCAAATTTCCCCTCATCTCTATGCATCTACTTTTCTAAGCTGTTGAAGCACTGGACTTTCTTGATCTCTGAAAAATTGAGATCCCTAAGTTAATTCTTCTGTAAAAATAAACGTGTCATTTATCTACCATTTTTAATATTGTCATTTCTTATTAAAGTGAATGTTCCTATGTTATTTATAGAACTTCAGCTTTAAAAGCTTACCCATGCAGCCTGAACATTTGCCAGAATTATGCTATCAGTCTGTCTCAGTGACGGCCAAAATAGACAGGAAAACATCTTAAGATAGCCTAATAAAATAAAGTTTGAAAAGGCAGGAAAGAGGGGATGTATGTGTGTTGCCATTCGTTCTGCAAATGAAATTTCAAATACCTTTAGAAAACTAATAAACATGATTTGAAGTAGTTTAACACTGTTCAGTCTTCTGTGAGTTACTCACAGGCAATTTAATAAAAGTGGTATATTTTGAAAGGTACTACCAAAAAAGCTGAGCAATCTTTTCCCACAAAACATTTATTAATACCACGAGAACACCACATAAAAACTGTGACATTTTATAAGCGTGTCAATTTTGCAGTGGTGTAATGTAAAAAACGTAAAAATAATAATAAAAAAAAAGGTATTCTAAAAATTCAGAATGGCCATCTTTTACTTATTTAGGAAATAGCATGCTCTGCTGATAAACAAAAAGGCTTTTCTTAAATTTACTGCACCCTTCTGATGGAGATTCTCATTTCATCCTAAGCATTTCTGTGAGATGTAACAGAAAAGATAATACTTAAAAGCACTCTCCTCACCTTTATGTTTCCTAGTTCAAAGACATCTTTGGGGATGGTTGCCACCTACTTGTTAAAATTTGAGGTGATAATAGTTCTTGTTCTCTGTCTCTCACGCCTGTGCTGATTCTGCAGTACCAATGAATAAAGTACAGTAATAAGACTGTGGCTTTTCTGCAAAACTCAACAGATTGTGAATTCATCCGGAGAGTAAAACCGTTGAGAAAAAATATTGTTGTTTTTACTTAGTCATTTTTCCAACCACAGTTGTATCGTAACAGGTTTTTTTTTTTTTTTTTTTGAGTTGTTTAATTAAGCAGGTTGAAAAATAGTTTCATACCTTCCTAGGCTCAAAATATGACTTGTGTAAGTGTTTGTATCTAATTAAATTCCACAGACATGGTCAAGGGGAAGCACAGAAAGCCCCATTTCTTAATATTTGGGAAAGAAAAAGGTCTGTGCTTATGATCCTGTATTCCAGTTATATATTAGAAGGAAATCATAATTATATCAGGTGTGATAGTCTCAACTAAAGTAGCAAATGATCAGTCTGATGTTTCAACCATTTACAAGATATGTCGCCTCTTTATCGAAGGAAAGAAATTACCGTAATGAGAGCCTTAGAGGCAGCAAAATAGATATGGTTTTTGAGGAGTACAATGTGGTCAGAAAAAAAACTAGTCACTTTGAATTGTGTGTCATGTTTCCCTAAGGATGTCATCTGTAGTGGATAAGTATTTCTAAAGATTGTCAGAGCAATCCTGTAACCTCTTAATTTGCTACCTTTGTAAGTTCACTGGGCACATATAAAATAGTGCTTGAAATACTCCTGGTAGTTCCTGTAATCAAAAAACATCTTAATTTGCCTGAAATGGGCTCCGCCACCAGGAGCTGAATGGTAGCCACATCCAGAAAGAAGGCTCTGAGTTCTCCTGGTCGCTGCCGTCGCTCCCCGGCTGACTTCCCGGGGTGCCCTGCTCCATTTGTGCAGGTCCATAGCGGGGACCCCCGGCTGCATCGCAGCCGCCTGGCCCGCAGTGCGTGCCTGTGGGTAGATGAAAGAAGAGTGTGTACCTGCATGCACGGCTCTTCTCTCCACCTGCATCAGCTGGTCTTGTCTATGCGTACACTGGCTTCTTTGAATTAGTATCATTCACAGCTCTGCTGAGAAAAATACTGTTTATCTTTTTGGACTGGAACCATGCTTTCATTAAATGCAGTGGCTGTATTACCAAAAGGGACCTCGACCTTTGATTTGGTCGACACGAGATTTGACCTCTTGTTACTGCCATATGAAAAATAATAAGCAGCTCTCATGGATTTGGGGAGATCAGTGTGTTTAGCTCTAGTTACTGGACAGATGAGGTATTAAACCTAGTTGACTACCCAGTGATAAGTCATTGTTAGCAAAAGGATGTATGTCAGATAAATATTTAGAGCTAAAATTGCAAAGATGTCAGTCAGGTCTGCTTAGCAGTATGCTTGAGGAAAAAATCATCCTCAGTAGCACATATTCTGGAAGCTGAGGGGAGCAAAGCTTCGCTGTGGCAAATGACTAGAAAGACGTTGCCCGCCTCTGTAGCGTGGTGTGCCTGTCCACAGTGAGCAAGTAAAATACACAACCAAGCAGCAATTACCCCTTCTGTAACAGCTGCAGTTATTAAGAAGCATTGAAATATATATATATATATTTATCATATATATATATTATACATATATATATATATGACAAGGGGACAGGGAAGCATAGGCACTTAAGTCCAGGCATCTTAAATGCAATTGTTTTCCTCAGTTTCTGTGCGTGCATGGGTTTTCTTTTGTGCAGCTGTTTGTCTGTGTTCCTTGTTGTGTAAAGACAATTTCTCAAGCAATACACCCTTAACTGTGTTGTTCAGACATTGCAATCCCTTTTCTGAAGTAAGCCATCAGTTTTTACAAGTATTTAGTCCTGCTTTTTTTAACCTTGCTAACATTTTATACAGTATTTTAGCTTTGAAGGTTTGTAACTTTCCGGGAAGTTAGGCTTGTGTCATTTTTTTACATCTTTTTCATTTCTGCATGTGTCATGTCTGAAAATAGAACTTTGTTGCTGAAATTATCGTGGCCATCAATGCCTGAATATCTTTAAAAATCCAGACCAATGAGCCCTATTGCATTCAGAGCCTGAAAATTGAACTCTGCCGGCTCTGCTTCAATTGCAACTGCTATTAAAAGCTTTAGGAAGCTATTGCCTTCATCAGTAGCATTTAGACGATCTAAATCTCACAAAACAGAGTTTAAGTTCCTGGCAAAATGGAAGCAATTGCATTTAATAAAGCTTACTCACAAGCATCACTATGTGAAGAAGTTGTTTCTGAGTATCAGGAGAGGAAAGATGATGTGTTTACAGGAGCAAGTAGGAAATATGTAGAGAATGTCTGAATCAAATAATTGTACAAGAGAAGTAATTGATATTGAGCTCTGCATTTCTAATCTGCTTTGTCAATTATATGCCCCTATAAGTGCTAAATGCAACAACAGACCTGTACCTCAAACTCTGGATTTTCTTCTTCAGACAGTCGCTCTTTTCGTTTCCACCCCAGAAGTCGTTTGAGTTTTAGCAGTCAGATATTACACAAATATCTGTAAAATTCTTAAATGTATTTATTTACTATTTTTGATATTTCTCATAATTACAGAGAAAGATGAAGACCATTTCCCAAGATATTTAATAATTTCCAATCTTCAAAATAATTGTCCAATTGAGTACAAAGAAAATAGAAGTTCATGTGGCTTTAATTTCAACAGCCCGTAATTTCAATATATTTCAATCTTTACACTGATTTAATATTTTCAAGAGCATGGCTGCCATTTGAGGAAACATTCAGAATATGTTTAGCATAATGTTGTGTGGGTTAAATATTCAGCCTTGTTATTTATGTTCTCTGACCCTGTCTAATAGAGACGTAGTCAAGGACCTATGCAAGGATCATGCCCACTTAGGTACTGAATGATGCAATAAGAAAGACTTTTCAAATGCTGGATCATTTAGTCCCTGCTGTAGTGAAAAGCAAGTTTATGCTCATGTAGGGTTTCTATGAATTTTTAAAGCACACTCGAGGCTATACAATATGATAATGACTGTGTTAATGTCTCCAAGTGCCATATTTGGTCACATTCAAATCAATACTTGGTATTACTTTGAAAATGATACTTTAATTCTTAAAATATGCTTAGCAATATACAGGTGAGATAAAAGAATTAGCACCTGCCTAATCAGAGGTCTTCATTTTACAATACCTGTATTTTTAAGGCTTTGATAGCTTGAGTTAATAAATCATATACTTGCAAAAATAGGGGTTCTTATATCATTGTTTCATAAAGAAATTTCCCTTCAATGGCATGTTTCAATCTGAGATTACAAAATATTTTTACGATTTATGATCATTAAGGAAATTAAGATACTTCATGCTTACTTTAGGGGTGGATGTAAAACTGATTGGCATACCAAACAGAGAGATATGTTGTATTAATGAAAATGACTTTTTTTTCTTGTAGTAATGTTGGGATTCAGTTTCCCCAGTTGATACAGATTTTTAATGCCTTGGGAAAAGTAGGAAAACAAAAATATATCAGTTTACTTGAAAATCAAGTTCTATAGTTATATGAAGAATATCAAAACCCTGATCAATTTAATTATGATCATTACCTTTTCAATTACATAAATTAAGAATGAGAAAAGGAGAAAAAATATAAACATTGCATAACATATTCTAGTACAGATTCATCAAAAGTAATCCATGTCAATAGTTCAGATGAACCACATCTGATTTGGTAACTTGACATTACAATAAATGAAGAAAAGCACAATTACAGTAATACAGAAGTAAACTGTTTTTTATTTTTTATAATACCACTGAAATAACCTCAAAGGAAATTTAAATACCTACCTTTAAAAGAGTTGTAGGTATGTGCCACAACTAAAAGGAGCACAAGATGTTTAAATTACTGCTTTCTGTATGCGACTTCAAAGTATTCAGGAGAAAAAAAGCAGAATATCATGAAAAGTACAAATAAACAATTTAATCCTTTAAGGATAAATGATTATGAGGCAGCCGAATATTTCATTTAGTCTGATATCCAGTGTCCTATATGCAAAACGTCTTCGTGCAAAAATGTGTTTTTTTATGGTAAACTAATTGAAGAAAGAAACTAAAGCTGATTCATTCAAGAAAGTGCCACTCTATAACTTTCATCTTGAGTAAAAAAATTTTTTGTGCAAAAATAATTTTATTCCTAAAAACCTTGTTTGTTCACATAAGAAGTGATAAAAGGATGAGATACGCATCAAGTGCTTGATGGCAAAGAGCAGCATTCAGTCAGACTTGAGCAATGGGAGTCTTATTGCATGCTGTTTGTTGAGTGCTTGAAATTCCCCAGAACTTAGCTGAAGATGAGTCAAAACCTTAAAAAATGTGTTTCCTTTTGGCCAAGTAGTTTTCTTTTGTTTGTTAGTTTGTTTGTTTATTCCTCGACCATTTTAAAATATTTTGGGAAGAAAGAAAGGATATAAACTAGAAAAAAATGTTTAACAAATAGACTGAAAGAGGCAGAGACAAAATCAAATGAGATGTAAATAAGACACTTTCCAGGTACAGTTTTTAATCACCTTGTTTTTGTAATGAGTTATCGCTCTATATAAATGTAATCCTGCAAACTGGTAGATCAATACATAAAAGCTTATTTATGTAGCTATATAAAACATAGACTGTTTGTTATAAATCAGTGGTTTGGATTTAGGACTGTTAATTCAATTTTACACACTGTTCAGTTGCAAGAGTCTAGAGCCTCACTTGAAATTTCTATTTTCACAGACAAATAAAACACTATCTTTGTAGTATTTCTTTAGCTTGGTGGTTTTGTTTGTTAATTCTTGAATCCAGATGTTTCTGAGCCTCATATAATCCAAACAGAATGTAATTGTTCATATTTATGGAAGTAATGCCCCATAGCTATAGTAAATAATAAAAAAATAGTGTTTCTACCTCCCACTCCCAGTGCTTTCTCAGGGTCCATCACTTTTAGTGCCTGACTTTGAGATCTTCTTATTTCCAGTTGTGTACATTGATATATGGTATGTTACAGGATTCTGTTAAAATAGCATCATGCCAAACAAATTCCAAAAGAATTAACCACATTGAAAACAGGCCCCTGGACTGTTCATGATGAAATGCATGCAATGTTCCAAATGGACGTGGCCACTCATATGCAGCTGGCTTTGGTTCTTACTGACATACAATGAGAATGATGAAAAATACATGTGTTTTCCTAAGACATTGTATATTTTCCAAAAGTTGCAGTGATGTCCATGTGGGTGTTATGCATCTCAGTAGATGAGGATGTTGGCTGGCTCCCATAGCTGCAAGGCACAAGCTTCCCTCACCGCAGTGTTTGGTTAGAGAATGTCCATGTTGCAGACAAGCTGAAGAAGTTCCTAGCAAGATTCCTTCAGGGAAAGCAATGTCCTCATTGGCTTTACTTTCTTCTTCCTCTCGCTTCCTGTGTCTGGGTCCAGTTCAATGACTGCAGATATCTGGTCAATAATGTAACACTAGCTAGAGCTCCACATTCAGCCTTCACAACCAGTTTCTGGTGTGATACAGACTCCTCGGGAATATTCTCTGTACTTGCCTGGTAGTTGTAATGCAGTTGATGACACACAAATTACACTGTTTATGTTATACTTTAAATCACAGGGTTATCGTTGTTTTCAGAGGATTTGTGTAAATAACGAATTTGGGTGGATTACGCTAAGTATCATCTGTTGTCCAGGAAAAATTGAGATGATAAAAAAAAAGGAATTTGTTTTCCTTGAGATAGATTCATATAAAAAATGTGTGACAGTGTAAATCTGGGGTCTAGTTTCTAGATTAACACATTCTTAGTCTTTCTACTATCTGTACTAATTTTTATAACCTTATGTTACCATTAACAGAAGTTTTTACCCCAAGGCAACGTTTCATTTAAACTACAGGAGCAAAATAAATAAACTAAAGCACTGTAGGTTTTTCTAAACTGTGAAAAAAACAGAAACAAGATATCATAGTCCTCCATGGAGGAAAGACACTGTAATGACAGTCTCACGTAACTAGCTGGAAGGATTTGGGCAGATTTCTAAAGATAATCAGTTTAATTCTAAATATTATGACAAAATCCTTGTTGCCTTGGCAAATCCTAAGAAATGGGCTTTATGGAGGTGACCTACTTGGAGTTGGTGAGAATAGACTCGTGTCTGTACATCAGTTGAGCCCTTACTGGAGCCATGGTTCGGAAGGGAGGAAATAACTAGTATTTACCCAACTTCAGTGCAGTTGGGATGTTACATAAATTTAGTTATTAAATCAGCAATTTGTATTATAATTCCATTGGATCTAGTATACTTATTCTTAAATTCACAAATAAATCATACAGAAAAATAACCTTACAGTATATGGTATGCTAAAGCCATATAATATATGTATGTAAGATAATGAAATCAATTAAATATAGTAAAGGTCATCAAAAAATAATAGAAAACTAAACTGTAGTAACTAATGAGCAAGTTCTTAGTCGTATACTTGCCTAACTATTGTAGTTTTACACAAGGTGTAAAAACAGACTGGTTTTAAGTCTTAATAAGGAGAATGATACATAATAACACCACCTTACTCTAATATTTTTGTAATTATATGGGATAAAGACCTGTATTTCCAAAACTGATCTAGTCTTTCCACTTGATGGAAATGTCTGGGGCTTTTTTAAAAATACTATATTTACATTCAGGAGGGGTGTTTTGTTTGTTAATTTTTTTCACATTACACATGTAATCCATGAAGTTAATAGTTTAAGTGGATTGGGAACTCATCTGTCTGTGATTTGTCCAGGGTAAATCTTACTGAAATAGTCTCATGCCTCATGATGTGGAGACAGGGAAGGAAAACTGAATACAGGATGTTACATTCTCTAGATCTATGACTAAAAGAAAATGAGATTTTTCCCATATGTTGTTAGAACAAAACAGGTTTATCAGTATTTATTCCTTCACTTAACTAGAGTGCGGTTTTTGTTTCAGTTTATTGCTTAATTTTGATATGAATTGTTTTATTGAACTGAATCAAGGTAGTAGCAAGAATGTGTCCCTATATCAATTTCCAAAGGCTTGAATAAGGCATTTGAGTAGCATTTTTTTTAACTGTGCTGAACTACATTAATTTTTTCTTAAGTTTTACCTTCAGCATAAGCATTATTTTGGAAATACAGAACTAAGTTCACTGACGTATCTTGTCTAACTCCTGTTTCATTTGTCTAGACCCAGGAATATTGTTACCACATGTGTGCAAATAAAAGACTGTTTTCTTCTTTTGAAGATAGTTAATGATAATCTATCACTAATAAAGTGGTAGACAGTCAGCATGGAAAAGAGTCTAACTTCATTTGTTGGAAAAGGGAGGGTGAAGAAACCTTGGCAACATGAAACCATCTTTGGGAGTGTTGAAAATAGTTCATGAATAGCCTGAAAATTGGCAGTGTTAAATAGAAATGAGGAACTTTTTATAGGGATGGTTTAATTAGCTTTGCTAGTTTGTGACGGTTTGTGTGAACCAGGAAAATTTTAATCCAGTTTTAAATACCCATTTCAAATTAGTACACCACTTTCACATTTGTATTAGCCTTATGTGTGGTATCAAAGTTTTATTTGATTCCAAATCCCTACAAAATGTAAAATAATAATAATTTTTTTCCCTTTAATCGGGATACTTTACACCTTCTTTTAAAATTATAACTTTCAACGAAAATACTGCACATATAAATCCAGAGCTAGCAAAAATAAAAATCTGTTTTGTTTTGTTTTGTTTTACTTATAATCATAGTGGAAGGAAAGTTAATAAAAAATTTGAATTTGAAAAAAAAAAGATCTATATATAGTTCAAATTATCTATGTATTTGGAGACATTTTGACAATTCCAATTCACCATTTCAATTGTATGTTTAAGTGATTTGGAATATTTTATAAAAATCCCACTATGAATTTAACGGCCAGCAGAATCTTCACTGAGTTTTTTGCTGAATGTTATTAAAATCTCTGTTATTTTGTTGTTTTTATATTCTACTGCCTGTCACTAACAGAAATTCTGGCCTATATAATGAATATTCACAGACTCCATACAGAGAATCTTTTGAATCTGGAGAAACTGACATTTTATTTCACTTTCTCTTTTTAGATTTTATTTTCCACAGTTTATAAGTGTGCATTTTACATTATTGGACACTGCAACATCAGAAGTACTGCATGGTTCTGGCTGCCTTTATGAAGCTGCATGTTGTTTAGATAACAATGTGACTGAAGGGCAGAATAATACAGCAAATGATAAGACAGGCTTTCAGACAAGAGAAAACTCAGTAGGATGGAAAGAGAGGACCCAATTATGATCTATAAATACGTTCAGAGTAACGGTATAGATGAAGGAAGGAATTACTCACAGTCTGGGAAGATATCAAGACAAAGAATAATGACCTGAGGCCACTAGAAGCAATTTTTAACAATGGACTGTGATGGTCAGCTGATGCAAATGGTAAATCCCTGCTGAAGTCAAACCGAGGAGCTCTCGGTTGGAGCAATCACTGCGACCAGTCATTCCCAGTTTGCTGATTTCATCAGTTTTGCAGAGAAATTTAGCTCACTTATTTGAGAGTGAGGTTTTGCCTGGTTTAAACAGAACCGGCTGGGTGGATAGCTGATGTCTTTCTCCCGCTCTTTTTATGGCTCACTGCCTTCCCCTCACGCATCCTGGCGGTCTATTTTTCTCATAATCTTCCTACATTCATGCTTAGCTACCAAGGTACTGTGGTCTGGCCCAGCTGCCTCAGGGCTATGGGTGACACCAGTGGAGCCTTCAGCAGCCAGGTGAGAGTGATCCCTCACCTCATTTGGGGAAATGATAAAATCGGGTCAGAGAAAAGCAAACTGAACAGTTACAAAGCAGTAACACACGTCCTCTTGCCTCCTCGTTCCTGGCAGCCGGTGTCTCACAGACATACGCCATGGGTGTCGGGGTGGGAGGTGGGAGGCACCGCCGCGCCTTGCAGTGGCACCGTGGTGGGCAGGTGAGCTGGCGAGGTGAGCGGGACCACCGCTGGAGGAGAGGGGAAGGATGCAGGCTGGTGTTCGGAGAAGAGGGGAAGGGAAAATGAATGAAGGCGCTGGGTATTTGGATGAGAACGGGAGAAGTTGTCGTGTAAGGATGTGTAAGTGTGTGGAGAACTGCTCTGATACTCACCTGGCTGATCCCTGCAGTAATCAAGTCAGTCAAAAGAATAGAAAAAAAAATCATTCTCAAATGAAAGACGTGGTAGTTTTCTTCCAGCACCGTATGGCACTACTGATTCAGATGCCACCTGTTGAATTACCAGGACCTTCAGAGGTGCCTCGATCCTTTCAGCAGGTCTTCCCTCCTCTCCTCGTATCAGCTGTGTTTACCAGATAGTTAGATCACAGCTTTAACGTTCTGGAGTATGTGTTGTTCTGCAGGGGTGCAGAAACATAAAGCAAGTTCGTACAAGGAGAGGAGACCTGGACAAAAATGCATGAGATTTGCAGATGGACTACCAGAACATAAAAAAATTAGTGGGATGATATGCACTGAAGAGCTATAGTTATGTGTGTTGTTTTCTGTTACTCTTTGCTATATAAATACAGTTTTATCATTCAAATGGCATATGGTGAATAAAGGTAAGAGACAGAGTTACTCCTGCCATCTGCTGCTCCAGAGATTGTTGCCAGCATATTCCAACTCCCTTTCTGCAAGACTCTCACACAATTTCATATCTGTTTCTTAAAGAATTAGGTTCTGATTTACAAGCCTGTAGGTTGTTTTTTCATAAAAATCAGGTTTGATCAGGTTTAAAGATTTCAGGAGTGATTGGATGAGAATGCTACAAGTTTTGTTGTTGTTTGTTTTTTGTTGGTTTGGTTTGGTTTGGTTTGGTTTGGTTTGGTTTGGTTTGGTTTTTTTATCGTTTTATTAACTCTCATATAAATTTCACCTCTAAACTATTATCCATAGTTTTCTATTCCAAAATGTGGAAATGCTGGGAGGAGCAGAACTACTGTCATCTGTTCAACTACTCATCTCAGGAACAAAACAAGTAAATCAAATTACTAAATTTGACCAAAATATCAAAGAAGTTGCTTTCATTTTAAAAGTCAGATACTCACTATACAATGTGCTTTAGGAAGAATTAATTGATCAGATTATTTGTAAATCCTTTTGACCACTACTAAATCTGCTTTAAGGCTATTATGTTAAGAAAGAGGAAAAATCTCATGAGAAGAATTTTAAAAATAAGAACGAGCATTTCAAAGCATATTCATGTTTTTGCGTTCTGTTAGTTAGGATTGAGGATTTCAAACGCTTGCAGTTATATCAGTCTTAAAGAAAATGTCTCATCCTGCCAGCTTTACCTGAATTTTCTGCACTCCTGCAGTGCCCTGAACATCACTTGAGCTCAGGTTCTTGGCTTGCTCCTCATTGACCTGTGTTGTTTGCAGGAAGAATATTTCATTTTGGTAAGACATCTGGAAGGCTGCGTAGTTTCTTCCCTTTGGTAAACCATGTATGTTATGCAAGTACGTGTATTTCCATTAAGAAGAACAGACATTTTGGTGATGATCAGGGATTTGAAGCTAATTGTTTTGCTGGCTCTAGTTGGCTTGTACATGCTTTTATTGTAACAAGATGAGAATTGAATGGCAGCTTTTTTAAGATCCCTTGCTAATTTTTGAGTCAGAAGAACAGTGCTTGCAGTGTAGAACTACCTGCCTATCTGTCATGGTAAAGTGAGGAAAAGGGTAACCAGCAGTATTTTCCATATTTTGGTCCCTCAGAGGGATGAGAGGTTTTCTGAAAGAGAAATAAAAACACCATAACAAAAGAGGTAGAAAAGAAAGCATTTCTTGCAGTCTTTATTCCAAAGGACATACATCCAGGCTTTATTACCAAAGTAGGCCTTCCAAAGAGAAAGGAAAATCCTCCGTAGCTTGCCTAGAAGATGCATTTTCAGCATTTTTCTGTTGTTGTTGAAAAGTTGCTATTTGAGCCCATGGCAGTGTCACACCAGAAAGGATGCATGGCAGTGCTGCCACTCAGCCCCAGCCCCAAACCCCAGCCACGTGGGAGCTGAGGTTGCTGCGTGCCAGATGACGGTCATCATCTGAGGACGTGTAAAAGTAAAAGACACCATTTGACAGTTTTTACCATTTTAGTAGCATTTTTACTTTTTTTCACTTAACAGTACCTCCGCACAAAACAGTGATCTTTCATACTGCTGCTAACAGTAAATGCTTTGAACACACAGCATTCTTCCTATATCAGGTAGTTAGAGCCTAGCAAAATAATGCCTAGCAGTACAATGCCTAGCAAAAAAGAGGCGTTCTCTTTCTCTGCCCTTCTCCCTCTCTCCCTCCCCAGCTCCCCCTTTCCTCCCTCCCCCTCTCCCGCCCCGTAATTTTCTCTTCTTTTTTTTATTCCTTAGCTTCAGAGGGTTTTAAATAGCCCCTCCAGGAGAAGAAATGTGCTTTAAGGAGAGTTGCACATAGGTCTCCAGAGTACCATAGGAACATAAAATCTGTCTCAAAGGCTTAATTAAGTTTGCAATTAATTAATATTTGCAAACCACTTTGAGAATCTGGGTGCAAATTATTATTATTTTCATGATGTCAGTGGTGAGACACATGAACAGGAAATAGAAGCGAAAGGATAATCAATAAATTTGCGAAGAGCTTCCACTGCCACATTAAGATCATTAACAATTGCCTATTTTTATATATCATTTTTATCCAGTATTAATTTTCCTACTTCAGTGAACGGGAAAGCACAAGAGCTCAAAATTTATGAAGTCTCACCAGCTAATGAGACAGAAAATACAATGAAAAGTGAGAGGTGGGGGGAAAAAAAAAAGATTTTTTTCAATGATTTTTAATATTGGGTAGGGAACAGGGAAGATTCATTTGTAGGACTTGTGTGTAATTTCATAATTTATTATTATTATTATTTGTTTACACCTTGTAAAATCTTAAGTGCTGTCCCCACACAATTTCCTAATTTTGTGAGACAATTTTGTTTTAATACATATGGGCATAAAGGCTTTAGATAGTCCCCAACTGATTTTCACTGTCTGATAATAACATATTGGACAAAATAGCATTGCTATTTGTGTGGGAGTTAATGCTTTTGAAAACAGCTAATACACTTAACTACAGTGTATTAACAGTGGGCGTTCTGCTTATTTTTATTGCAAGCTTTAGCACTGTGCAATTTTCCTGCAACATGTTAACAATAATCCACTTCATGCTGGCACTTAAATATTTATTGAGCATTACAGTAAAAAGTTACAGGAAAAATGGATATTTAAAAAAGAAAAAAAAAATTATGTCTTGATGTGGCATGCTGTCCATAAAAGAAAACAGTGATGAGGAGGTTCAGTGCAGTTGCTCTGAAGATGAATAAGGACTACTAAAAAAAAAAGTTTTAAACACCTATGGGATGTTTTTTACATTACCTTTACAAAAGAAATAATGGTTTGACAAAGAAATGAATTCCACAAACACACACCAAAAATTTAATTGCAATCCCTGGTTAGCACCGAGCTGACCATCGAGGAGAAAGTGATAAAAAAGCAGAAGAGGACATGGGAAGCTGTAACCCATGGGTGCGCACTAACCAGTGCCTGCCCGGGGCCCAGAGACGCCATCCCATCCCTGGCCACCTGCTTGGCAATACGGAGGTTGTGGTGCATCTGCCCCTTCCCCATCCCAGCTCTTCTGAGGGTGATGGGTCTTCTCAGCACCACGGGGAAGGAGATCTTCCTGGACCACTGAGATTGTCTTTGTGCAGTTACGCATGCATTCCCTTACATGCCAGTGGGGTCAGTCCTGATGCGCTGTGGGATGGAGCTTTGATTGCCTGCCCCTTCAGGCAAAGGGAAGATAATGGCCACAGCAATATCTAGAATAGCCTTTTAAAGTAATTGTTTGAAAAATGCATTTTGGAGAAGCCAATAGTGTTCCTGGAAGGAGTGAATGCTTACACTTGGAAAAAGCTCTGCATGTAGGCTTCTGACTACAAAATTTGGCAGCTTGGCTATAATTTCGGAAGTGTACACAGAAAGTAGTGGGAAGCAGTATCACATAGGGTGTCCTCCATAAAGCAGCCTCCCAGTTTGCATAGCAGCAGCTCATAATATCCTGCAAAAGTAGTTGTACAAGAAGGCAGCAGTACAAATGAGCAAGTCTGCATAAAACCACACGAGCCTGGTAAGACAACAGGGAATCAATGCTCAGAAGTCAAACGTCATACAGGACAGCTAAACACGAGGAAGCTCAGGAAGTGCTTGTTTCATTTGGGGTAGTACCATATGGCCCAGACACATGGGGCAGCGCTCTGGAAAGTCACACCCAATGTCACTGCCCCTGGTTGTTCAAGGGGAATCCCATCCAGATCCCATGGCAGATACACCTATATGAAGGATAGAATAAGTAGGTTATATTTTAACTGCACATTTGGTAGACAGGTCTAAAGGAGAACATCCTACAGCCATCTGCTGGCTTTTGAGCTTTTGAAACAACTGAATTCCCTAGGAAAGCCATACTAATTTATCTGTAAACTTGGCCGATTATCTGTGTGTTTGCTCATGCAATTATTGCGATCATCAGGCATTTTCTGGTGTCCTCATTGTGTTGTAAAACAGGGCTGTAAAACGTCTCTCTATAATCAGTTTCTTCTTTGTCCTGTATGAGCTTTCAGAGAAAATTCTGTTTGAAAGGTGATCGAGTATCTATGCAACTTTTTGTTTTCATTTGAGTAAAGCAGGAAACCTGGCTTACATTTGTCACTTGTTTTTTATATAATAGAAAAAACTCCTCCATGTAATAATAAAACCAAAAAAGTTTTGACTCACAAGTCTTTCCTTTATGCTTCACTTAGTTTTATTCAAATTAAGTTGCCTACGCAAGTAAGACCCTGATAAATCTCTGTGCCCCCTACTTTCCAGGGTTCCTTGAAAGGTTTACAGCAGTTGTTTACAGTTAAACATCTGCATTGTCCTTCATTAAATTTCATTTAATGAGTTAAATGCACCAGTAGTCCCTTTGATACCTGACAAAAATTACAAACATCAGAGAACAGAAAAACTAAAGGCCTGTCTTTTTAGCAATCCAGACTCTCCTAACGAAAACCTCATAAAAGATGATCCTTAGAGAGAGAACTGCGCAAGCATGGAGAGAAATTGTTATCAAACACGGTCTTTACATTGCTTCCTGCTGTGTGCTGCGTCTTCTTTTACTGTGCTGGGTTATGCTAAATAACTTTTAAAAAAAAACAACACTTTTGCTGGAAGATGTAGGAAAATGGCTGTGCCACAGTCCCTGCTCCCCATACATGCAAGTGTGAGGTGATTTATGCAGTCTGGAGTCCAGCCTCTCTGTATCCCAATTTGAAATTAGGGCCCAAGTCTTTGGTCCCATGAGCCTGTTCCTAAAGACATCTCGGTGTACAATAGGTGTTTAAAATGTTCCTTGAACTTGTTTGAAGTATTTAAACATACATTTTACCTCGTCTTGCCTTCAAAGAGCAGTTAAGTAACTCAATACATATAATCAAACCATTTTTTCTGGATGATTGATTATCATATGGTTTAAGTGCAAGATTCTTTCCATCTCATCTTTTTCCTGGTCCAAACTAAGGCCTCCATTTGGAAGGTACAGAAATGTGTAGTGTTTATGTTGTAATCATCTTTTGCTGTCACCATTTCAAGTCACCTTCCAGACAAAAGAACTGCTAGCTGCTGAACGATCTGCTGGCTCTGTAATTAACACAGGATTGATTACTCTTCCCTCAGTCCCTAAGTTAATAGGCCGCAATGCCCAGCCTGGTTGTGTCTCAGGCACGCGTACCACAACCACTCATGTCCTCCCACAAGACGCGGTTCAGTGCTCTGTGTAAGCGGCATGTCCCTGTCACGCATGACGATAGAGAGCCAGCTTCTCATCCAGCACAGCCTGCGGCTTTTCAGTAAAGTAAACAAATGCTGCTTTTCCCATGCAGAAGCTGGCACCCAGCTTGTATGTCAACCCTAGTCCCTGGCTTGTGACCATCTTGAAAGAGTAAGGAGGACATTCTTAAGAGACCGCAGAAGAAAAGCTTCATCCCAATTTTGACTTCATCAAAACTGCATTGAAGGCCCTCTGCATGCGGGACGATGGCTAGGAAATGTGATCCACGCATGTTATGAGCTATAACTGTTAGGGGTAGAGAGATCATGTGTATCTTCTCTACAATAATTGTCACAGATCAAGCTCTGTGGGTTTTTTAATGGCTTTTAGAAGAATTATAATTTTATCTTTTATGAAAATGTTATATTGGAGAAGTGAAACTAGAAATTTATGCAAAAATGGTTAGTAATGATTCAATCACAATTCATATTATTCATACTCATGCCATAATTGATGCTGATAAGAAAGCGGAAGCCTTTTGTTCAGTCCCTCAATGCTTAGAACAATGCAATCATGTATTTTATTTAAAACTTTGTAAATTATCTATTTTCTTAAATTGCAAATGATCCATTTCCAAACATAAGCATTCCGAGTTATAATCCCTTGATTTTATTTTAATGTGAACAATGCCATTCGTTGGCTCTAAGCATATAGCTAAAGATCTTAAATTTTAACAATGAATATATTCTGTGTTTAATGCTTACAAAGATACTCAATTATATGCAGTTATTTATTAAGTGGAGAACTAATTGAATGTCATTGTTAAGCAGTGTGTCCCTGAAATTTAAAAAGAAAGAAAAAAGAACCTCAAGAGACTGTCACATAGTGAGGGAATAATAATATGAGAGGAACGGGTAATATACTCTCAAAAGACTTTTGTCCAAAAAGCAATAGACTACTGTAAACTACCGTTTGTTTTAACTCAGTCTTTTACACTTTTACATGTCACTGAGTAAGATAGAGACATAATCCTGGGCACAGAGCTGGGAACTGAGGACAACTCATTACTGGTGGGAGATTCCTGCTTCCCTGGATAGCCCCTGCAGGATGCCTTCGTTGTAGCACCGGCACGACGTATGCAGAAGGGGGCCAGTGACCCCTTCCCCTCGCCCATCCCTGTTTTTACCCAGTCTAACAGGGCTGGAGTGTTCTTCTGGGAAGTGAAGCATATGGGTTTGAACCATGTCAGGCTAAGGAAGGGATTAAACGAGGCCCCCCCCATGTTCTCTTATATTGTGACAGTACAACACTGTTTAAAGAGGAGGTACATATCTCATATATATATATATATATATATATATTTTTTATTTTTTTTTGGTGTTTGCTTTGAAAGGAAGAAGCTAGGCACCTAGGCAAGTTAGGGTGGATCTGGGGCTTTGAAACCCTGTCTGACATAGGCTCTGCCTTGCAGGCCATAAAAAGATACCTAAGTTTGCAAAAGGAGAGGAATTTAAGGCACACCCTTCTCTCAGTGTTTCTCTTGGCTAGTTTCAACAGCTCCCAACTCAGCCTTACTGTCTGCTCTGAATTCCTTTCCGAGGCATCTCATTCTCCCAGGGGCAGGGACCTCAGGCACCGAACCCAGTCAGGATCAGCCCAGACTGGATGCCAGGCATGTAGCATGAGAAGCAGTGACCCTCAGTATGGCCGAGCCTAAATCCCTTCACATTTAACGCCAAGCACATGTTAATCCCCTGCTGCTGCAGAAAACATCCCCGTTCACTCAGTGACAAACTGGCCACCAGCTGTACCTGGCACTGTGTATATCACAGTAAGAAAAACAGGCGAGAGAGAAGTTAGCCTGTCCATTAAAAAAGGATATGGTGTTCAGCCAGATAATAATGTAGACGTTGCAGATGTGTTAAAGATGCAAACAAAGTGACAGTCGTCATGCCTTAAAAAGGATGTGATGTGCAGATTCCAAATGCAGGCTCTGGTGAGTGTGAAACAATTTTAGAGAATACCGCTTTCACAAAAATACTGCACGGAGAGGAAAAGGCGGAAAGAATAAAATCTGATTGCTGTATGGTTTTGATTCTCCCTTGTAGACTTTAACACTGAGCGCTGAAAGTGCAGTATTTGTACCAAGTGCTTTACCGTCAGGAAAAATAGGAGCGGTTGTAATTGAAATGGCACGTGGTTTTACTGCCTGGTTTTATTATTTTTGTTACAGCATAAATTACAGCTGGTTATCATTTATTGTTTTTGCCTTATTTACATTATAAAATGTTATCACTGTAATTAAATCTATACATGTATTTAAAACCATCACCATCATGTAGTTCACATGCTGATACAGAGTTTCCTTATGTTTGTGTATTTTTCTGCTTTAACAAAGGAAACAACTATAGCACTGCAGGTATCAATAAAGCCCTACAGTTGTATGCTCACTCAATCTTTTCCAAGTAGAGGTGTCTTGGTACCAAAATAATGTTGTATAATAATGGGTGAATTCATTGTACAGGAAGAATTTCAGGTAGAAACCAGGCCAGACTCCCAGGTGTAAAAATGATGCCAGCAAACTTTCTCAGAAATACCCAACTCACCACCAAAGTTTTGAATAACAGTAATGTCCCCTATGTACCCTTGCGGTACGGAAGACACAGCCGGGTGTCCCAGAGCTCCTCGCCTCAGCATTTCTCATGGTCCCATTCTTCAGGTTTGCGCTCAACCAGGAAGATTGAGTTGGACCTCAAGTGAGACTGGCCTTTGGGCTGCTCCCACTGGTCTTGGTAGCCAGGCTGAAACCACCCTCAGCTCTTCCCTTAGCGTGGGTGTTAGAGCACAAAATGCTCTTTTGTGGCACCGGGGGGCCTGGCCCTGTACCTGCAACGTTTGGGAAATGTAATTTTTTTGGCACTCAGTGTTTTAGCTCTTTCATAAACCTCTTTTTATATGTGTATTATTGCTGAGAAAACCAAACATATTTTTCTCTTCCATCTTTACAGTGTACCTGAGAACCAAATAAATACACAGACTGAGTCTCCTTAGATTCCTATCTTCAGGTTATTATTGTGTTCAGTGAGTTTGTGGTTTGATATACTGATAGTCAAATGA
This sequence comes from Anseranas semipalmata, assembly GCA_013399115.1. Classification (NCBI taxonomy): domain Eukaryota; kingdom Metazoa; phylum Chordata; class Aves; order Anseriformes; family Anseranatidae; genus Anseranas; species Anseranas semipalmata. The sequence continues at coordinate 187,573 of VXAA01001877.1, forward strand.
AAAGATTACTGTCATTACTGGTAATTTACAGCTTCTGTGTTTGATCTGTGAAATGTTCTTTCAAAGATTAAACATGGTCTGTCAGTTGTACAATTAACTGAAACTTTTTAGGCTGCAAATTCCAAAAAGAGGAGCTGCTACTTTCCTTTAAATTCCTGTCTTTCCCTCCCAGCCCCTGGTACTGTGAGATGGCACCTTCTGCCCTCATAAGAGTGTTACTCCTAATTCAGATGGCTGGAGGCATTTTAGAAGGTAATCTTATAGCCATGCTTTCTGTCTTGTATGAAAAGTAATAATTATCATATTTCTTGGATGTGCGTCTCAGTCATCTCTCAAGCTGCTTAACATGGACGGGAGCTCCACAGGCAGCACTAAAAAAGATTTCATTAGCAGGCCATGATCTTTAGGCATCTCCTTTTGGAGAGAGCTAAATTGACCATGTGGTCTTTGGTTCACATCGACTAGGACTTCCTTTGAAAATATACTGCATGCCTAATTCTTTAATTTTGAATTAAAATGTTTTTCATTTTACTATAAATTTAACAATAACTGGTATGATAAGTAATACAAGGTGCACCAAAGTGTTATTCTGGATTTTTTTTTAGTAATCCGTGCCAGTATTTACAATGGTAATGTAAAAAAATAAATAAATAAATAAATAAAACCTAAGCAATATTTTTAAAACGTCTTTAGTTTTACATCAGGAGAATGTATCCTGACTCTCAGAAGTGTTTACAAACACTGCTAGCCAAAAGAAAATCATTTTTAAAGCTTGGCTTATTGATAGTTTAAATGCCAATACTGGGCTTTGAAGGACAGTTTGTGGGTTTTTTTGTACAGCTAAGAAAGTTAACCAGCTGAATTCATGTTATAAAAATAGGAAGGGTGCAGATAGTATGTTAACTCAACAATGTTCCCTTAGCCCTATTCTGATATTCATTAGGCAGATGTTGGGGGGGTGTCTTTTTTTTTTTCTTAATCCTTTAGTTTTCTATGTTTTAGAGCATAGCCTCGTCTCCCAGTTGCTACCAGTTCCAGGAAAGTTGCACCTAGAGTACCGAAACGACTGCATGGCAAGAGGCCTGGTGCTGCCGAGCGCAGCCACTGCGGGCATGAGGCAGGGACGGGGCTGGGCTGGGCTGCGAGCACCAGTATCCCCACCACTGGAGCCAATCGACCCAGTGCTGTGCCGGGGGAAGGTCTAAGCACTGAATGAAAGCTAATGCCCAGCCATCGCTGCTGGAATGCCTTCGATTTCAGGGTCACGGGAGATGTAAAGAAAGTGTGACGTGTGGAGGACGTGCTGTCTGTCCATACTGTTTTTTGTAACACACCCCAGGTCTCCGAGGTGCAGGACAAATTGTGTGAGGTCTAAGAAGAGCGCACGTGGTGTGGAGGGAGTCAGCTAATTTCCTCCCAGTGAACAAATGGCCCATGCGACCAGCACAAAACATTTTCTATTTTACTTTGTCGAAGCGGTCATCACTGAAGTGTTCGAAACAATAAGGTGGCAAACATGCTAAGCTTTTTTGCGAACACCAAACTGTGTTTCACTTGAGCTAATGTTTTTAATAACTCTTAAAATAATAAAAATAAAATTAGTGTAGGGACAGTACTTAAAACAAGAGCCCCAACTCACTCAAGAGCACTGATTTATGATGGAATAGGCAGGGATAGGGATGGAAAACATTGTTCAGATTCATGTTTAATCAGACGGAGTGCTTTTAATTAGCCAGAGAGGAAGATTGTGAATATTTCTATTTAAGTAAGTGTTACTGCTCAGAGAAACGCTTTCATCATCAGAAAATGATGGGCTCACTTGGCATAAATGAAGAACTCATTATTGGTGTCTTTTAACATACGATGTCTTTTAACATTGCATATTCTAAGTAATAACAGGGAAGATGAGGCACCTGATAACTTTAAGCTTTTTTCTTTCTCTTTCTGCCTTTTTTTAAAGCTTGGGTAATAATTCAAGTATAATTAGAGAACTTTCCTAAGATCAGGATCTATTTAATTGATTTAAGCATGACTATGCAGAAGATTCATTTCAGTTGTTGGTGTTTTTAAATCGCATGAAGACATTTGTCTTACTCTGTTATTTTTAAGCTGCTCATTAAAGAGTATTAGAGATACAATCAACACAAGACTGAATTCAATGTGGTGTTGACTTCATTAAAAATTAAAGTTGCAGATATTACTGAATTATGTTTTGACTTTCAATGAAATGACATTCTACTTCTACAACACTTCTGTTACAAAATATTTTTTAAATCTGCAAAGAATATGCAGTTAATGTCACTAGAGACCCTTTTGTAAGTTCTCACCAGAGTCTGAGAAATAATAAACACTTTTATGTAAGATCAAACATGCATTATGAAAATTGAATTTTAGGAAAAAGTAGGTCTTTTTCAAATAAAGTATGGGATTACCCTGATGATGTTAGTATTTGTATTGAAATCAATACTCTGTCAAAGACCCATAGAAGGGAAAAACACTAGGAATACTGTGTTGTAATACTGGGGAATCCTTTGTAGGAATATTTAGACTCTTACTTTTAGAACATTTCCATATTTCCCTGGACAAAATATTTTGTATGGACCCAAAACATTTTTTTTTCTAACTTATTCTATTTATTATATGGATTTATTTATTTATTTATTTGCATTTTCCCTCTTACTACATTAATTTGAGTCACAGGAAATATTTTTCCCCACATTGTTTGGGGACTTGAGATATTGGGTTATCATGTATTTTCTGCTAAGTAGAAAATCATACAAGTGCAGCAGATACAATGCAGTGGTGGTGACTGACCATTGCCAGTCTGTCCCATGGTAAATGCAATGGCACTTACCTCTGCTTTATTCCAGGTCAGATTGTCTTGAATAGCTTTGCATTTCCTGTGTTTGCACATCTGTGGGAAGTAACTTGTTAGCCTTCTGTTTGTGTGAAGA
>VXAA01001877.1:190532-230099 GCA_013399115.1 Anseranas semipalmata
TGTTTGGATATGATCCCTCCCCCCCCCCCCCCCCATATAAACAGAACCAATGGCCAGTGGGTATAAGACTGAGGAAGTGGTTTCATGATAGATTTAAGCCTATTTAAATCCCTGGGGTCACTGAAGGAGGTTGTCCCTCCGCCTGCTTTATCCTTCAGCCATTCATTGCTCCCTCCCTCCATGTCAGCACCAGGCTCATCAGTTCAGGGAGCTGTTTCAGCTGAAAAAAATCCTTTTTTTTTTTTTTTTTCTGGTCAGATTACTTTTCAGTCCATCTGCACAGCTGCCCAAGCACTGATGCCAGCACAAACAAGGGAGCTGGAGCACACAGCCATGGACAACAGGGAGGGCAGAACTGCTGTTCTCAGTAGCAGTAAATAAGGTTAATTTACTCATGAAACTGCAGCCCAAGTATGAGACAAGGTCTAAGTCAAGATTTCAGGTTTATTTTTTCAAATTCTTGAATTTGTGGCTAATCCTAAGTGAACAGAATTAGGTGTGATATGCTGTTTGTTTCTTTTTCTTTTTTTTTAACTGAAAATATTTTTTCTGTAAACCAGGTATTTTCACTGGAAAATACATACATACTGATTTATTTTATTTCCTGTAATGAATTAAGATGATTTTTTTCCCTGAAAGTATATTAACTTGGCATTACAAAAGGATTTCAGTTTCTCATTGTAAAATATTTTCTTAGGTCATTGTCACTCCCCTCTCCCACCCCCCCCAAAAAAAAAGGAGCTTCATATCCTCATTTTACAACTGGAGAAATGAGACAAAGTGAAATGAATTGACTCTGCTGCCCTGTTCGATGGCCCGGGAACCTGTGACAGTCAGGAACTGAATGCAGATCTCTTGAATTTCAATCCAGACTGGTATGAATACAGCCAGGGACTGCAAAAACAGAACATGTCCTTTGAATAGGTTACCCCAAACTAAAATATTATGAGTGTAACTTCAGTAAAAGTCCAGCTTTTTCCCAAAATTATCATGTAAGCCTTTTGCAGCAAACCTGCCACGGTTCTCCCCATTGCTTTAGTTCCAGCAGAGGCAGATGTTCCTCCGTTTGGAGTTGACCACCAGAGTTTGTTAGGCAGCGGCGTTCCTGGGCAACAAACACACTTCTGTCCAGTTTCCCTCACTTGGGAGAATTATGGTCTGTATTAGAAAAATCAATTAACAATTTGAGAGGAAATTTCAAATTTAGATGTTAACCACAGTGAGGAGAACAAGATTAACTCATTTAATGTCAGGCCTTCCATTAATTACAGAATTAGTCTCCTGGCACTTGAAAATAATTTAATATGGGTATACATTTAAGGTCCAGAAAACTCTATGACCTTTTGCTGGCTCTAGTGGGGCCTTCGGCCTTTGGATTTGATCTTCTTCTGGGTAGGATGTGAGCTGCAAGGCACGGTCTACTACAGGCAAGGACTGTCTTCTGAGGGTATTGCGATTACAAAATATTAAAAGGAAAATGCAGCAACTGGGAGGATTAAGAGAGTCACTCAGGCAGGGCTTGTGTCTGTTCAGCCTAGTGGGAGAAAATAAAGAATTGTGCTCTTTCCTGTAGAGTTGCCTCCCATTTCTTTCTTTCTCTCTTTCTTTCTTCCTCTGGCTTCTCTAAGGATAAGGTAGACTTGAGTTTTATAAGCCTTCAGCTGTGTCACGGATGTGCAGTGTACACCAGGCAAAGACTCTCTCCTATGGACAAAATGATGTCTAGGTATGTTGGGTCACTGTGGTTGACAGCTGTCCTGTGCGCGTGTGGCCTGTCGGAAGACCTGTCTCTTGGCCTTGCCTTGAATGTCATTAATGGAGATACAGGGAATGGGTTAGTACAGGTACACCTAGAGCTGTTTCTTTAACTGATAGCAGCCTATATTACATGAGTGAAATTGATGTATATAAAACCCCCACATTCATGTGTGTAGAACAGATGTGTGTAGTTACCCACTAATATTCTTTTCCCTCATATCACTTGACTGGCTACAGCTGAGCTCACATTCTCCTGAATGTTGTAGTAGGGCTTTTTATCTTAAACTACACCACAGTTGGAGAATAAGAAAATACGGGTATTTCTCTGAAGTGTTACAAAACTTCTGCAGAATTCAAAACTGACCAGGTGATCTTCTGGGCAGGCTTTGTAATACGTACTTCACTCACTGGACTGGAGTGAACTCAAAAAGAGTTTCCTGTGTTGAGCACCTCCATTTCCGGAGTCTGACTTTGAAGATCAGACTAAAGCATACACATTTGGGTTAGTAATTAAGCAGTTATTAAAAAGCTTTCTTGAATCATGACCTAACAGTCTAATTTTGGAACTGCTGGGCAACCACACCTTGGCCTCAAAGGTATTTGTGAGGTCTTCACATAAAAATGTCTAACATAGTTACTCAAAATCCCAGGCCTCTTAAATGGGAGATCAGTTCGATAGCTTGAGCCTGAACTTGCTTCTTAACTACAGCTTGTATATTTGTCAACATTCTTCAAGCATGTTTTGGAAATCTGAAAATTTTCTTTTTGCTGGTTGCTGTTTTTTTGATAGCAGACGGGATTTCTGTAACCTAAAAATGAGTCTTCTGTCTGTCCTTGTGGTGGGCTCCATTTTCTAGGAGGAAGTTTTCCTCATCATAATTTGATTTTACCAATGGGGATATAGCAAAGTGTTGTACAACTGTTCCAGTTCAACTAGATTGGACTCACATAATGGTATTTAGTTTTTTACCCATCGTTTCTCAAGAAAAATACATCAACATCTTATTTTGCTTTAATGCAGAAACTTATTGAATTACATGATGCTTGGGTTTATTCCTGGAATCTTTAACATGAAAAATTTCTGTATTTAAAATAAGTTGGATATGTACACTGTTGAGATAAAATACTTAACAGAAGAGGTTTCAGTCTGAAATCAATTGAACATGGCTTGTGATTTGTTCGGCCTTTTTTTTTTTCTTGGCTTATTTTTCTGACCGTTTAGGTCAGAAGCTTGAAAATAACATTTTCCTACAGCTTTTTTCCTTTTGCATTCCAGAAGCCCTTCTCTCCTTTCAGCTCCTCTCTCTAATGGCACGTAAATTTGCACAGCTTTCGTGTTTGCCTCTTGTTCTTCACGTTGTCATTGGTTGTGACAGCCTGTCCTAGGAAGAGAAATGGTTGAGCTATACCCCCTCTGCTGGCAAACACATTTGTGCATTAAACTATACAAAATGCAAAATTATATTTGTAAAGAACTTAATTTTTATTGAAATGAATACAAAGTTCCTTCCAATTTTGTTGAAAGCAGGATCGGGACAAATGGTGAATGTTTTTAATCTATAAGGAGAAAATCTTACTCCAAACTCAAAACAGTTTATCAGGAGCCTGTGCTGCCAACCTGCTTGTATTCAGAAGGAAATCTTCTAACTATTGCTAGCATAATTAGGCCTTGCAAGAGAAATTTTGCAACTATTTTGTACCACCATAGCCCCTATGTTTCATATTTGAGCCTGTAACACAAGAGGAAGAGCCGGATAACTTCTGCATACCAGAACTCTTTCCCTGTTTGCTTGCCTTTATTCTTCCCTCAGATCCAGGCAGAAAGTCCTAGGAATTGCTCACTGGTGCTGTAATCTCTGGAGCATAAGGTCTAAACAAGTCTTCCTCACTATGGATAGAATTTGAGTCCACGCTTTCATAGAATGAGGAAATGAGTCAGATTTAAGTGATCAAACGGTACTTATATTCAGTGTTTCACTTGTTTGTGCTTCTATTGTTAAACACCCAATAGACAATGTATGAGCACACTAATCAGTATCAGCACAGGGAAAAAGTTTCTAACTCTTTCTAGAACTCGTATTTCAGAGGATGAGTTTCCAAATAGCATGAAGGAAGTTCAGAGTATGATGACTTTTTGCACAGCAATTATCAATAGCATGAAACTGGTAGGATTTAGAGTGTATTTCTATGTCAAGTTCCCAGATGTTTGCTTTGAGACACGTTGTCAGTTTGAAGGTAAAATCAGAAATCTTAGTTAAACACAATATAATTGGAATATATATAACATAATTCCACAAGAGGATAACAGTTTAAAAGCAGAACATATTTGAGAAGTCAAGTATTTGGCAGTGTTTCTTTCACAGAGTTAGGACTATGACACATACGTAGAAAAATCATGAAACTGCGAAGTCAGCACTAATCAGCTCTAACAACTGCATTTTCTGATTTGATATGGCTTTGTGGATATGTGACAAATTTACTGTATTTCACGTGCAAGTTTTTTGTGCTTTAAAGGTTAAATGTTTCAAATATATTGCATTCCTCATCAACATTGCATTTCATTTGCCAGCTGGAAATTTACTTTGACTTTGTATGTTAGAAAAGGGAAATGGCTGTGAGCTGGTTTTTGGCACAAAACCATAGTAAGGAACAAGTTCAGTAAGGAAGAATCATGACCCGAGTCATTTCTTGCTCCACAAAACTATTAAGGACAAGAGATTGTATTTGTCAAGTCCTCTGTGTATGTGACAAATGCTGAACACATTAAGTCAGCAAATACACACTTTCAACACATAGGTAATTCTAGCTGCTGATGCATAGGTGGTATGCTTGTCAGCAAGCAGAAACCACTGAAGAGGTAATGAGAAATCTTAAATAAGAAACAGGTGCCTCTTCTCTTACAGCCTTTTATTTTTGCTTAAAAGAGTAGCTGTCAAAACATCTGCCTGGTGGCCAGTCCTGCTCACTCTAGAGGTTGCACTAATGTAGTAGAGCCAATTGGCCATGCTGATACTTATTTAAAGAAAGTCATCAGGATACAGAAAACCAGCTGATCTCAAAATGTGCCTGAGGTTACATCACTTCTGAAGATGTCATGCATACAGAAAGTACAAAATTGTTGTACTGATCTTAGAAACAATACATGCAAGAAGCTGTCACTCCATAGCAACAGGTCTGACATATTTGCCTCACTGTCAGTGGATGTGGATGCCGATATGATACAGAGAAATACGATTGTATTTCTCAAATGGCCAGTTCATACATAGATCTTGCAAACACTCATACTTAGGTAAGAATGAATGAACGTGATACTGCAAAATCTTGTTTAGCCTAGTGAAGAAACACCTTATTTCCAATTCACATACCTTCTGTCAGAAGTTATTCTTGATGCATGTGAAAATATACTGCCAGGACAAATTCACCCCTTCCTGTATGTTTAGACATAACATTCTCTTTAGATGCTCCTATGGTGATACTACAAATTTTAGTGGTGTTATCTGGATAGCAAACCATTTGGGAAGCAGAGTGAAACCTCTAGACCATAAACAAGTTTTCAAGAGATCATGTCCTCATAACTTTTTAATGTGACTTTGCCAACATTTGTTGAGAAGTCCTGCCTCACTATAATTTAGCTCTGCTGTGTCCAGAGCTACAGAAGAGCCACGATAGTAGTATTCAATGGTCACTACGTTCAGCTATGTCAGCCAATTAGATCAGAATCAACGTTACACCACTGTGGCACACCTATTGCTTAAATGAGGCTTTTTCCTCTTGACTTTGAGAAACTCCATAGCAATTACCCTCAGGGTAGATATATCTGGTTCTGTAGGGTGGATGTATCTTATTCTGTGAGAGCCAGCATAAATGGTGCCAGGTATCTCCTGAGCTGAATAGATTAGTGCACAATCCATTTCTTGCCAATTTGTGAGATCAGAAGAATCTTTTCTTTTACTTTCTGCAGAATGGCAAAGTGCAGACCTGAGGTGTTTTCTGAGACATAGATAAGCGAGTTGACTGACTTTGAGCAGCCATGTCTTTTTCCTCGTATTGTAATGAAACATTTTCATTTCCTGAATTTGAATAATGTTTGGAGTTGCAGAGGTTTTACCTACCACTTTTCATTCTCTTCCATTCTGTTGCCTTGTCTGAAGAGAGGAAGCCTTTCACAGTTTTCTCTGAGGGGAAAATGTCTTTTGCATTGAACTGTGAGAAATTATTTTATTCTTGTTTTTGTGGTAGTGTGTGTGTGCTCCATTACACCATAGGACGTACTGATAATATTGGTCTTGGTGCACATACAGAGTTTTGTGTAATTATCTTTAGGCTTGTATTTACATTTTTACTCCACTGTGATTTTACACAATTCACTTTCATGATTTCAAAAGATTATTTCCGTAGTCTTTTGTTTTCCTAATAATCTTAGTGAGCCAAACTTAATTCTTAAGTAAGCTAGTACCACTCCACTGGAGTCAGTGAATTGCATCACGACAATGTTGGGCCCATTAATTTGATTTATGAGAGGTTTTTTACATACGTATGTATTAGAAGCAGGTTTTTTTCATTCTGCTACAAGCAGCTCTAGTTGGTACGCATAAACTCTTGAAAGAGTATATATCCTGATAAGAACACACTGGGGAACATGAAGAGGAGTAGGTGTTTATTCTAGTGAAAATGAAATCTTGGAAATCCCATCAAGCTTCATGTACTATGACTGTCCTGTTTAGTTTGAATATAGAGCGACAGTATATATGATAGGTACTGCTCAATTTAAATGGGAAGAGAAAAGTATATAAGGCCTTTTTAAAAGATAAATTCAGAGTTAAAACTTTCTTCATTTGAGATTTTCCAGTTACTGCAAACTGTGCACTAGAGCTAGCAATGACACTCTCTTTATCAACACCCGGCAGTTTTCTCTGAGAGTGGACTTCATTACTTCAGGTTGCATTTTTGCTGCAGCAGATTAGATTCATGCAGAACTCCTTCAGCTGTCCCGTTGAAAGACAGCCTTGGTGACATTTGGCATTGTCTGTCTGGTCTGGCGAGCCAATGTGTAGATTGCAAAAACCATATGTAAGCCCTTCTTTGTTGACTGAACCTCCTGGCCATACCTTCAAGCAGAAGAAACAGTGGAAGTGTAAACACCATTTCTGAACAGTCAGGTATCTTCTGTTCAAAAGAAGTTTTTTCCTTAAATTTATTTAGAGTTACTTTTGATTCATATTTTATATTGACATCTGTTCTGGAGAAAATATGTTGATTTTAACTATGTGGGGGTCTCACATTTACTTTCTTGCTCCGGTTGCGTTCATGTGGTTATAGCAGACAAGTGTGATCCCTGTGATATAAAGGATGTATTGCTCTAAGCTCTTCTATTAAGAGAATGTATTCAGTGCATCAGTTTTCATATATCTAATACAGGGACAAAAAATCACAGAGCTGCAGAATCCTCATATGAGAGATGTTATATTATTCATTAAGGGAAAATTGCCAATTAAAGCATATTACAAATGGTTCCACTCTAAGTAGTGTTTATTCTACCCATTGACAGAGATTTTGCTCTCCCAGCTTAGAATAAATAGATTCCTTATAATCAGTGAATATGGGCTGAAGTATTCTGCTCATTAGAGATACCACAGTCTGTTTTCTTATTTTCCTCTCCCTGCAGGATGTATTGCAGTGGGGGCTGAGCCTGTTTCTATAGCTAAAAGTCAATTACAACAGCCAGCCACTAGCACACCAAAGTATTGTGGAAAGCAGTTAGGTCCCTTCATCCCATCCCCTCAAACGTGTTTCCCACACCGTGCAGCAGATGCAGATGTTCAACACAGGACGTCCTGTTTGTGAATTTCTGCTCAACAGATGAAAACCTGATCGTAGCGTTCCACTGAACTGATAACAAGCCTCGTGCTCTCAGCCTGCTGTGGGTACTAATCTTGTGTTCCATACCCACAAAAACCAACAACAAAACCCCCTGAAAATCCAACATAAATCTCTTAGGACTTGTTCTGAAATATTCCGTCCTTGGATAATTGAGTTTATTCATTGCCTAACAGAATGGAATAGGCCTTTCTTATTAGTGCCTCCTGGTAGTGTACTGGCTGAAAAATAATGCTATAAAATAATGTATTTCGGTTCCTGAAATGAGACTTTTCACTTTGCTGTCAAAAACAGCAAGCTGCAGCTTGGAAGCGTACATCCTACAAAGCTCGTGTCCTTAAGTAGCTTTCTAGGCACAAAATGTTGTTCATGTCCATATGTATTTTTGGTGCTAGGTCCTAACATTTTGTAAGACCTGAAGATAATTAATGACTCCTCTTTATAGTACCATGAATATTTTCATTGACATCACCCAGGAGAAAGTATTTGCAGCAACATGCTGTTAAGTCTTACATATTGTAGAGCAATGACTGCAAGCCGTGGTACGTGTGACTGTGGGGAGGCAGCTTTATAGCGTTATTCCGTAACACCTGGAGTCCAGGTCTTCTCCTCAGCAGTGGTGGGAAACCCACGGGAAAGGACTACTTCGGTATTGCTCCAAACCTTGCTCCTTTTTCTTTAGCATGACTCTATAAGTAATGCTATTAAATGAATGAAGAGCCCCCTGACTGTGGGTTGTTGAAGTGTTTGAAAATCTGTTCAGCAAGGAAAAGGCTGCCCAACCTCTCTCTCCTGTCCAGGGGCTTCTGGTTCTGGTTCTGTCTCGGATGAGGCGAACTGGCAAGAAATGTTTTAAAGAAGCAAAGTCTTTTGTTTAAAATGATAAAAACAGTAATTTGGGGTTTATATTTGCATGTGTATTTTTGGACGTTTATTCTTGGGCATCTACGTTGGCTAGTGTAACAGAAACTCCCCTGAAAAACAGTATTATCAGACATGTAAATACATTTTCTAAAATTTGGAAGTAGTTTTAAACCCCAGAGTGATAAATTACTAGAGAATATTATAGTGAGTTTCACTACAGCTGCCTAAGCATGCAATAAGAGTTACAAGGCCACTTCTACTCCTGATGTGATTACGGGGGTAATAAGTTAAAGTGTCAGCTGAAGCCCCAAACCACTTGAATTTTATTTGATTCATTAGTAGTATATTAAACTGAGAAATGTATTTTGGTACTGAAATGTACACTAGATAGCTATAACAAGTATGCCAATGCCATATGTAATGAATAACTGTAATGTTTTATAGCCCACAAATGAAAAATACTTGTGGCTATTATAGGGAAACAGATGAAAAGGGATGAAAAAAAAAGTCACAGATTTCTTGGACAAGAGATAAGTCGATACAAAACTTTTAATTAGCGTTGTTGGGAAATCCTAACATGCCTAAATTGGTAACCATAAATTGAAATTGTATTTGTGGCAGTGTCTAACTTGCACTAAATCTGTCCTGTCATTTTTTGGAAGTACATGAAATTTCAGGCATAAAATTATTTATACAATAAGATGTCTGAGCTTCTGAGTGCTACAAAATTTTAGATAAATTCTCCAACAGAAGTAGCTGTTAATGTTGCTAATACTACTTCATTTGCAAAAAATAATAATAATATTTTTAAACCACTGTTACTTCCCGCTGTTTATGCCGTTTTGTTTACCACAAAAACCTTTGGACAATGGCAGACAGATTTTGAAAGACATGCTGTGTCTAATTTCTATTCGTAAATATTATCATCCTGTATTTAAATGAAGTATTTGTGGTCACATCCAAGGAGGCAGCTGGCCACTCACATTTGTGAATGCCACTTATTCACACAATCATGTTTTTGAGGAAGATAAATTTAGTTCACCTGTCAGTTTGCCAGGAGCTCAGTTTTCTGATTTTCAACAAAAAGGGTATTTCTTTGCTCGGGACTTTTTAGGAGGAAGTGGCTGAGGAACAGGGTGGGTTTCTGAAAGGGTGTGAGATTTTTAGGCGTTGTTTCTATTTGAGTAGTATTTTCAGTGGTGGTGCAGCAAGCCAGAGCACTGGATTGGCGTAGATAAATTGGCAAGTTAAAAAAATACACTCTACAATAAATAAAAGAAAGTTGACCTTGAAGCCAGACTTCTACCTTTCTTTTAGTTTCTTTTTCTCATTTCTGGTGCTATTTGGTGTAACTTTTTACCTCTGCAGAGAAAATATTTAAGTGTTGTGATTTTTTAAAATTGTAACAAGATTTGAGTCCTAAAGTCAAGAATAATCACTGATGAGTTTTGATGAGTTGAAAAGAAGTGTAAAAATCCAAATGAAAATAGAAATACTCTTTAAATAAAGAAAATGCACTTTCAATAGTGACTACTCCCACCCTGCTGGATGCCCCTCTTGGAGAGTGCCCCAAGGCAGCTGCAACCGGGGCTCTGGTGGCTTAGTGGGCTTTGGCATCGCTGTGGAGCAAGTGTGGGGATACCTCCATGCCCTGGCAGTCTTCCTGTGCCTCTTCCTTCACCTCACCTGGGATCACTGAAATACTAGAGTTGTCCCTTAACTATGGGCCAAGGCTTTCTTGGAGAGCATATGGGAGAAAGTGTTCGATGAGTGCACTGCATTTTTCACAGCATAGTTATCTACTCCCACCTTTATTGCATTGGGACTGATCTGGCCCCAGACATTTTGAGACTTGGCTATCTAAAGTGTTCCTAGGAGCATGTGTGGGAGAAGCTGCTCATCCAGCTGCTTCACAGCCGTGTTTCTCTATCTTAGCTTCACAATCAAGTGCTCTCTTAAAACGTATGTTAAAATCGTACATATGAACTTCACATTTGAATATTAAATAAAGCAGTAAAGGAGTTTTAAGCAACAGCTACCCTTTGCGCTCCCAGCAGACACTGTAGAAATCACCATGACATTTAACAGGCCCAGAATCCTGAGCTGGTTTTAAGCCTATTTTACCACTGTTGTAGTGGAGGGATGCAGATCATCCAAGCGCCTTTGATGAAAGGAGAACATGCAGTGTGAAAGGAGATACTGCAAAGGCTGTGCAGGTTTCCTCCTGCCCTGCTTAGTACATTGGGTTTTCCACAGCTGCATTAGTTTCAGTTGTCCTTGGTAGAAGCTTTTTTGACTTTGAAACTTTGCAGTTTTCTGTTTTATAATCCGAGAAAACAGTTTTAGAATATGTTTCCTAATGTGGTAAACTGAAAACAATTTAAAGTAGGTCAATATGTATTTGAATATACAATTGCACATGCAAGATTTCTTTTACGAGACTCACTAAGTGGGAGATTATAAAATTGAAGGCACAACTGCATGCACATTGTGTGTGCTTGAGTGCACAAGTGGCTCGCCAGTGCTCTTGTTTGTGCATCTCAGCATGTTGAAGTCAGTGGGAGTTTTGCCACTGCCATCACCAAATGCGGGATCAACTCTTGATCTTGCACTGAAGTGAGCCTTGCTTCCCAGGGAAGTTGACTTTCACATCTTCTCTGCCTTGTGGTCAAGCACTCCTAGTTTGGCCAGCAGCAGAGTGCCTAAAGGAACACATAAATCACATTGGTGTTTTTAGGAAAAAGGAGGGAAACGCTAAGTCTGAAATATCTCATAAGGGAAACAGTGCTTCGCGTATTAAAGACTGCTGAGTTGAGTGTTTCCTTGTATACATCTTATCTTGAGGTAATTCAAGATCAGGTGTGTGTGGAGCCTGTGGTATCTCTGTTACACAGCAGTGTCACCTGACACCAGGTGAAGTCTATGGGAAATTTCTCTGTTCTGACATTTTCCCCGTCATTTTTGCTACATTTCATAGGGACATTTGTCAGCGTGGTTGAGTGCGTTCGGGTAGGTGGGTGGCTGTTCTCAGAGCATAGCTTCAGTCTTGCATATGCCAAACATTTGGCTTTAAATACAGCATGTATGTGTTTTGAGGGAACTGCACTGGCTTGATAGTGCTGCCTGGGGGAGAAAGAAATGCTTTCATGCAAAGATTGTCATGGGCCATGGAGTGATAGCTGAAAGTAGCTGGCCTTATTAAGTGAAGTTCCTGGAGGTGTTTACATGTCTATGTAGCTGTAAAATAGTCTTTCTGCAGTCCTCTTGTTTTTTTCCTCCTTTCTCTCATTTCTATGTTTCAAGTTGAATTATATATTGTTGTATGTGAGCTTCTGTCTAGAAGAAGATTAAGAGCAAGGACTAAATCCCATTTGTGTTACTCATGTGGTTAGCTTGGTTGCTTTCAGTGTGTCTACTTGAACAAGTAAAATAAAAACAGATTTAATTCCAAATCCTTTTACTGACTGGCAGGGAAGTGTACTCATTGACCATAATAATATATTAGCTGGGTACTACATGCCATCTATAAATGATACACATTTTTTAGTCATTAAGTCACATTAAGCAGTACCAAGTTTTGCCCTCAGCATAAGTAGTCTCTTGCAGCCACATCTGTCTCTTCAGTATGCAGAGAACATGAAAGGAAAATTGTGTTTTACCCCATTATCTAAGAAATTGCGAAGCTATGAAAAACAGATTACTATTAATAAACAAAATTTTCTTCAAAAGGCTATGCATACAGTTGTGAAGAAACAGCTGCTCTCCTTTCCAGAATATACAATTGGCAAGTACATTAATTTTAAAAAAGATTATTTTGAAGGCATCAAAACCAGAAAAAGTGCAGAAACTGTGACAAGAATACATATGCACGCTGGTGTGAATCAATATGATCTGACAGAAAAACACTTTTTCCTCTTAATACATGAAGTAGTATATTTAAATCTTTCTCAGACAGCTAGATTTCTGCTAAATTATCACAAACAGTACAGGTGAACCACTGCTGATTTTGATCATATCCAAGTTATTTAAATAGGTTTTAAATATTTACAGGCTTTAAATGTCTCCACCACAACTTCCCTCTTCATTAGAAAAAAAAGTGAGACCTTTTAAAGTATTACACTCAGTGCAGTGTTTGTGAAGAGTACCCAGCTGACCATTGCAGGGATTAGTACAGATAAGTTTCCACGTAACCTGTGAATAACTGGCAAAGGCATGCAGCTGTACGGCACGTTTTCCCACAGCATTCTCACTGCCTCAACCAAGAAATTGCACACACAGCCAAGGAGCATTTCCTCCTCCATCCAGGCAGAGTTGCCAGCAAGGCTGCAATCAGTAGTGATATTCTTATGACCTGGGACATTCGTCCACTAAGACGTGGGTTTGTTAAAAAACTATTCATTAGACACAGACCACCAAAGAGCCTCCATGCACTCACAATTTGGACAGAAGCCATCTAGGCTAGCACTGAACCAGAAACCACAAGATGAACATTTCTGTAGCTCATAGCCAGCTACTCCAGTCATACTTGCCCTCCTGTGAATACCACAAAGAGGAGAAAACACCTTCTCTTTTTGCGTAAATCCCTACTCTTTGCTAGTGATTAATTCTTTTCCTTTATTTCCCCACATTATGCTCCTATCCATCCCGCATTCATTTCAATCTCTCACCATTTTGTACATACACATTTTTAAATTTGTATTTTTAATTTCACTTATTAAGTCTTTCTGAAAGTAATAAGTTGGAGGGAGCCTGAGTGTAACAGAACATTGTTATATCCCGTAACGTGATTACAGGGTGTCACTATTAATCATTTATAGAAATGCATCCATGTTATTTTGAATCCGGAGTGCAGTAATTGGAATCATCTGCTGTTTGCTTTGCATATACAAGAATTAAACAAGCATGATTAGGACAATAAAGATAAGCAGTATGATAAAGATAAGTAATATAGCTAGTGTTCACAGGTTAAGCTACATGTTTTTTTCATATTGCGAATTTCAGAATGACTAGCATCATGTTGTGTGGTCTAGCTCTGACTCAAAGACTGGTTGTTTGTCACTTACTGCAGTGAAAGCACACCACCAGTAATATTACAAGCGAATAAACAATGATGAGAGAAGACATCACCGGCAGCTGAACCAGGGAGATGAGCTGGAACTGAAAATGGGAAAGAAAATAACACTAATGTAATTTTTATCACGCAAAAAACATCTGTGTGAATAAGGATTCCAAATTGTTGTTGCCTAGGAAATTATAATGGGAATTTCAACTATTGTTGGTATTACATCTTGATGTAGGGAATGTACACTGTGGTTATAAAAAAAAACAGGTCTTATGTAGGTGAAGTTTAATTCTTCTGTGAGATTAGTTGATTACAATTTACAGGTTAGAATGTTGGCTCTCCTGTACTAGTTAGAAATGTTGATTCTTCATTAGAGAAGGTATTGCTTCTAGAGTAGATCGTACAGACTGATCCCACAGACTCCAGCTGTATGGTGAAGACTCCTTTTAGAAAGAGATGCCTGCCCTCGGCCGGGTGCGTCCCCGTCCCCAGAGTGGCCACTGGGAATGTGCTGCTGCAAGCCGTACGCTTTCACGATGGCTTTCAAATGACAAGCAAACATTCGTCTTTTCTTGAAGCCATTTTGCCACCATCCCTCCCAGGACTACCTTCTGTCCTAA
Source organism: Anseranas semipalmata (assembly GCA_013399115.1). Taxonomy (NCBI): domain Eukaryota; kingdom Metazoa; phylum Chordata; class Aves; order Anseriformes; family Anseranatidae; genus Anseranas; species Anseranas semipalmata. Next base: position 204,714 of record VXAA01001877.1, read on the forward strand.
TGCTTTGGAATAAAACCAGGAACGAAACTAAGCCATTAGGGTTTTCTAATCAGAAGTCCTGGTTCTGGGAATGCAGTGGAGATCGGTGTACTGAGAAGAATGTAGCTTCAGTTGTCCTAAATAAACTCACCTTTACTGAAAAACACATTAGAAAGCCTCTGTTCTTATGGTGGAGGCTGTGGCGCAGCCAGAATTTCTGAGCTGCAGACAGTTCTAGCAAGTTTACACCGTAACTCCAGCTCTGACTTTGGGAGGATTTCCAGCAACCTGACATTGCACAGCTCGGTCCAATGTAAGCCCCTTTGTAGCCTCAGCCTCAGAGGTGCCCCCAAAAGATTATTGGAGAAAATTGTCCTGATTGATAGAGAAATGAGAAATTCCTGTCTATCTTATTTTCCATTTTCCCTGTCATGGATAACTGTCCGTGTCCAGACAAGTCCCCCACCCAAGAGAAGGGATAATTTAAAAAGCATTGACAATTTTTTAATGAAGTCGAACAAGCCACCTCACCAGCACCCAGTCTCACTTAAACACTCGCCAAGAACCTGCCAGATCCCCATTTATTTGCACTGGTCAGTCAAGTCGTGCAAATTCCTCAGTCCTCACAGAAACTGCAGAGCAAACTTCCTGTAAATGGTGTTTTTTTGTTTTTGTTTTTGTGTTTCTGATAAATCAGAATGTGGCCTGCAATGAGGGTAACCAGTCTCAATGAAAAGTTGAGACATTTTAAGGTTTTTTTCACCTTGGGCCTGTGGCTGCTTTCCATATTTGAAGTAAGAGAATAATTTCAAATGAAGAACAAATGTTGCAAAAACGTGTCAGTTTGCCAACAATTTCCAAGTATATTTTCTTCTGTTTACCAGAGATCTGGAGAAATAAGACAGCCTCTTAACTAAATTGACTAAATAAAAGGAATCTGCTTTTGAAGTATATGGATTTCAGAATCAAATTTCCTTTTTCTGTGCCTGTTGGCTTTATAGGCTTGTTTACTCAGGAGGAAATGACTTGTTTTATAATGTGTTTAACATCATGTTAGTTAATCTATGCCATAATATAGAGTTGTTTCCTTGTGTAAGTAAGCAATTCACATGTAAGCATGTGTGAATCTCTTACTGAAATTAGGGGAGTCTGTATTCAAGCCTGTCCTCTGTTTACAGGATGGGCGGAAGAGCCGCACTGCTGGTCACAGCCGTATCGGATGCTTGAAATCTCTCTCTCTGTGAAAACTAACTAACTTCTTTGATTTTTCATCTCATTGCTTTCCCTCTTTAATATTTTAGGCGAGTTTCACAACCAGCTTATCTGTAGAAACTGAAGACTCTAAAACTTAGAAACGGGAAATATCAGAATCAGGCCACTTCAGAGAAAGCTACACAATTACTCTTCTTGAATAAGGTTTCAAAATTTCCAGGCTCCTATTTAGACAACTGCCTGTAGATGGGATTATTAAAGATGACAGGCTTGAGCAAATCAAACCTCTTTATAGGCAGTTTGATAAATTATTTCCAAGTAGGGGAAAGAAACAATGACTAGTGGTTATACATAACCAGCATTCTGAGGAACAGAGAGTATACAGCCATTGAAAAATATTACCACTGTGCTTGTAGTATTCATAGTCATCAGAATATGTGTATGTGCATATATTAGAAATCATCCTGTATAAATCATTCTCAATTACTGAAATGGATGACTACTGCAGAATATCTTTACGCTGACATTCCTTAAAATAAGATACTGTAGAGATCTCTTTTTGGATACGACTGAAGAAAAAATCCTTACGTAACCACCTTGAATTTCTCTGGCATTTGATGATGTCTAAAGAGATTTTGCTTCAATCATTAAGTGTAGAGGATCATAATTATTTTATTTACTTAATTTTATAATTTAATGGCCAATAATAACATGAAAAAATCAATATGCTAATCCAAGTGTAGTCAAATATTCTCAAGTTTAAATATATTGGAGGTAGCAGAAATAGCAAATTTCCTCAAAAGCATAATCATACTCTGGTTTTATGTATTAAACAAAGTATAGAATCATCTTTGCTCTGATGGTGGAAACCAAAGTTAATGACCTCATTAGTCTGAATTTATTTACCACAGTTTTCTGCAAGTTATATCATTATATGGTATCATTCTGGACACTACTAAATGCAGTCTCAATTAAAAAAAAATCACTATTATCTTGTGTCTATGATCCTGCATGGAGAAGGATGAATATTAGCTTAGTCACAATAAATGGACTGCTATTAAATACCTCCTTTTTATGCTTATGTTTTAGGAATAGCTGACAACCCCATTAAAAAATGCCTGAAAATACTTTGCCATTCATACTTAAAGTGTAAGCTGTATGAGAAAATCAAGAATACTGGAAATGGAACAGTTAAACAGATGACGAAGTTTAACACAAGTTGTTCGGAAAGTCAGTTCACCTTCTATAGTTTCAAAGTGGAAAATGGGAAAAAGAGGGAAAGTCTGTTTTTATTTCACTGGCATTTGATACTGTAACAGTAGGTAAGATATACGTGCTAGGGGCAGGCATTAAAATATGCCTGATGTGCTGCTGCTTTGCCATTCATTTTGTAAATGTAAAATACGGTAATATTCATATAATTATTAGTTTTAACATAACGCACAACTGAGGATGAGTGATGTAGGTGCATTGTTTTCACCCACTTCATCTACTTGCTCTTGACCCCCACCATGTGTGGAGGAGACAAAGACCTGCTGCCCATGGGGTGAGCTAGTATGCACTGCTATATGTTAATGCACCCACCTTAATCTGAAGTCTCCCACCCCAGAAGCTGAAAACCCAAGTCTACTTTTGACGTAAGGTCTCCTGATCAGCTCTGTGGGGAAATCCCACAGTTCCTCATCAGAAAGTGAAAGAGACTTTAGCTGAAGTTCAGCTGATCCATCCGTCGGTAATACCTTGCGCATTTTTTTTCATTTTTCATCATTTCCAGTGAAGAGCAGGAGTTTGGAATCATTTTTATATAAATGATCAAATCAACTTATGAAATGGATTTCATATCCAAAGCCTTCAATATATTCCATGCGTGAATTACAAGTCTTTCTAGGCTGTTTGAGCTGGGCTGCCGTAGCCCTGTCTACCCCTCTCCTATGCTGCCTCTAAGGTTTCCACAGAAACTAAAAAGGCAATGCTGTTTTAAAGAATGCTGTCTTCCCCTCTGCACGTCTTAAATCTTCTGGCTGCTGTGGGGTTTCTGTGCTATCTGTCCACACTCAGTCACTTCATCCTTTTAAATCAGATTTAGAATTTAAAAATATAATGCCTGATGGTGCCACCCCACTGTTTTGTGTCATGTTTGCTGTTTGACGTGGAGAAGATAGAATGCTAAATTACAGCTGGTGTGAGTAAGGGGAAATGTTGTGAAATTAAAAACTAGTTACATTTTGGAAAATAAATTATTGTACAGGGAAAGAAAAAAAAAAACTAAGGGAAAAGCAAATTGGGAGTTACAAGGAAATAATGTCATTTGGCATGTTGCAAGGTTGGAGGTCATGTTAAAAGGTCTCAGGAATGTCTATTGATTTATTTGTAGTGCTTTTCATACCTAGTTACTTGTGTTTTCCTCTTTTGCTAAAATATAGCTACAAACCATGCTTGATAGAATTTACTGTAGAAACAAATCAGGCTGATAAATATTTTATTTAAACTATACAGTTCATTTCTGGGAGTATAAAGGAGCTGAAACTGCAGTTAATGGTACTACTTTAAAATAAAAAATAATAAAAAAAAGAAAATGTGGCAAAAGGGAATCAAGCCCGTAGATATGCAATAGGAGGCAAATCATTGTTTCCGGCACTGAACAAGGAAAGCCTTCTGTGAAGGGTTTTATGTAATTTCGTTCAGCTGAACAAAGTGGAGAATACTTAACAAAATTGCCATTTTTAAAATCTCATTGTGAATACTCAGCATGCTGTGATCATACACTGTGTAATGGTGTTTGCAATGAATAAATTGCTGTAGATACTATAATATAAATAACTGTTTTGTGCATTAAGAAGCAGTTCTCTTCATGATGGTTTCTGTCTCAGGAACGCTCTGAAGAGAGGACTTTAGAGAATAAAAGCAGCGAAGTACTCTCTGAATAATTCCAGTCTACTGAGGTGCTGGGATACCTTTAATACTTTTTTAGTGTTCTTACTTAGAAGTGAATAACAAAATCTACTAACTAAGTGACATTTGCTTTGTTCTTAATCTATTTGTTATTTTTACTGTGGCCGAAACTCATGAATTTTAAACACAACACAGCTTCAGCAGGAGGGAACTTGTGTTTTGGGTTCCCTTAATAATTTCTAATGGCTCCAGTGACAGGCAGACAGAGAACTTTAATCACAAGAAAAAAAGAATTTGCCTCATACAGACTTTTGGCATGCTGAGCTGGTGTGCTGCAGGTTTGTTGCAAGGAAGAAAGTGGCTGGAAGCCCCTAAGTTAAATTATGTATCACTTTTGGTGATAAATGTACCCCTAAGAAACTTCTTGCTAAAACTAGAGGAGGCTAACAATGAAACAATGCCATACTGTACGGAATTCAATTGCTCTCAGTAAGTATACGAAATACTATCTACCGTTACCCAGTAATTTGTTGCTGTGCCTTTGACAGCTCGTTGGGATCAGTTGTCCTAGGTGTTCTTCTGGTCGCATTTACGACAAACACATTGTTTCCAAACTGTAGATGAAAATGGTAACTGGCTTCAATAAAAAGCATTTGATAAAAGCAGGATATAACTACTTTGAAGGGATTGCAGCATGAGTTAGAAAAATGTCTTAATATCCTCCTTCTCCTACTGCTTGCCTCAAAGTACTTTTTTTTTTTTTTAAGTTTCTAATGGAAAAATGATCTCAATCACAAAACTGGAAGAACGGGAAGAAAGTCTTATCCAAATTTTTCAGCTGACTACTCCCACTGTAATGGAAGCTAAGTGGTATAAGGGTCTCTCTTTCTGCCAAAGCCTTTCTGAGTGACAAGTGGCCCAGTTGCTTCACCCTGAGTTTCCATTATGAATAATTAAGTCTAATGAAAGATATATACCCCAAAATGGTGCTTACCTTATCTAATTATGTTGATATTCCAACATACATAAATTCCCATTAGTACGGCTGGATGACCAAATATGCTGGATCTAGCATGACCCAAGTTTGAGTGTTAGATTATGGAAAGCCAAGATTTTCACTACAGATAAGGTCTAGTTAAAGTAAAGTGAACAAGTCTTTAAAAATATTTTTTCTTAGAGTCATTCAGATCTCTTGGGCCTCGAATTTAGTGTTGAAAAATCTCTAGCTTTGGTCTAGATTGAAACTAGTAAGAAGCATGAGCACCTTCCAGTATTTTGATAATGACAGTTCTTGCACCACCTAGATGAACAAAGTGAGATTAAGATAAATTGAAAAAAAAAAAAAAGAAAGAAAAAAGGAAGATTTAGGTGTTTTCAGAGGAAAGAGAAGAGGTTACACATTCTAAAGGTACAAATTCGGAGAAGGTCTGTTTCTTGATGAGGGTTTAAGTCATCAATATTATAGCCAAACTACAGCACTTCTCTCTAATTCTGAAGGGGTTTATTTCTTTAATAGTTCTTTGATTTTACTGCTAGGAGACTAGCCTGCTAATTTTATTCATAGCAGAGATGTTATTAACCATACAACTGTGCCCATTGCCACAGGCAGTCTCAGTGTTCGCTGCTCTCTCTTTGTTTTTGTTTTGTAGAAATGTATTCTTTTGGCTGCTGTGGCAACTGTTTATTACATACATTTATAAAAGTACCTACTGATATCACTGGAGCATCTGGGTAGGCAGCTGTGACTCCCTTTCCCTTCCCTACCCCACTGTTGCTGCAGCACCCGCTCTGCTTACTCTTCATTTTGTACGTCTCAGAAGAGGGGCAACAGAGAAGGAACAAAACAAAATGAGTAACTGCTGTACTATAATAAAATCTCCCTGCACTGTTTTCCACCCCCTCCTCCTTTCTGGAAAAAAGATAAAAAATAGCAGGGTGTGTTGATGGCTGTTGATGAGATAAAAAGAAAGGGGATGTTTATGAGGAGTGGGATCTGCATGAACCTGAAAGGAGGAAGCATCTTCCATGAAGAAGGAGCGATGAATTCTTACGAGGCAGTGGGAGAAGCAGGGAGACACAGCCCTCAAGCAGAAAGTAGAAAATACAGGAAGAAGAATCGTCAGTAATGAGGGAAGAGAAGGAGGTGAAAACTCGAGAGATAGTGGACCCAGTGGGCTTCCAAAATGGAGAGAAGAGAGAACTGGGAGGAGAGCAGATGACCAGTGCTGCTGACACTGTCTGCACCTGTTCCAATGCCAAAGACGCAGCAGTAGGAAAGCAGGGCTGAGAACCACAGTTGCTCGCAGGGGCATGATGCCAATGCTTCTCAGTCATACTATTTTTGTGTTTTGTTGAACAGGGCTGGACTGGATGTGCAGGTGGATCAGAGTCACCTGGTGATGATAGCTTCAACATACCTCCTGCTAATTTACTTCTTCCCAGGCAGATTATCCAACTACCACTTTGCCAGCACAGCCCCACTGCTGGTCACTTGGCAGTCCCCAGGCACGGGGACAGCCCTGAGCTGTGGTGCAGACCAAAGCAATGCTTTTGCTTAGCACCATGTTCAAAACAGAGAGCAGAGGTATGTATTGGGCTTATTTTAATGAGGCTTCATCTGAGTTTCTCAAGAGATGTATCTTACTGAAAGCTGGATCTGCAGTCTTCTGTTTTGTCACATCCATCCTCTTCTCTCACCAGCTGCACTCTTAAATTATTTTGCCAATCTCGCAATACTTTTGTATTCACTTTGCCCACAGGGCAAGTGGCTTCTCAGAAGCATTAACTGAGGGCAGCTAGAGGCAGGATCTGCTCCAGCATAGCTTTAGATGTGCAAGAAACATGATTGCAAGAAATAGTCTTGTATAAGTGAAGGTGATTCTGTGGTGAGCTTCCCTCCTCAGAGGAAGATATCTTAAATAGTGAAGTCAAGGCTCCATGTAATAAAAGGAAAGCTAGAGGAAGAGACTAGCATGTGACCCTCTTTTTTCTGCTGCCATATGTTACCAAAAATAGTTGAGAAGGGCCTGCGTCAGCCATGGACTGCACCTCGTGCAGGGGAACCCCAGTTTTGAGGTGCATTTCTGTGTGCTGATGCAGTTCAGGTTAGATAATGCCATAATAAAAATGAATTGCCATAGGGAATGTCACAGAAAGTGAGTTACCATGGACAAAGTTAGTATAACAGCCTGGTTCTGCTTTATTCCACCCTGTTATGAAGGGTGAGGATAAAAATGAACTTAAACTCACCCAGTCCAGAAGAACCTTTCCAGTTCTTTCTGAGTCCTGAGGAATGGGAAGGCTTCCCAACCATCCTGCTTTCCTGTTTTATTTGGCTTCATTGCCTCCCTCCACACACCATTCGTGTGTTGGAACTCAAAGGCAACTGAAGTTACAATTTCTTTTCTTACTTCTTTGTTTTGTGCTACAGACTTGCCTTTCCCTTGTGCTAAAGAGTACAGTTACACTGTAAAAGTGTATTCCAGCAAAATTAGAATCCAAGAGGAGAAAGGAAGACGTTTAGTCCTTATTTTCCACGTCACCAGAAACACAGCATGAGCTTATGCTACCTCAGTTACAGATGTTGGGGAAGCATGCGATCCCTCATCAAGAAACATAAGTTAGATTAGAAAATAATAACATTATTTTGACTAACTTATTCCATATGACTACTTGATAAACATGTGGGATACCATTATTTCTTTGACCTTCTGTATTTTCACTGTTTTGAGTTATATTCTGGAAATGAAGTAAATTTATATACAAATCAGCTCTGATAAAACTAAAAAACAACTGTACTTTTATTACTTCTCCAGATAGGTTTTCATCTGGTATGTCTCGTAAATGCTGTTGTTTACATACAGCTCTCCAACATCATTTTAAATTGAATATTTTAGTATGTTCTAAATGCAGTGAAAGCCTGGGGTTTTTGATTCATTGTACTGGACAAGCAGTTTTTAGCAGCACTACTTTCAAGTGACTGCCTGCCTAAAACATGTTGAGGGAATGGAAAATACGCAGTGCATTAAGCGTATTTAAAGCAAAATGAATTTGGTTATAGTAGCATTTAAAGTGTTTTGCAACTAACTGCAACTGATGTGCATACATTTCACTCACGAGTGTATATGTTGGAAGCAGAGGCAGAACTGAAGTATACAAGAAGAGGCAAAGGAGGGTGAAGTACAAAGGAGATCACTTTACATGTTTTGACCTTATTCTCCTGAATTTCACACGCCCGTACTGCTGACATTCTGAAAGGGGCTCCATGTCCAGCCTCCCCCAGCTCCTCCAGTGGGCAGAGCCTCCCCGGCGGGTGGAGCAGACGTTGTTCTGTGGGATGTTTCATCAGCTAGGGGGGAATAATGGCAGTAGGGAGCTATTTCTTGATGAGCCATTGATAACTTGAAGTCTCCAGGGCCTTCCTGCCCAGCTGCACCCCCTCAGCCCTCTGTCACAAATTCCACCTGGGAGGTAACGCTGGAAGCATTGGGAGTGCCATCTCCAGCGTGCCACAGCATCCGTCTTGCCAGACTGCTTGCTTGCTTTGTTCTGCACAGTCACTGGGGCTTCAGAAACGGAGCTTGAACTGGGAGGCTGAGCTGCTGGTCTGACAGCAGCTCTGTCCTTGCCCTCACCTAATCCTTACAGCTCAGCCACCTCCACCTGGGGCTGCCACAGCCACCACTATTTGTCCCCTGATGCTGACCGATTTAGCACCATGTTAGTAGCAAGCAGCCTGTCTGTGCTCCGGCTTGGGGTCAGTTCAGTTCAAGGCAGAGTTAGCCTGCCCTTTGCCGAGCAGGTGCAGGTCTGAATCCGTCCTTACAAAGACAACAGGACTTCAGGCACTGAGACGTTTAGTTCACTTTCTTTGAGATCTGTGGTTTGGTTGCCAGTAGCATTAATAGAGCTGGCATATAAATCACAGTGAATGTAAACCATTTGGGCTTCAGCGTGCCAGGCAGATATCCATGTAGAGAGAAGGGCAATTAAATCCTCTTCCATTATAAACCTTATAGAATAAGGCTCTGGCTGAGGTCGTGCACATATGGGAATTTTCTCTGGTGAAGCCTGATGAGTTGTCGTCCTCGTTGCCAATAATGTGGATAAATAAAAGGCTTAACAATTAGGAGAGAAAGGAAGCAAAGATAATATACCTGTCAAACTTTTTGTATTATTAATGTACAAGTGAAAAAACTTTATGCTTATGCATGCTGTTGCCCTCAATACCAGCTGTTGACTGTGCACATGAATTGGTATTTTACATCGGCTGAACAGCCTTGCTGCCAGCAAACACTCCAACAGGCAACATCCATAACAGCAGTCTACCCACACTCCATACAATTCCAGCTATTCTTCAAATTAATAATAATACTTAATAAAGCTTCATCTCTCATTTGCAAAGAAAACCTTCAATTAATGTTAATCAGCATCCTCAGAATGTGATCAGGCTGGGCTTGTAGCTGGACGTGCCGAAACAGTTCAACTGGCAGATGGAGCATTTTCCAACTATTTTAATTAATGACTGCTCATTTCAAATGTTAATGCTATTAAATAAATAGGCAAAACAAATAAAAATAATGTACGTTATGAAAATGCCGCTATCAGAAGCAGTTTTGATCAAAAAAGTGAGCCTTGCTCAAGCCCAAGAAGGGCCCAACCATCCCCTGCTGGCTAAACAAGCTCTAATAAAGACAGGACTTGCTTTTGTTACTTGCTTTTTCCAACCATTTGTCTGGGATTGACATTTATATCACTTCCATTTTAACCTGCTGGCATCAACTGAGTCATTGCTTCTCCACGTATTAGAACATTTTTCTGCAGAAAATGGGAAAGGATTTCCTTCGCATGTTGTAGGCTTTTTTCATGTAAGATTTAGACTGCCCCTGCTTCTTGCCTTTTCTATTTGAACTAATTGCCTTATTTATTTATTTTTTTTAAATGGCTTTACTTTCTGTGAACCTTGTATACCATAGCACTGATGTAGTCCCACATTCGTTCAGGCTTATAAAGAGTTCAATTAGCCCCTTAATGCCTAGTTCAGTCACAATTAAACCTTCCCTGTTGACTCGGGATTGGTCTTTCTAAAGGCAGTGGAGGTGTTTTTAATTATTCATTCTCTGGTTTGTTTCTTACAGCAGTCTCAGCTGTGCTTTATTATTCAAAGGTTAATGCAAACTGAGGACTGGGTAAATTAAATTCGTTTGGCAGCTAGCAACCAGATGTATTACAGACACTGTGAAAGATGGATGGATGGATGGATGGATGGATGGATGGATGGCAAGACTTTTGCTATAGTGACACTTAAAAAGCCAGATTCTATCTTTAAAACAATTGCTAGTTTTGTTTCTATGGCTGGTAGATAATGAATGTTCCATAATGTTATATTCTCTATAACCCATTTTTGATAAGAAAGCATGTAGTTTAGAAAGCCAAGAAGTATTAACAGCTATTATAGAAAATTGATGTAGGTACCATGACTAATGAACTACGCCACACAGTACTAAGTCACTGCGTTGTATGCAGGGAATCATGCAGTCAGAAGTTTTAATGAAGGGAGCCCAAGGAATTTCAGGTGAAAGAGGGTTTTATTAACTTTCAGTGAACAAAATGAATAGTTGAGCAGTGAACATGACATGATGTCGTATAATAATTGTATGCCTTGGGTACATTGTGAGGCATGGAGCATAGCCAAGAGCTTTCATCTGTTCTACACACAGGGTTATAACACAAACCCCTGCATACGGTGGAAATCTTTATTGCAAACATAACAAGAATACTTTCACAAGAAATGCCTTAAGACAATACCACGTCACTTATTTGAAAAATCTACCAATGCTGCATTCCTGTGAAAAATATTAATCAGGTATCCAGAAGTCACCCTCCCAAATGATCCTAATTAGAATTCAGGTCCTGTATCGGTGACTTGTATCAGCAGGCTGTGAAACAAATCTTCATATTCCTTAAGAGGCCACCCTGGGTAAAATATGTCTTCCTGTGGACAAGCATTACATTGTATGAAATGAGGCTATGTTGACTTTTGGAATAGTAATGCCCAAAAACTTTAGTAGTTTTTAATTTGCTTTTTCCGGGCATTGACTGTGTAGGTGAGAGATTTTTCTTGTTCCATGTATAGGATTATGTTTTGTACATTTTAAATACTGTTTCAGTACTGTGTTTTTAAATGAGGACTTTGAATTAACATAATCCAACTGTTGAACCTGCTTCCTGTTTATGATTTTTTTATGATAGCATAACAATTGCAGATTAAAGCAGCCTTCTGTACTAGTGACTGGAGTCCTTAGGATAGTAACTTACAAAGTGCAGCTGCAAGGTCATTTGTACCATGCTGTCTTTAGTACAGTGTGTGCTGTATAATAATGTGTGTAATCGCACTGCTACTGACTGATGAGGTAGGTGGATGAGGAGGTAGGTGAAAATAGGATGGCTTGTGAGGCAAGACAGTGACAAGACATCTCAGCAAAGTCTCTGTATCCTTGTACTGTAACTACTTCACATCTGCCCACTAAAACATTTGAGATAAGATGGTCAGGAATTTTCTGTGCTTATTTGAATAATTTATAATATGATTTTAATACTTTTTTCTGGCTGAATATATCACTTCTCTGGCGGAGCTTAGGACACCAGTAATGTGTTATCGAGGACTAACTTAACGAATGTGATACACGATTTTAACTTCCAGCGTTGTTGCAAAACCAGTGGTACTACTAGTAGAGTGTAACTGATGCAGTATTTTCTTAATTGTATGTGGTTATTATGTTATTTTTTTGTTTTCTATTTTAGTGCTGGACCTAAAGGAGACAACATTTATGAATGGAGGTCAACTATACTGGGGCCTCCAGGGTCAGTATATGAAGGTGGAGTTTTCTTCCTTGACATTACCTTTTCACCGGACTATCCTTTTAAACCACCTAAGGTTAGTAGGAGGATATTAAAAATCTGATAGGAGTCCTCTCCTTGTGATATTTTTTAATGTGTATGTTGGTATAACATTGTAGGATGAAATATAAAACTTTCAAGGCAATAATGAATATTTAAACTGCATATTTTGGTGGAAAAAAAATTAAATAACTGCTTAAAATGTGCTTGCATGTCTCCAGTACAGCTGGATGAATATGGATTTATTTAGCAAATAGTTGCATAATTTCCAGCAGTTATTTGTTTGATTTGGATTTGTTTCTAATATGAACGTATTTATATTTGAGTTGCACCCTTTGTAAGCAGCTGAAGATACTTAATCTTTCCAGTTGACCCATATCATTCACCAGGGGTCTGTGGCAGCCTGACAAAATATGCACCTTTTGTGCTACCCCATATAAATTACTTCTCCAGATGCAAACTACACTACTCTTCATGAAGATAATTAATTGCTTTACATTGTTTTTCTGGAAGACTATGGAATTATGGCAGCAAAGACAAGAAATTGGAGAGAAAAAAAAATGACTTACAGAATTCCTTACAGATTTGTTTTCTAATGCTGTCCATGATGACACTAACCACAAATGTAGACCTGTTCCAATAACATGAAGCTGGCAGATCATTACCATGATACAGTAGGCTCAGAATGTCATGCAGGAAATATTTAGTGGTTTTAAAGACCAGAGAAACAGAAATGGGATGAAATGCAGTAGTGCAAAATGTCATTGATAACCAGTAGGAATAATTGCTGAGAGAGGGTGTCAAAATGAGGTTTTATTGGTTGATCACAGGATTATTACAAACCACCAGTCTAAGGCATCTGTAAAATGGCAAAAACACTCCTATGATGCATCATCTGGCATTTCCTGTAGAGATAAGGAATTGCTGGTGTCATACACAAGACACTTGTAAGACCTTATCTGGAAGACTGAGTACAATTCTTGACACCCATGCTCACTAACGTGAATAGAAACTGGAAAATTTACCCAGCAGGGCTATTAACAGAATCAAGTAAATTGATGGGTCTGTCTATTATGAAACAAAGTGAAGAGAGGTTAATTTTCACCTTCCAAGTGTGGAGAGTGAGGTTTTGGAATAGGTCCTCAGGAGAAGTTATGGGAGCAGAAATATTTCCCTTCCTTTTGACACATTTGTGAAAAGGTTGATACATCATGTTTGCGTATAGTAGATGGGTATTGCACTGAAAGAGAGAGTAGTCAATTCCGATTTGATTATTGTGCGTACACTATTGAAAGAGGAGCATTTATAAACAGAATTTTAATGCTGCAATCGTAATGTTTATAGTAGCTAACATTATTATCAGAGAAAAGTTTTAAAAAAAGAATGAGAGATGTGAGTTAAAATACTCGTCATTCTGTAAACTGCACTTTCCCAACCAGTGACCTAAAGATGGGACAAAACCACATTCGGTAGCAGACACAGATGGCCTAACTTTGTTTCCACTTCTAGTGTTCCAGTTTAGGGAAGCTTTGAGGTCATGGATAAATATTATGGGGGTTGTACACCCTGCCGACCACAAATTTTCTGATTTAGATATTTATGATTATGCAGTGAAGAAAAACTTTGAAACTTTACAACTCCAAGCTTCTTTTTCAGCCATTTAAAGCATTGGCACACAGCTCAGGCAATGCTCTGTTCTTCTTGCCTTCCTCCCAGCCCAGGCCATTCTGGCCTTCTTATTTGCTATATGAGGTCTACCTTGACAGGCTCCTTCTGTTTGCTTCTTTGCTGCTTAGTCTTTTTGTAATAGCTGTAATGCAAGAGTTACAGTCAGTCCCGCAGCCAATTAAAAGGAGAATTATTTGGTGGTTATTGGCATATTCACTGGATGGATTTCTTGAGTATAAAATAGAGCATGAAGTTCTCTCAATGGTCTGAACCCAATATATGAAGAATTAGAGCTGAAAGACAAGTTGTCGGGATATCTTTTCTCCTTGTCTTTGTTGAATCTCTTGAATTTTAGTCAATATATACAACAGCATCCTTTTAAAATAGAAGGTGGCAGTCCAGTTTGCTGTTTCACCATGAGACAAAGACTTTTTCAGTCCACCCTCAGTTGTGTTTGGCAACTGTATTATTTTGAGACACAAGCAATGCAGCTGTGCATTGCTTATTAATGAAATACCAAGCAAAGGGGTGGTTCTTATCCCGCTTTGTAAAACATTTTTTGTCTGCCTTTATCTTGATACCAATTGTCATTCTAAGAAATGTGTGCATATAAATCACATGAAAATGTACTCCCTGATAAAGGAGAGAGCTGATGGTGCCATATTGTATTACTAAAAGGGCAGTATTTATGATGAGGGAAATTGTTATCTATACAAAACTAATGAGTACATGTGCACAGGGGACTAGTGTCAGATAGAACTAATGTTTCACTAACATATTTTGTACACATAGATTCTTATTCTATTCACTTGAGCCACTGTCATAAATAACCCTATTTTCAGTCCTGCTGTAGGAAGTCTTAAGCTGTTACTACTTCATTACACATCTTTCCCAGATGCTATGAAATTGATTCACAGGTTAAATTGTCTGGGAAGTCCCTTGAATAAAGCAATGTGGGAAGATGACTGCTGGTCATAAGGTAGCTGCTGCTAGTCAATATTGTTGGGAAAAGGTACTTAAATATGTTCTCCAAACTCTTATTTCTAGCAAAAGAAACGTAGTGAGCCTGTGGAACACAACACATGGCATCACAGTACAGTGCTATCTGTGTCACCGGGTCCTGGCAACTCTTCTACTTTACCATGAGATTTGTGATATTTGGGGCTGTTCTTAAAATCATGGTTCTTAGAGTAATGGGAGTGGATAATCACAGATTTTTTTTCTAAGTATATCCCACTCCTCATGGCTCTATCAACTCAAAAAAAAACCCCTAGAGATAAAATGCAAAACTGTGGAATATACTGAGAAAGACATAAAATATATCCCTGACTGTTGGCAAGGTTACCTCCATGTCAGTACATAGCAGAAAGGGCCTAAATTCACGTTTTTTGCTATGATTGAATTCATACATTCCTCCTGAGATTTCTGTGGGCCACGTTCATCCCTGTTTTACTATGAAGAAAGGAAGCACTTAAATTAGTACTGTCAAAATTGATCTTCTAGAAATATGACCACAAAAGACCTGGGAAGAAACAGAAACTGTATTTCCCAGATGCTATTACTTGACCCAGCTTGAGGTTCCAAAGGCAAATGCCCATGTCACATAACATAGTTACTGTTAAAGGGCCTAATCCAAAGTGTATTAAAATCTGCAGAAAAATTTCCACAATCCCTTCTGCTTATCTATTCTGAGATGTTGCACAGTCTGTTATCATGCATGTGTATGTTGCACATGCATGTTGTGGAGCAAAAAATCATTTTTAAATTAAGAAAAATATATTGAAAGTAAATTCTGGATAAATGTCTTTTATTTTTATTATTATAATTAAAAAAAATGTGGTGTAGCCATTTTTTGTTTTGTATTATGCAAAGATCTTAATATTTTCTACAGGATCCAAATTCCTTCTATAAACCCTGTTGATGCTTATTCTGATCATTGGGAACCCTGTTGCATATTGGAAAACATGAATTAAAATTAAAAAACTGAGAGCACATTTGCACATGAAGAATAGATGTTTGAACCTATATTTTGAACATGGGGGGATTAGCAAATGTATGCAGTCATTTTTGTTTGTTCTTCTAGATAGTTAATCTGCTTTCTTCAGTTTTTACCTTTATCTCTATTCTTCACGTCCTCTGATTGCACTATGTGCCTCATTTTATGTTTGTAGTTTTGTATACTCAAACATCAGGCTTCCCTTCAGTCTTTCCCCTACAGGTCATCAGTTTTCTTTTTGTCTGTCTTTGTACTGACACCTGTCAGTGTCTCTCTGAAGCTGAGCCATAAGTGTAATATCAAAATAAGTTATTTTTCAACAAAGTAGGAGATTCCATGTGGTAGGTCAGATTATAATTTGCATTCACGATACTCATTTTTTCCCCTTTGAAGTCAGTCTATTTCAGTCTTTCAACTTGGTCTCATGCCTTGAAACTGGACTCCAAGCTTTCTGAGCCAAAGTTCAGTGACCCTTTCAGCTCTGCTTGCCTTTAAGACCCATGGCATTTTGCTTCATTCACAACTGCAGAACACTCGTGCGGAGGAGAGAGTTGTTCCTCCAAAAGAAGTTGCCCTACGTGTGATAGATGCAGCTTGACTAGGAGTGGCGGAGTGACATCCCAGCCTAACTGCAATTTCTCTGTATAACCAGAGAACAAAATTTTTAGAACAGCTCATCTGAGAACTGACAAATTAGCTTTGGCTTTCTGGGAGGCTCTAATCAATTAAAAACCCTTCGCTGGCCTCCACTGTGAGGAAGCTTCCGTAATGCTGCAGAAATGAGCTGAGCACCCCCTTGGCTGAGTCAGCGAGAAAACAGGCAGCCTGCAGAATCGCCCTTTCCTTTGCAGCGGTCTACCAAGTCTCACGCTGGCTTTATGAAATGCCGGGCAAGAGGAAGATGTGGAACAGGCAAAGCAAGCCATAGATGTGCACATGATCTCACCTTCTGCTAAAGGCCAGATGCTGGTGAGACTTCATTCTCGGTCACTTTGAGGCTTCACTTCAGCCCCAAATTACAGTATCTGCCTTGTAGTGCAGCAGGATTTAGGATAAAGTTGTGGCCTCTTCAGAGCAACCACTTACAGAAATGAATAAAAATACTTAGATGGCCTGCCAAGGAAATAACCTTGCATTTCTCCAATGCCTTAATGACCCCCAGCCCTTTGTAGAAATACCTTTGAGATTTCTTTTTCCTGCTAACTGCCTTCCTTTCATCCTTGATGGATTCAGACAGTTCCCCCCTTGGCTTTTACAGGGGAAAGCTCTCTCTCTTGTTCTGTCTCTTTCTATGCAGTATTGGACAGGATATATAGCTATGCATAGAAAGGTGGGTGTGTATGTGTGGGTGTATGTGTGTGTATATATATATCTTCATAAATATATTTGTATGTGTATGTATACATATATACGAGTAGGAGGTATCACATCTTTCAGTCAGCCTGGAGAATTTCAGCTTAATTTCTCTCCTTGGTCTACATACAAAATCAATGAATTCCCCAAGTAAGCAAATTTTTTGACCTGAGGTCCTCTGAAGTTTAGCCATCATGACAAATTAACCCTGCAACATTTTGCAGGCTAGAATTGTTGAAGGAAGGGCAGTAATTTCATTATCCTGCCTACTGTCCCGTCAGACCAGCGAGTCTTGGTGCAGTCTTTCATACAGGTGTTTGCAGAAAAATGAGTACTCTTCAAGAGCATACTCCCTCCAGGAGTTGTCACTACAGTGGTGTCTGCATTTTCATCAAGACTAATCTTTATTAATAACTTCTACTCAGATATTTGACTGTGCTCAGTCTATTACAGTGTCAATTCAATTTAGCTGTAGCTGATACAATATGAATATATCTATCATTATCCTAGTACTCTGCTAGCTTTATTTTTTAATTTGAGTGATTTATAAAATCTCTTAATCCCAACTCTACAATTAATCTTGCTAGGGACTTTAATCTCAGCTGGCTGAAAAATGGTTCACAGGACTTGAAAGCTGCAATATGCTAAATCACCTCTAAATCAAAATTAAAATAACAGAAAACTCCATTTCCTCCCCGTACATCTCATATGCCTATCAAATGACTGAAAAATTGTTCTCAGCATTTGAAAGCTTAGCTGTTTTAACTCAACTGTGAGACTGCAAGGAGAGTCTTTTTTCTTTGTAAATATAATATAGTGTCTATAGAATCTGATCTTAATGGCAATATTAAACATCTCTTCATTTTTTTTATATGTAATCATCAAACAACACTAATCTCTATGCCCAAAATATCGTTACATGGAATCCTTCTCCTGTGGTACAAACTTTGTACCTATTTCATAAGTTCAGCGTCATCTATGAGGGGCAGTTCCTTTTATTCTTGGCTTTACTCTACTTTGTCGTATTTAGTTTATAAGTGATTGGCTGTTAAGGACACTTTCTCTGCGGTGTAACAGAAAAACGGTGCTTGCAAGGGTAGATGAAAAAAATAAGCATTCCTCAGTATTACTAACCTAAATTGCTAAAACAAACCTTACAAGGCAGACCCATACTTTGACTTGCATTTGTCACTATTAACCCAATTTACATGTGAGCCTCTCAAACTTGGAATGACTTTAAGTCCAACCTATTTGATCACCACCATGTACCATCTCCGCAGCCCTGCTGTATGCAGGGCTTCAGTCCACCTTCTCTTGCCCTCCCTGTGGTTGTCGCCATGACATGACCAGCCTTCAGATACAATGGTCTCCTGTCACTGTTATCCCTGACATTCCTGTGCCTCATCACCACTTGCTTGGAAGCCCTGTGTGTGCCGTAGGTTGTGCGTCTGCAGGCAATGCTGCACCTGTGGGGCAGCCCACAGCACTGAGCCCGGTGCATTAAACCCAGGGGGCTCCTTCAGAAACTTCAATGCCTCTCAAAACGACAGCATCACAGAGATGTGGAGGACAGAGATGTAGGCAGAAATATGTAAGGCAGAAGAAAGGATCCATAACTCTATTTAATTACCAATAAATGCAAAGATTGCATTTGATAGAACAATACCCTGTAAATCTCTGAGATTTCCTTTGAATTTAGTTATCTGAGAATTCTTCTACTAACTGCCAAATTGAATTGGCATTTCTTCTAATGAATAGCCTTCTTTTTCACTCTGTTTTTAATATACTAATTTATATCAGTAGTTATATATTTATTTAGTCTTGATGAAAATGGCTCTATCCAACTAAACTCTTCCTGCTTTCTGTCCCCAAAGCTCAGAAGGTTCATAATTTCTTCCTGTTTCCTACAAATACCCAGTACACTAGCTCTCCAAGAGGACCTATACAGAGGCATCTTTTGGGCACTATCTTCTGCCTCATAGTGATGGTTTGCATACTGCCTGTCAAACGCACTTTTGAAAGGGGACCTGTGATGGCTACTGGATGCTTTGGAAACTGTAATTCTGCCATATTGCACATGTTTTCACTACTGCATAAAATCTACTCATCTAAAAATATATCATACATCAATGTTCTTTCTTGTCCTCTTTTATGCACACAGAGATATATACATATACAGATGTGAGAGAAAGAATTTAATATACATATATTGTTACTATGGAAGAAGAACAGACAAACTGGTAAGGGTACAAAACCAAGTCAGCTCTGGTTCTGAGGGGAAGGAGCACTTTGGGAACTCAGAGAGGAAGTGCACGTGGGAAGATACAGCCCACATGGTTTATTCTATGAAAGGGAGGATTTATTTTGTAAAAGTTAAATAGTAAATCCTTAAAAATTTTGCTCTCTCTATAAATTGACTTCATTACTGACTTTCCATATGCACTTACTAATTATAATAAAGATTATGCTGGTTAAATTCAAAATCATTTTATAAAAACTCATACTGACTTTGTCAGACAAAGCTTTTGATGTTTTGCATCTTAAAATATTGTTTTTATTCTAAACCTCCCTAACCTGGACAGTTTTCCATTTCCTTTGTTCTCTCCTGCTGTTCTTTTATTTTCAGAAAACAGTACAGTTTAGGATAATTTTTTACTTGCCCTCTCAGGTACATCAAAGATTAGTAAAATCCCTCTTTATTTTTTCTGCTATTAAATCTGTGTGCAAACTGAGTACATTTCAATAAAGTACATATTCAGTGTTGCTGTGCTTATTCAAATTTACATTTTTTTCCTGCATCAGTCCATTCAATGAGATGATGTGAGTAGTTACTCAGCTTCATAATTACCATGAATGTAATGAATAATTACTCACATTGCATACCATTTCATTTTCAGCAATGTTAAAGGTTAACTCATATGAATGCTATTACATGCCTTTTAAATCATGATCAGTTCTGGCTAGCTATGTCTTGCATGCTGCATTTTGTTACAGAAACCACAGAATAGTTTGCATATCAGACTTTTCTGTAGGTCAAACAAAAGTAATTATGAGTTATTATTTCCTGCTAATGTAGATGGCATATATTTTCCTTTGATATAATAAACTATAGCTAATATCAACTAAAGTTCTGTAAGAACTGGCTGAAGTTCATCTCGTGGCATATATTTAAACTGTGCTCTTTAACAGTGAGCATCATGTGGTCAGTCATTTATTATGCACTTTACTTGATAATCCATTAAGTATCAACAATTGCTCATGTGCATGCTACAAATCTGTAGTTGCAAAACAGAGATGAATCATCCTGTCATAGAAAGGCTGCCTCAGTGCTGGACATAGATAAAATGAAGTGCACTCTGTAAGAAATTTAAGGATGCTAATTAACATAAAGGTTATTACGTGCACATTGTGTCACTCACAGCTATAGATAATATTTGCTTAGGTTGTTTTACAGTATTTTTCTAATATTACTAAAGAACATAGGCCTGATCTTGTTTTTATTATTCCTTCTATTTGAGCAGACAAATCTATTGCTCATAAAGTCTGACAAACTGAGATGGGAACTACTTACTCCCTCCTGAGCTCCATGAACATCATCACAAAGGGCATCATATTTTTAATATATATATAACCTTTTATGTATGCAGTACAACTTCTTCCACTTCAGGTAGTGCCACTGTAGTTTTATTAAAACAGAACTCCTGGGGAATATTAGAGAAAGACAGAAGTTTCATCTCAGGAAAGACTGCAGGATTGCGCCCTTGTAAGAAATGAAAGAGCTTGAAAGGAAATTTTGCAAAACTGCAGGAATGAGAGCCCTGGGATCTCAGTCCTGCTTCCAGTGTTGGCCGAGCAAAAAGGTTTTGTTTTTGTTTATTCTCCTGTAGACTCTGTGAATCTTTCATCTGTCCCTGCACAGTTGCCCAGCTTCAGTGGGAGGAATGAAGAACAGGGGATGGGGTCTTGAACCCAAACAGGCTGAAGAATGCAGTTCCTGAGTACATGCTGTAACCTCTTGCATGCTAGTATGCAAAACCAGAGAGTCATTTCTTCCTCTAGATACATTTTTTAAGAATTATGATTGAATTCAGTGGAATCTAAGAGTGCATGGGATGTGTTTTTGGTACCAGCCCTTTCAGAGCTATGGTGCCTTTACATGCCTGTCTCTGAATCTCACTGAAGTTTAAGCCAGTCACCCACATGGCTGCCAATGATACGGTGGCTTCTTGGGTTTAGACCTAACATATGAATTTTATATGCAAAACAGAGATAGTGAGTGATTTTAAGACTAGACCATGCTGGAAAACTGGTGTTCAAAATCACCCTGAGATACAGGAGTGATTTATCTTGCCTACGATCAGTTGCCTCCAGTCACTCAACTGAAATCCATTTTAGTTTGCCCTTCCTCGGTTTTGTAAACAGTCTTTTTTCTGTCCTAAAACTTACTCAATGAAAAGCCAGTCATAGCTTTATATGTACTTCTTTTCTCTGTAATCATTTTCTCTCCCCCTTGTAAACAGATAACCTCATTTTCTTCTTAGAGACTATATAAAGGTTTTTTTATTCGTTTAATTCTGTTTTACAATACTCGGAAGGGTTTGGTATTCAGCAGTAGGTGAACAGATGAGTTTGTTATTATTTACTTCCAAATCTGAATATAAATTCCTTATCATTACCTTTCAAAAGCTTCTTTATAATACTTTTTCAGTTTTCAGAAAATAGTCCTATTTTTCCCTATTTCTTGCAATTCACATTTCTCTGACCTGCACTTTTATTCAACGAAAATGAGATATCCTCTAAAAACTGCAGAATCAAAGAGAGTAAATCCACAGAGGGCACTTATCTTCCAAAAAAAAAAAAAAAAAAGATAAATTACTCCTCTACCGTTCAATTGTCTGAGGATAACTCCTACTATACACCCACACACTCCCTTGAGCCTCTGAATAGTATTGTTTAGGTGTTTTCATTAGGGGATAAATGGAATTAGAGTGCATCCTTTATAGGAACCATTTAAGTGGCATCAAAGGTTAAAATATGACCATATTAAAGAAAACAGAGCTCCCCTGGAATGGTGTTATCACTTGACTTCTCTCTACATACATAACAGAGATGATCCTGCATAGCTTTAAAATGTGTCTATGGCAAACACACAGCATCCATGTCAGCATTTCCCACATTAGATGCAATGTGAGGCAATACCTAGATGAGGAAAGCAATATGTCGTCCGAGCTGTCCTGCATCTTACTTACACTTCTTTGGCATACAAAAATGGGATGGGTCTTCTCAGCTTGTCCTTTTTAACAGTAGCTCCTCAGTTCATTACAAATTCACTATGAAATCGAACAGATCTGGGGTTGTGTAATTATCCCCAGGCCAGAGCTTGCAAGGTAAATGAAGGTAATGGTTTTCCTCCAAGCTGCCCCAGTTGCTGACGAGTTACAATGGGGAGCCACCCGCTTCCTCACGCACCAACTCCAGCATCTCTTCAGAAAACGGGTAGAGGGCAGGCATTTCCCAGTTTGCCACAGGACATGGAAGTCTGTGGGCCAGTCCTGGCTCTACCGCTTGGGGTTATCTTTTCTGGGTTGTCTCTTCTCCCTGGCTAAGAAGGCCTGGGCGGCGTGTGCTTTTGCAAGCTCTGTGGCACCTGCGGGCAATGTCACCTCCCACCACTCGTCTGTGGTTTCCAGTGCATTAAGGCCATCATTCATACAGCTTCTTCTGAAATTCTGAAAACTTCAACTTGTTGTTGTTAAAATGTCTCTGTGTATTTGTACAGGCATTTTCAAGTGCACTGGCATGTTTGGCGAGTGGGTGACACATTTGTAAATGATAAGCAGCAATCCTTATCTTGCAACTAGGTACCATCCTCAGTGTCATGTGTTTAAGATGTACTTATAGTGAAAAAAGCCTACAGTTCAGTTCTAAGTATTTGCAAAAAATAGCACTGCAACTGCAAACAGATGTAATCCCACCTACATTTATCCACTAATAGACTAAGATGACAATGGAGTGTTGAACAGTTTATATAAGATATGAACTACCTCCATTCATCCGGGTGGCTCTCTGAGTCCTTCCAAATTCCCAGTGTCCCTTCTTGGATGTGTCAAAGGGAACATGTGGCAACGTGTCTGTCCTCTAAGCTGACAACAAAACAGTTACACGTTAAAATACAGGCTCAAATTGATGTCATTCTCCTAAGCAGTCTACAAGCTCAGACTGATCCCTATCATAAAATAAGTTGGAAGGTGTAATTTAATCTGTGCAATGGACTCAATGGGTTCTCCTCACATTTGATGAGACAACATACATCTAATTAGTGTATTCAGATACCACTGAATGAAGTCCTCAAATTTTTATTCATGGAAGCATGGGAAAGCACCTTTGTTCAGGAAAAATAATTAAGCAAAAACTTTATTCCAACTATGTACTGAGAAGTAAGAATATAATACTTAAAATTAAGCCAGTGCTAAAGTTTTTGCCTGAGTCTTGGGACAGCCTGCTGTGAAATATTCCCTGATTCAGTTATATCTCAAGTATTAATAGTGCCTTAGAGTTAATCTATCTGGGGACCTAATGAGCACTGACCTAAAATTTACAGGATGCTCCTCCGCACTAACTCCCTTTGTGGACACTTTTAACACTCACTTTGTGTAAGACAGTTTGCCACTTCTGTGCATTTGTAACCTTCCTTGTTCACAATAACTTCTCTTTGTGGATGAAC
The DNA here is from genome assembly GCA_013399115.1 of Anseranas semipalmata. Lineage (NCBI taxonomy): Eukaryota > Metazoa > Chordata > Aves > Anseriformes > Anseranatidae > Anseranas > Anseranas semipalmata. Next base: position 228,437 of record VXAA01001877.1, read on the forward strand.
ATTTAATTTTATCACTGAATACTACTGTTTTGATCTGACAGAAGACTTCGCTCCAAATGCTGGATGTGCTTGAGTTCTTATGGGAGAAAAAAATAGATTGTCTGGCTATAGTGTTCAGCTGAATTGAGCTTATTGTGTCAGAAATATTTTAAATTCTCATAAAGGTATCAGAATTGATGCACTTAGGCTGGAAAAGAATAAGTGAAACCACAACTTTAGGGAAAAAAAAGGAAAGAACTTAAAAATATGTAGAGTATGGAGTGGCAAACTATTCAATTGGCAATACCTTTAGACATAGCTGCATGTAAAAACTGGTGAACTTTCTTTGTTGGGATCTTTGTCACATAGCTCACTGGTCCATGACACTGCACTCCAGGAATGTTCTCCCAGATTTATGTGGAAAAGTACTTACGAGAAAAAGTATTTCTTCTTGAATGTAGTGCTGTAATACCAGAAATCTACTACCTTTTCCTTCCATTATTTTGTCAAAGCTGCTTGATTTAATCAAAAGGGGCAGAATTGCTCCATGTTAGAAAGTGATTTTTTCTTAGCAGAGGTAGAACAGGTGCCATGTTATTTCACTTGTGTCCTCTGTTCTGCTTCCTGATAAGTGGCCCAATCTCAGTCCTCCTGAAATCACTGAGAATTCTGGTATTGAATAAAACCAGAACAGGATCATGCCTGCCATCAGCTTCTATTTCTATCCAGATGCAGATTTATCTGTGTGGTGGAGTAAGGATAGGTGCATAAGTACTCCCAGTTATAAGCACTAGCAAATTCTAGTGAAAAACACAGGTTTCTGAGATCAGGTGTGCGCTTTGGCTGTGGTTGTCTCATGCCTCCTCAGCCTGTCTATTGGCTGATGAGGTAGACCACCAAAATGATACATCTTAATTTTAGATGTTATGAACATGTCATTGAAACTATGTGGTTTAACTTGTCATTTGTGTAGAACTGATGGAGAAATTAATTCTTGATGGAGACCCCAAGATGCAGGGATTTTGTATTGTCCCTTCCTATCCAGTAGCCCCAGTACTCATTCTGAGCTACAAAGAGGACTTTCATAGCTGAAATTCTTTTAAAATAAAAGGCATGTATCTTACACTTGAAGCAGAAGCACATCATTCTAGACTAAAAGAAATGATCTGCTCGTCAGTGTGATAGATATAGGATCACCTGGGAGAGAATATAAAATGGATACTGTGATGGTTTCACTCTGATGGACAGCTAAACTCCACCACAGCCGCTCTCTCAGCCCCCCTCCTCAAAGGAGAAGGGGGAGAAAATATGATGGAAAGGGCTCATGGGTTGAGATAAGGACAGGGAGATCACCCACCAATTACCGTCACAGGCAAAACAGACTCAGCATAGGGAGATTAATATAATTTATTACCTAATCACTAGTGGACTAAAGCAGTGAGAAACTACAAGCAAACTAAAACCACCTTCCCCCATCCACCCTCTCCTACCTCCTCCCCCCAAGTAGTGCAGGGGAAGGGGAATGGGGGCTGCGGTCAGTCCCTAACGCTGCGTCTCCACCGCTCCTTCACGGTCACTCTCTGCCCCTGCTCCACGTGGGGTCCCTCCCACGGGATGCCGTCCTTCCCAAAGTGATCCTGTGTGGGCTTCCCACAGGCTGCAGCTCTTCCAGAACTGCTCCTAT
>VXAA01001877.1:230346-263885 GCA_013399115.1 Anseranas semipalmata
AGGCCCAACCAGCGTCGCTCCCTGGCTGGGCTCTGGCCAGCAGCGGGTCCCTTTTGGAGCCGGCTGGAGCTGGCTCTGACCTGACATGGGGCAGCTGCTGGGCTCTCCTCACAGAGGCCACCCCTACAGACCACCTGCTGCCAAACCCTTGTCAGGTAAACCCAATACAGATACAGAAATACTAAAAATAAAACACACACACACAAAAACAAAGGTATTTGTAAGCAATTCTACTGATTCAACTGTGACTTAAGTTTTGGAAATAAGGAGTAGCCTTTTTATTCCCATGCAAGAATAATGAGATCAGTGGGACCAAGGCAAGAGGAAGCTAAGAAAACTTGTCCCATTCTTACCTTGCAGAAATCAGTTCCATTGTAGGCCACAAGTGGAAGAGGCAGACTTTTATTTTCTAATGAGTATCCCTATTTTGCCCAGTCTTTAACTGGCACTAGCAGAATAGTGTCATTTCGACCAGGAAAGCAGAATGGTTTTTTGTGTAATTTTTTCATTGCTTAATAATCCTGTAATTATTGGCTTGTACACTTAGACACACTATCTTTTCTAGGTAACATTTCGGACAAGAATCTATCACTGTAACATTAACAGCCAAGGCGTCATCTGCCTGGACATTTTAAAAGACAACTGGAGTCCTGCATTAACCATTTCTAAAGTTCTCCTCTCCATCTGCTCCCTCCTCACAGACTGCAACCCGGGTAAGACAAATTAACTTTCACATTTGTGTTCATTCGCGATTCGTATTCTGTCAGCTATTAGGACATGGTTGGTGCACTGTTTTACTGCTAAGTACTAAAAAAAAAAAAAAAAAAAGACAAAAATTTAAGATTTAAATTCATTTAAATTGAGGTGCAGTAAAGAAAGAAAACAATTTTAGGATCTCATGGGCATTTTTAGTAGCTGAGAATAAAAATCTGTTAATTCAAAAAGTTTAATCAGTGGAAAATACCTTCTAGTAGGCACTAATTTGGATATTACAAGCAGGATATTAGTACAAGAAATATTAATGAGTTAATAAATATTGAAAGGAAAAGCTTTCATTTAAATATGCTGATAATATGGTCTCTGAAAAGAATATTAATAGTACTGACAATGATAGATGCCTAACACAGACTCTACAAATAATGAAAATTAATTTAAATGAAGTTTATTCAATATCCTGGACAGCCAGTATGAGTACTCAAAGCAAGCTGTCATTCATATTAACTAGCATAGCACTTAACCTCTTCCCTCAGCTCTGTTAGATTTGTTTTCTGCAATTGACCACTAGCTCTGAAATTTCCACTTTCTCTTACCCTATTTACCAATGAATGGTTCTGATTGTGGCCTTGGAAAATTGTAATATATAGAAAATACTAAAGAATCGTTTAAAGAAAAACTAAGTGATCTGTTTATACATCTTGAGTGTTCTTGCTGGTTTGTTTTTTTGTTGTACACTTAGTTTTGTTTTATTATTATTAATTTGCCATCTAGGTTTTAAAACTTTAGGTTTCCTGTTTCTAAACTTTTCTCCCCAACCAAAAGGCTAAAAAAATGTTTTTCAAAGAGCAGAATGTGAGATTCTTGTGCAGGCAGGGGCTGAGTCAAAAGCTGTAGCAGAAGACTGAGTTATTTCAAATCTCCAGATAAGGTGAAAATGGACTTTCAATTGCAATTGGCTGCATTTTTTTTTTCACGTGGTTTTGTTACTGCATGTAGCATTAAAACCTGCAGTGTTCCTTGCAGCTGAGAGCTGGAGCTGCAGAGGAGCCCTGCAGTACCATTCCAGGCACGTTTATTTCAGGTGTGTTGGACGCTCTCTGTTTACCTCTCTGGAAGATTGACTTCTTGTAGTGCCTACCCTAACCTATGCAGAGGTGCCTGTACAAAATCAGGTGGATTGGTGACATAAGCTTAAAGAAAAGCAAATGGATATTTGCTCAGCTATCTTAGGGACCAGGTGAAGAGCTTCAGAGACATCGCTATAAAATCAGTAGCTGTCTATTAGCAAATATGGCCACTTCAGAAGTCAACAGCAAAGCTGTGTTGGGAGTGAGAAACTAGAAATAGATGTGCACTCAGTTGTGTTCACCTGTCTTTAGAGGCATATAGGCAGCTTGAAAGCTGGCCAGTTTCAGCAATGATTTGAAATTTGGAAATTTACTCTCTGTGCGGAGTCATTTTTGCCTTCCTTTGAGATCACTTGCTTAGTGTTAGATACTTTTCTTTTATTAAAAAATGAACTTTGAATTTTAGTGATGTACAACAGAAGGCTTCTTACTTTTCGGTATACTGCCTAATATGCTAGAGCCTGTTCTGGATGTTCCTTGCCATCCAGAATGAACATGATAGATAAATAGATAGATAGATAGATAGATAGATAGATAGATAGATAGATAGATAGATAGATAGATAGGGTTATGTATCACTGATCTATGTATATCACTGAGATATATATCACATATGTGTGTATATATATACACACTAATACAGATATATATGTATTTTGCTCTCTGTCAGCTGGGAGTAATTTTCTAATCCCTGAGTCCTCTCTTCATCAAACTAGTCAGCTCTTTTTAAAGGCAGCAACCCAACAGGGATCTCTATTTGATAAGCAACTTTGAACTCTTTGTTCACCATTCATCAGACAGAAGTAGATCAGGTCAAATGGAAAGGCAACACTGAATCTCCCACAAACATAAACACTTGGGATGGGTGAGTTTTCCTCTCCCAGCCCCTCTGAAGGGAAGAATCAAGTATCGGTTACCCCCTAGCCTTACATTTATGCAAATCTTCATTAGAACAACAAATAGCAGTAAGAATGGCAGCTAATTAACCCTCAGTCATACACAGTGATTAAACTGAGCTGGAGCACAGCTGCAGCTTCATTGGCAAGCGCTGCTATTCTTCTCCAGCAGGCTGAGCAAATGAAAAGAGGTATTTGCTCCCGCCGCTTCTGTCATTCACACAGTCATCTACAAAAGACATTGAGAGAGTCTCTTTCCTCCCTGGTTATACATCACCGCCCTTTGTTCCATATCACTCGAGGCAGGAGCTAGTTTGTCCTTTTTAAACAACTCATACAATCCTTTACTCATAAGCTGTCTCAGACCTTTCAGTCCTGATTGTTATTAATTGTCTCTATTTTGCTTGGCAGCATCAGACAGTAAACTGTGTTAATGAAATGTCTGAATTTTGTAACAGCTGGCTGACTTTTTTGTGGGGGGAAAGGGTGCTGTAGTATTTGTGTATGAGTGAACATGTGTGAATTATCTGTGAGTGCAGGAGAGCCAACTGGAATGGTATCAGAGAGATGGGAGAAATGATGGGATGCACTAGCATTCAGTCTGGGGATTACTACTTCTCTTTAAGGTGGTACTCTGGAGCACAGCACATATCTCTTCTTCAAAGCAGTGCCCTAGTCCTGTAAACATTTTGGCATGTGCATGAGCAACCCTACAAAACCCAATAGATGCATTCATCTGCATAAAACTGCGTGTGTGAGTAAGTGCTTGTAGGCTGTGTGCTTGAGTGATGAACATATTTACTTCCAGTGTTAGCTGCTAGGGCTTGCCTACATGAGCAGTTAGTTATTCCAGAGTAACTCCACGTGTGGACACTCCCCTTTTTGAAAATTTATCTTCAGGAAAAACTGTCTTACATGGAGCAAAAGTCAACTGTATATTATGTATGGAAGAGTAGCTCTGGGAGTATAAATTCTCATACTACCTTAATCCAAAATAGCTTTCAAGTGTGGATGCCCCCTGAGGTTTTGTATTTTTACAGAGCTTGAAAGAAATTAATTATTTTTATATTTAGACAGCTGATGATGATGAGCTGGGTTAAAATGTTTACTGTTCTCAGTTGGTCATTCCCATCTCAGCCCTGCCAAAGGTTCTCAGGTCTTATGGAAAATTCTCATTTGCAAATGCTTCAGAGAAAATAAACTGAAACACTGATGAGACTGCACTGGAACTTTTTCCTTCTCATGGCCTCCTTTTTCACACATGCAAATCTGAACTTTGCTGGCCTGATTATCCCTGGTGTCTGAACAGTCTAACATCAAAGCATGTCTGCTTAATAACACATGGCTAAGCCTTGATTAGGACATTAGAACAAAACCTGCTAAATATCCCTCACTTTTTTTGTCAACGTTTACCTCTAGTTAAGCACCATTTTTTTCCCCATAACAGTTCTGTGGCCAGTGAGAACTTTGACCCTTCATCGCACCATTGGCATTCCCTACCAAGAAAACTGAACCTGATGCCTCAGCATTGCTGCTGCCCCTGGTCCCTATGCCCATGATCTCATTTGGGCACTTATGGGCACCACCTTTCAGATCAGGCTTTGCGCTGTGGTGCAGGACAGCGGGTGGGAAGGGACAGCCTGAGGCTGTAAGCAGCCATGGCATTTTTTTCCCAAAAATGTGTCTGGTTCCATTGAACACTCAGCTGGCCACTGTAATGCAAGTAACCACTGAGAGGCTGTATGAGAGCCTCACTTTCTTTGCTCTTCAGAAACCTCTGCCAAATTTCTAGCCTAAACTGATGCATGGGAATTTTATACTCACTTGTTTTTAAGCAACTTTTATCCTATAGCTTAAATGATGTTTTCCCTTGCTGTTTTTCATTCCTGATGTATTAATAAAGATGCATCCTCTTTCCTCTTCGTCTTTACTTGCTGCACGCTAACCAGACCTGTGTATATTCACCTCTGTCCGTAAGACAGGCTTTCCATTTCCCTGATCACCCTTGTAGCCCTCTTCTGCCCCTGCATCAGGCTGAAGTCATCCTTCTTGAACATGGCTGATTTGTGGGGAGTTCATCAGTGCATGAGACACGGCTAGACAGACCAACCTGCTGGTGATCACCATCACCCGGGTTGAAATATTTACTGTTCCCGGTTGGATGTTCCTGTCTCACTCACAGCCCTGCCAAAGGCTGATTCTTTCTTAGCCCTGTCATTTACACTGTATGTCTGCTTTCTAACTCAGTTGAATGAAATGATGGGAAAGGGAAAGGGAAAGGGAAAGGGAAAGGGAAAGGGAAAGGGAAAGGGAAAGGGAAAGGGAAAGGAAGAAAGCTTTTATAAGAAAAGAACATTAACCTCTGGCAAAGGAAATGAGCAAGTAAGAGACACCAGTAACCTCTTAACCTGGGTCAGCACTAGCCAGGTTAGTTGTTGTGACTCTGCTCTTAGATACTGCAGCAGCGTATTATATTAGCAGTGTAAAGCTGCTTCTCTTGTTACCCTCTAAGCACCCCAGAAGGTGTGAAGCAGTTTGTTCAGTCATATATTTAAAGTTTGCTGTGAACGTAGTTTCAGATGGAAGTATGTGTGTCTTCAACAGTGAGAGTATGTATAAAAGTAAATGAGCTGGACAGATACCGCTGCATTACTTTGATATGAGTCCCATCAATTTTTATAGGAGTTCAGTTGCTCAGCATATCTAAAAAGTAGACTGCTGATGTTAAAAAACTTTGTGATGCATGTTGTGGTACTCAAATATAATAGCTAGAAGTATGCATGCTGTTTTTTACAAGTACTGCCATGAATCATGACTTTACTAGATGGTTTCATACTTTGTTAACCCACACGAAGTAACATGGCTGTGCATTTTAATGACTTACATTTATCTAGGCGTAAATAAACAAAATCCAACAACATCCTAAGGTTATAGGGATCTTTACTCATCTCACTAAGGGACATGAGACATGCTTTCAAGCTTTCATTATATGAGTCATCCTTATGTTTTGCCTTTATCTTTCCCAGAAACTGCATTGTTTTCATCACAGAGTTGGTATAGTTGGCAGTTGTGGATAACATGTTATCATTGCTTTTCTGTTGCAATTACAAGTTATCCACATGGTTTGGCATGACTTGGGTTTGCCCAAGTATTTTCTGCCAAAAAATATTAGTACCCTTACCTCCACCTGCATGAGGGTGCTGGAATTTAGAGATGGGATGAAGTTATTACAATATTCTTTTTCTTTTTCTTTTCTTTGTTGTTTTCCTAAAGATTCAAGTCTCTATGTTCTTACTGCTGGGAGTATAAAATCCCAGTTCTGTCATCCTTTGCAGAAAAGGATTCAATAGTGTAATTTAATGTATATCTTTGATCCTCAATGGGATCAGAAACAGCACTTTGGAGAGTGACTGTTCAACATAAGCAATAAAAGCCCTAAAAGCCTGAATGGTGTTTGCCCTGCTACAAAGCTGCTGGAATTACTGGTGTTTCCAGGACCTTTGCAAAGCAGTAGCAGGTGGGAAGAGTTAAGTCAGACAAGGTACGAGGGGAGGACACTTACTAGTGTACTGTCCTGGTTTCCCAGCCGTTCGTCCCTCTCAGCCAGCAGCATGCTCTTTGGGAAGGAGCTTGGCATCGTGCTGCAGTGCCACCGCACCACCCCTCTGCAGGTTTGCCTTTAGCAGCCTCCCCCAGCTCTGCTGGAAGGGCTCCAGCCGTGATGCACGGCTGCGTGCCTAGCAGGGGCCCCGGGGTACGTGGGCACACTCGCCGTTTAGGAAGTTCTGAGTGCCTACATTTTCAATTTGTGGTAGTGTTTGGGAAAACTAAGCCTCATCCAAATGGTTGTAGCAATGCCTTCATCGCTACCAATTAGCACTGGTATAGTGGCAGGTAGGCACTGGCAGATCTGGATCGGCTGGTTGAGGAAGTCCCTCAGTGCCACCTGCAGCGCCCGTGGAATGGGTCTTGTCCCACTTCAGGCAAGGAGAAACAGGTTCATTTGAACCCCCTCAGGAAAACCCATCTGCTGTGAGTTTGGGCTCAGCTGCCAGCCTTCAACTTGATGCCCATGGACATGCTCCCTTTGGATGCCACTTTGGGGTGACCGCCCCCAGTACAGGGGCAGAAACATCCAAAATTACTGTGGCCCCTTATAAAGGGAGCATCTGTCAGTGCTTTAGATTCCACAGGAACAGCTCTGTTTTTCCAGCCAATAAGCCCCAGCCATACCAGTATGCATCTTAACAGACTAATAGGTGCCCACTGCATTGATAAAAAAGATCTGTTTTTCAGAATTACTGAGAGATCTGAAAGCACTAGCCTGTCCAAAAAAAAAAAAAAAATAAAGGTTTAAAAATAAATCTAAGGCAGCTTAATAAAGGAAAATGTAACATAGCTGTAAAAATAAAATCTCTTCCATGCTGGAGCTTTTGGCTCCGAGCAAGGATTTGGCTGACTTGTGGTCACAACTCTGCTGCTTGGCTTCCATGTTCTAGCTTTAAAATAGCTACCCAGCCCTGGGTAATGAGGAACAGGTCCATGCCCCTCGCCACTCGGCAGGCTGGAGGTGTCTTTTTTTTCTCCTCTCTTCTTCTATATATCTAGACCTAAGAGGAAGCACGTATGATATTTGTCCTCATCTGGTGCTTCTCCACAGCAGAGGCTGCTTTCTGTCAGTGCCAGTTCATGTCAGATGTTCCTTCTGCAATTTTTTAGACTTCCCAATTATCATTCCTTCTTCTCCCCTCACCCCAAGTTGCGAAGTGAATTTAGAAACTCTGGATGACAGCGAGTTTAAGGGATGAGCCACTTCTCATTTTCCTCATTCTTGTAATTTTTTCCCTTAAAGCCATCATCCGCACATTCTTCTACTATCAAAAAATTTTACTTCAGAATCAAATCTGATTTTTTTTTCTCCTTCCCTTTTAGCAGCTTAACAGCTTTGTTCAGTTTATCAAAAGGACTTCTAGTCTTTCCTGTGTGCAAATATGTTTTGCACCGTTTTGTAGTGGAATGACATTTCCTTTTAGAACACTTTTGTCAAGACATATAGAAAACAGGAAAATCATAAATACTCCTTCTGCAATAATCCCAAACATGTTTGAATACATTTGTCAAGTGTGATGAATATTCTGGATAATGAGTGAAAGTCTTAGAAATTGGCAAAATAATATTTAATTTGTTCAATTTTATTAGGCTGGCTAACCACTGATGCTTTGATTCTTCTCTGGCACCCACAGGCTACCAGTTGCACCGCCATAGTATAGTACTATCAGATTTACAAGAAAATAATCTCGTTTTGCCATATATCCCTTTTGTAAGCAGCAGAGGGTCGTGTAAACAATGAAATTGCTCTGTTGTCTGAGATTATTTATATTCTTCAGCTTGGAGCTATTTTTCCCTTTTCTTCAGCGTTTGTATACTGTCAGGAAATGGGATGGTTTCTAGACTGTTTCAGCACAATGGAAAATGCTCTCTTTGTATCTTGAGAAGCAAAAAAATCGACGCCTTGTCACTCAAACATGGCAACAAGTAAGAGACAGTAAACGAAAGTTAGAACAGTTAGGAATCGATTCATGGAGTAATGTTTTTATGTGGTTCTACGTTGCAATGTAACCTTTCTGTCCCTTTTAAAATCTCTACCTTGGGATGTCTCCAAATGAAATTAACTCACTCCTGAGGCTTGTTCTTAACAAATACAAAGGTAGCATGTGGTTGCTCTGCTATATTGGCACCACTGGATTATAAGCAGAGTGGATGGGTGCACGTGGCTGACTTTTACATAAAGGCCATACTAGTAAGTTGTCCTAAAGTAGCATGAAAAGAAAACGCAGCAGAAAACTGATCATTTTAGTTCTGCTCTCTGTGACTGCAGAATGACAATGTCCAAGACAGGATTGCCTCAGGAAAAACGCATCGGCATCCATTTCATTCACATGAGCAAAGCTACCCCGTCTGTTGCACCAAAGTTCTTTTTGCCAGAAAATACCTATTTGTCTTCAAATACCTCATGGTTCCATGCCATTTCTATAGAACCTGCTATATATCTATTGAAGTAATGTGTACATATATGGACTGATTGTATCGTATATTCTAGAGCTGATATTTACAAATCCTTGATATCCTATCATTGGTTTCTCTTTCCATTCCTTTTAAAAGATATTGTGCTATACTATCTGTACCGGACTATAGTATGTATACTATACTAATTACTGTACTATGGTTTGAATCACGTACAGTTTCTCATATTATGAGCTGTACACACAGCACCAATATTTTGAAGACGTTTAGGCACCTAAAGATGCAGGCAGACAAGCAGCCGGTTTTTCAGTACTCCCAAGGGGAGTTAGGCATCTCAAAGTCCCACTAGGGACTCTCTGCATCGTCAGCAAACTACAGACTTTTTACACATCTGGTCTTTATGTATTTGCAGACATGCACACCTACATGTGTTAAACTCTGTGGACATAACGTATAAACGCAAAATTAGACATACATATATGCAAGCAATGCAGCAGCACATTATGAAAATTATGCATAGATAAGCATTGAAAGAGAATTAATTTGCTTTGCCTTAAAGACCTGATAAAAATGCTACGAGATTTTGTTCTTATCAATGGACCAAGTCCCCTCAACATGAACCCATGACTGCGGGGATTATTATAACAGCAGGAAAAACATTTGTGAACTGTCATCCCTTTAGTAGTTCTCAGGAAAATATGTCTTGGAATATCTCCTAATTATGTGTGCAGAGGGAGGAGGCTTGGATCAGGATTACTGTTTATATTGGCCTAAATCTTTGCTCTTTTCAGTTACACACTGACAACACCTTATGGGTAGAATAGCGTTGTTCGGGGGCATAGAGGCATTTCATGTGTTGAGATTTACACTGTTGCAAACTCACAAGACATCGTTAAAAAGATTAACACAACTACAAAAGTAAGGTTATTTAGAAATACTTAGTTTGAACACACACATACACCGTTATGGTTTCAGAAGTCTACAGTCTGTGTAAATATATTTTTCTCTGCAAAGTGGCTCGAGATGTCTGCATAAGAATATTGGTGGTTTTATGTACTTTAGAAAGTAAATGGCAGAGCTTACTTTTTAAAAATAAAATGCACAATCTGGATTTTGTGGTACCTAAAGTATAACACAGTCATTACCTATAGCTCCAGGTACCTGTCACACATGCTCTTACCCTATCCTTTTTTCATCTGGTGTATCTGTAACTCTACAAAGACTGATGGTTAAGAGGAGGAGTACAGTCATTCTCGAGCAGAAAAACAGTCATGCTCCATTCAGTCAGGTACGTTGCCTGCAACTGCTCGTTGCTCAGTGGTTCAGTGAAAAGTGTAAAATTCCCTCCAAGCACTTTACTCACACAGTAATACGTGAGAGGAAATTCCCTCCTAACCACAGCTAATGATCAGATTATGTGATGAAGCATGAGCAGTAATAGCCTTTGCAGTGGTAACTTAGGTGGTACCATGACTACTGTGCTTTCTAATCCTTTTTTAATTTTCCTAAATTACCTTCTAATATTCCTACACTGTATTCTTGTATGTGTTTAACTGTTTGGTGTATGAAACATCTACTTCCTTTTAACTTTCTCTAAATGTGTTGATTTTTTTGTTTGCGTTCTTTACTTACTATGGAAAAGATCAGCAAGATCACTTCTTTTTTATAATCTCCTTTATAAAATTACCTGTCACTTTTTTTTTTGGTCTATTTTCCAGATGAAATAAGCTTAGATTTTAATCATTCATTAAACGGGAAAGGTCTGACAGTGCTGGTAATGATTTCTTGTCATTTTCAATAAATTTCCTAGTCCTATTGTTTTTTTTTGTTTTTTTTTTTCATTTAAGGCAATGTGAAAAAAATTAAACTTCAGATATAATAATACCCAACCATCAATGGCATTTGATTAAATCAGAGACTGACTAAAATCCAAAATAAGTAGAGGTTTGTACCTCTGTATCAAGAAATAAATGTAAAAGGACTTTAGCCATCATTAAATTAAAAGTACTTGTGAAAGTGCATGAGTGATGAATGCTACAAATATGAAAGGTTACACTTCATTTTCCTTCCAGTAAACATATGTAACTTAAAATAATGCCACTGGAGATTTCCTATGGTATTAACTTAGAGAGAAGACGGGTAATTTAATGCATACCCATAGTAAATCTTTATGTGAACCAAGACCAAAATAAGTCATCAATGTTAAATGTTTTACCAGCTAAAGTGTTTAGATAAAGCAGTTAGTTATTTCATATATATATAATACAAAATCCTCATTATCCGTGCTTTCTTTGTTTCATGCAGATTTTGTCTAGCCAATACAGACATGTCCTTAATTACACTGGAGTCTTTTGAGTGAAGTAGATACAACATTTCTGGGCTTACACAATTCTATTTCCACTGATGAAAATTACTCTTGTTTCCGTAATGGATGTATTTTCTCACTAATAGAACTGTTTATATTTAAGGGAAAAATAATTAAAACTAGAAAGTAAATAACTTGAGACATCACATTTTATCTGTATGCCTACACTTAATTCTCTAATCTCATAATAATTTTATCCAATATTCATTATTCCAGTTAGTACAAATAGCTGAAATCTCAGCTGGAACAAACTGGCATCACTCCTGCTGAATATTTTACCCCAGATATTTCATTTAGACTTTGTTCAATTTTACTGTGTTGTCTTTTGTTGTTTTTGTTGTTGTTGTTGTTATCATTGCTGTTGTTGTTTTTCCCTCTGTACCTTTTCTTACATGAAGGCAAGGACAGAATTTGAAATTTATTACCACATATTTCTAACTCCCTATGAGCCACCTTCGGGACACTGATTAGCACAACTATTTTTAAGGCTGCTTCATCCTGTTCATAAAATAGTTATTCTTGTTTCAACATAGAAATCGCACTGTTCCACATTTTTTAAGTTCCTGAAAAGAAGCTTGCTACATTTGGCTCTCTGGCAGATTCACAAGAATGTAGAGTCAGTCCTGAAAAACAAAATTTATAATCCTAGGTGTAAATATGTTAGCTATCAAATCATTTAGTCTCTCACTTTCTTGAGTAAGATTTCAGAAATTAGTATTCCTGAGTTGTTCAGATTCTACCTTCAGAGATGATTTACAGTACTGCAAGATATGTCTTTTTTATTTTGCATGGGTAATTTTCTACATTATTCAGTAGGGGAGGAGGAAACAGTTGTTTGGTTTTTACAGTTTTGCAGATCCATCAAAGGCAACAAATAAGAAAAATTACATGCAGTGTGTGTTTCAGAATCCCTATTTTCATAGCAAATTAAGTTCAGGTGCATTAATCAGAGTAGGAGACAGTTAATTAAATAGCAAAGTGTATGGTGTAACTGTCCCAAAATTAAGGATGGGCTGTAGCATAAGATTTCATGTTCATATGGGATAAAGAAATAGAGCTCTGGTTAGTAAATTGTTTGTAGAATGTTCAATCTGCACAAGGCTTAGAAAAAAAGGCCCTTCTATGGATTGGAGCATTTTACAACCTTAAGATGAATTAGATTTTGGGAAATTCTCAAGAGCTGGAATCCTCATCACATGGTCTTTATAATACGGCTCAGATAAAGTGGCATAGAAGTAGAAATAAGAGTAAGACACAATATTATACTAGCAAAAAGAATGCCCTCATGACCTTCCATGTCTTTTTCATCTCTACCTTGTACATTTTTTTTCTACAGATCAGTCTTAACACTTTATAGGCCAATGCCTGAAATCCCTTGACAAATTGACTATCATTTAGCCAGGCATAACAATGGAGTCAGTATGATCCCTCACACAGGAAAGATAGGATATCCAAAGAAAGTTATTTTACCTGTTACAAAATATAAAATTATCACTGTAAATGTCATAAATCCAGGGTTGCCGTGTAACTTCATTGCAGCTAATCCAGGAGCTAAACCTGCCTACATGATGAATGCTAATTATTTTGTTTAACCTGTTTTTCCTTCTAGTCCTATTAGAACTTGTTCTTAATTAAGCTTAATTATATTCATGTTCAAAAGTTAATTTAGAAGTGGATAGTCCATTTGGTTACTGAAATGAGGTTATTTTTTCACTCACCTGCTGATTCCTCAGTCAGAGCTAGCACCACCCTGCTCCCATTCTGTGAAACCCCATATCACCTCAGTGATCAGGCTCCAAAAGTACCGCTATAACCAGCCTGCATAAATATTCAGGATGACACCCCTCTTTTCATGCTTTATTGAGCCACTCTGGACTGTCAGAAAGTGTCACGCATCAGCAGTGAGACTGACTCCACAGACCCTATCCCATACGCTGCTGAGATGGCACCTGTATTTCATGCATTTACAGCACAGTAACATTTTGGGACACCACCTCCAGAAGAATGTGGACCACAGATACAGATGGCAAACATGAGGTACAGTTTCAACATGCCATCACACAACCTGGCTCAAACAACCCGGCCTGCAGTCCTGAAAAGCCCCAAGAAGCCTGCCCCATCAAAAACGCCATCTGGGCCATACCGACAAAACCCCTGAGCATAGAATCATAGAATCATTTAGATTGGAGAAGACCTCTGAGATCATCAAGTCCAACTGTTAACCTAACACTGCCAAGTCTACCACTAAACCATGTCCCTAAGCACCACATACTACTTTCCAGGCATTTTCCTTCCACTGCCTCTTGGTGCAGATATAAATTTAGATGCTATGAGTCAGATATGGCCTGCAACCTCCTTCCACATGTTCCCTGGGAGGAAGGGAAGAATAGGCAACTTAAACAGAGAGCGAAAGAAGCCAGACTATTTTTGAGTTATGATTGGATAACAGTAAGAGGAGTGCTAATGCAAGGCACACCAAAGTTCCTATTCCTGTTCCAAGGGATTTCAACTTCCCAAGGGATTTCAAGCCCTGGACTATGGAAAGGGAGTCCTATTGGTCTTAACAGGAATAAAATTCTTCACCACCACCCCTTTTTGTAAATAAAAGCCTCTTGTATTCCTTTGACATTCTGTATGGGATTCCTAATAACAGTTTTGGATTTAAATGTGTTGAATTAATAACAAGATTTAAAAGGATGAGAAGGAGAAAATCAGATTAAACCAAAATAAGCAGCATTCATAACATATGTAGGCTTTTCTAGTTACTGCATGGATTAATTGCAGTAAAGGAACAAAGGGATAGATTCAGGAGCAGGATTTAGATGACTCCTGCATCTGACCTAAAATGACCCTGATGTGTCCAAGTTGAAGATTTTGGTATTGCTCACATTCAAACCCTTCTCCTAAAAGTGAAGATAACCTTTGGGATTCATTTTCCTCTCAGCATCAAAATGCCACCAAAAGACAAGACAATGCAGTACCTATACCGTAACACTCCCTCTCCTCCCTGTCCACTGGGAACCCACACAGCTAATGGATCCTGTTAGACCAACTGGTTTTCTTGCAGAGTAATCTACACTGGGTACCTGTGGTTATGGGATGTCTAACAGTATACAAAGCATGGGCACGGGGAATGCCTTTACATCCAGTTGCTTTGGGAATAAGCTGTTTGTTTGGGATGTTTAAGACACATAGGTCACCCCTTTGTTGAGAGATGGTAATTAATGGGAAGTGAGAAGAGATAATCCAGGAAAAAATGGTTCTTTTTTCTTTAAAAGAAATAAATTCTAAACACACCAGAATTTATATAGAATATCTATCCCTCCCTCAGTAAATCGTGAGACAAAAAAAACATCCACAGTGTTTTTTCTGAAAATACAATTATCAACCTATGGGTACATGCCAGTTACATTATGGATCTTAGCATTTTGGTTGCTTGACAGCATTTTGAGATCAGAGTGCTGTAATTTCCTTATTATCTACTCAGAGTGATCTTTCATGAGATGAATGCATATTGTTATAACATACTTGTTGAAATTTTATCAAGCCGTGTGCCATGTAATGTCTTCCATATCTAGTTCTTAGTTGCTAAAACTTTTTTATTAATTTTTTTTACTAATAAGAATGACTGTTTCTCAATTGAATTCATTGTTATGAACAGATACTTTGCTAATGTATCCATGCTTTTAATTTTGAGATGCATCCAAGCATCAAAGTAAAGTGTGTTATTTCAGAACTTTAATTGTTCCAGCACGCTGGCACTTCTAATAGGTGCATGTTCTTCCTTAATTAAAGACAACTCTTCAAGATCAGTACACTGTGCCTCGTTGATCCGTGATTGCCTCAGCTAACTCCCAGCCAGCCACTGAAGTTTATAGAAACCCTGCTAAAAACTGCAGACGGAAAAAAAATTTTGACAAGACTGATTTCCCTTGGCAAGATACAGAGATGAATCACTGCCAACGCTTTCCTTTAAGAGCCATGTTAATAAAATTGGGCCAGATAATACTCCTTATTTCTGAGACATCTTTTTCTGAGGCAGCCTCATATTTCACACAGATCTGTGGTAGGTAGCCTGACAGCAATCAAATGCATGTCTAGAGAGAGGGGTGAATTTCTCCTTCCATGTATCCAAAATGTTTTAGTAAATGGATGTTTTCTAAACTGGATTTGCAGAGCTCTTTCACTTCTGAAGATGGGTAACATTTTCCTCTAGATATCAGTTTGGACATTGGAATCAACTCATATATGCCTTAATATTTGTGTAACATCTCCTCCAGTCATTATATGAACTAAGAGAAGTCAGATGTGTTTCTGACGGTTCCACAGAGCTCAAAATTTAGAGTCAAGTCATGGAGTACAGTCTCTTTATGACACATCTATACAGCCACATTTGCCACAGTGTCCAGATAGCTTGCAATTTTTAGTGTATTTATTCTCAGAATATCCTGTGTGATGGAGAAGCGTTAGCTCAGTTTTACAGATGGGAAATTAAGGCACCACTGTAAGACCACTTAACTTTAGAGTCATCATGACTACTTGCAAACTGTGAAGACCATGAAGCACTCCAGAATTTCACGTCTTGCAAGCAGTGTGACATGACAGCTTCCCTGTTTACCTGCCCAGACACATACCCTGGCCGTACAACAGAACAAGACCTCAGGATCTTCCATGCTTTATCATTCTCCCTTTCCCCTCCTGCACCTACTCTGATCTCTCCCAGGTAAAAGGCTTTAGGTGTATAGCGAAAGAGGTAGCCAAGGACTGGATGATTGAGTGACCAGGACTATAGGATGTACTGGTGAACACAACTTAATAGGAAGCCTTGTGCAAAATTGTAAGTCTCCTTTAGCCCTCCATTAGCACAGTGACCACTAGGCTAGCTTTCTCATCTAGGGACAAAAACTTTTTGCAAACTTAGTCTTTAAAGTTATACAGTCTCCAAGATATTTTATAGCACAGTTTTCACTTAGTTTTCTAAGTGTGGAGATGGTTAGTGTAAATGTTCAGATCTGCTGAGACTGTGTCTCAAGTTCTTAAGCATCTGCCCTGTATTTCTGTATTTCCCATGTTATACCTGGAAAGACAGTCCTGGGTTTTATCTGAAACTGAGTAGTGGCATAGCAAAGTCTTTGTTTCTTCTGACTCCAACACATTAGATCACCTTGTATCTAAGAAGACTATGTCAAAGGATAGCTTACTGAATCTCTTATTATTTTCCTTTGGTGGGAAGAACCCTTGAAGGACTGTTGTGGTTTAACCCGGCAGGCAGCTAAGCACCATGCAGCCGTTCGCTCACCCCCATATCCCAAAGTAAAAACTCGTGGGTTGAGATAAAGACAGTTTAAAAGGAAGAGATAATAATAATAATAATAATAATAATAATAATAATAATAAAAGAATAAACAAAGCAAGTGATGCACAACGCAATTGCTCACCACCCGCTGACATATGCCCAGCCAGACCCCGAGCAGCAGCTTCCCCCCTGCGCTGTCTAACTCCCCCCAGCTTTTATTGCCGAGCACGATGCCATGCAGTATGGGACATCCCTTTGGTCAGCCTGGGTCAGCTGCCCTGGCCGTGTCCCCTCCCAGCTTCTTGGGCACCCCCAGCCTCCTTCTGGCAGGGCAGCACGAGAAGCAGAAAAGTCCTTGGCTCTGTGTAAGCACCGCTCTGCAACAAGTAAAACATCAGTGTGTTATCAGCGTTATTCTCATCCTGAATCCAAAACACAGCACCATACGAGATACTAGAAGGAAAATTATCCCAGCCGAAACCAGGAAAAGGTCATATGGTTGTCCATTTCGTCAAAGCCACATCAGCCATAGTAGTCGGCCTAATGAGGTACATGAGCTCTAAAGCAATTCCAGCAGGCATATTTTGATGTTTTAGCACACTGACATAGCCTCTGTATGTTAGAATTTTTCTGTTGAGTGTTGAGGTGTGACCAGCCAAATCTGCACAACTAATTCCTGAAACGAGAAGCAGAGTTCGTTATATACTACATATCACATGATTTCTGCTCTAAACTATAGTTGCTGAAATGGATATTAACTTCACTAAGTTCTTTCCTAGTAGACATTAGCCTTTCTAGAATGTGTTCCTTTCTCCTCTAAGGACTATTTTTTTTCTTTACTGAAACAATTCATGTTATTTGTTCTACTTTTTTATAGTGTTTATTGATCGCTTCATCATTCTTCTGTACAGTTTTCAAAGAGCCTCATAGATGGATAAATACTATCTGGATAGATGAAACTGATTTTATAAAAGTCAAGAATAAATTGTACTTCTTCTTGTAGGGTGTGTAAAGCAATCCAGAGCCCCGCTACTGCTCTTTGTTCTGGCTTGAATCATTCTGTTGTTCCAGGTCGTAAGCGCGTGTTGATCAGACTTCCAACTGCGAGGCTAGTTTTATTGCTGCACAAACAGGGATTAGTGCCATGCTGTATTTGTTTCCACTTGTGCCCTGATTTTTGAGCAGTCTTTTCAAAGGTGAAAGGTTAGTGGAGTAATTCAGTGTGCCACTTCACCTGCCTGTGCCTCCAAAGAATTACTTAGTCTGTGCATTATTATTAATGATAGCAAGAGAGAGAGCAGCACTGCTACTACAAGATCACTGAAGGATCCTATGATGCATTTCACATACCTCATTTTCCACATCAAGACACACAGTATCCTTGACATGGTCTTCTAGGAGTTCATTAAGTTTAAAATAGGTGACACATGGCAAACTGTGGAAACTTCCTAAGGCAAAGTGACACTATAAATAAAATTACTCACAAACAATTCATCTTCTCTGAATTCCTTCCTCTTGGAGTATTAAATTGTTCTATGACGTATTTGGTATAGCATGTCTCACACTGCTTTTGTCTTCAGTTTTCACTGGCTAGTCTTCATATAACACTAGCCTGGACGCCACTGAAAACAACAGGAGAATATAATTAGAGACAAAATATATTTTTAAGATTAAGTTTAAGGATATTTTTGGTGTATATCAAGCTGTCAGCATTTGCTGTTAAGAAAACTGGTGCTTCAGAGAATTATTAGTTTCTGCTTTTTTCCCCAACCTTAATTTTTTTTTTTTAGTTTGGCTTTTGGGACCTATTTCTTAAAGGTTGGTACAATATTAAAAAACACAAAAATGGGATTCAGAAAACTTGGCTTTCACTGCAAGCCAATGTGGGAATATATGCTGTCCTATACTGCTATTTGCACTGCAATCACCAAACAAAATGTAGTTATTGAAAATATTAAATTTAATTTTGGGGGTTTTAATTTCCGGATAACCAATCCTGCCTGTGCTGCTGTATAAAGATGATTCCAAGGCAGCTATGCTATAGACGACATACAGAGCACCTGGACTTTTCCTTAAAAGACTTTGAAAAAGCAAGCACTCCCAATTTTAATTCAGAAAGCAACACAGCAGAATATATGAAAAGAGAGGCAGCCCTAAAAAAGCAATCAGTATTCCATAAATCAAAATCTCTTCTAAATGTATAACTGAAGTCCAAATAGCTAAAAAAAAAAAAAAAAATCTTTTTTGTTTGTTTGTTTTCTTCTACATTTCACACAACCAATTCAAAGAAAGGAAACCAGATTTAATTTTTGGTGACTGATGTTTTAGTACAAGTAGTTCCATAAAGCCTCTCAATGGGATGCCTCTCATAGCTATGAGAAAGGAGTAGTTTATAGCTCAAGAGACAGAATAAGACCTTTCAAGTTGCATCTAACCTTTGGAAATTCTTCCAGTTTAATTCTGCTTCATCAGCCAGTTCATCAAAATTCCCCCTGATACAGATCTGAATCTAAACCCAAATGAAATATATATGTGCATATATATATATATAGTAAATATTTGGCTGAAGAAACTGTGAGATTTTTATATAGCTGTGGTTTTCAGTTTTTAAGGTGTTTCAGAAATCTTTCTGAGAACTCATTTCTGATGGTGTAATAACTGGCTCCATCAGCTGTTCTCTATTAAAACTGTAAAATACTGTAATAGAAATATTATTCTATTTTATAAATGCTCATAAATATATATATAATGCATACAAACACCCATAATGTACATTTTAAGTCTAAATGTGTGTCTTTTTAACCATGTTGGCACTACCAATTGGAATTTCATTGCATATTGTGTGGCTGATGGAGAAGGCACATTGAAATCAAGCTGTTAAATACACCATCTCCATTTTTTATTTCACTAGAGTATGTTTGCTGTATTTTTAGAAGAGCATTGAAAAGCCCAGGAGATGAATTCTGCTCTGAAATTGCTATTTGCTGACATAGAAATAGCTGTAAAAATACAAGCAGAGAAAAATACCGTATAGCAATATATTTTCATTTATTTGGGGGAAAAGTAGTTTTAAAGAAGAATTATAGTCTGTCTTCTGAATGATAAAGCAGTATAACTAGCATTAAACACAGCTGAAATTTTGTAATGACCAAACCTCAGCTCATCCAAATCCCCAATAGCATTAACTCCCCAGAACTGGGCTGTAAATTTGATTAGCCTTACAACAGAGATGAGCCACAAATGTTCTTCCTTATACAGTCGTATTAAGTGGCTGCAAAAGAATATGACAAGTCATTGCAGAGCAGCACATCCAACCATTTAAGCGAGGCAGGAACTCCAGCTCGCCCAGCTCTCCCCATCGAGTACAGCACACAATTGCTCTTTGTTGTCCCAGGTTCCCAAATATCCAGCACTCCGCTGGGGTGTCCCTGCTTGGCCACGGGGGACAGAAGGGGAGCTGTGCATGGAACATCTCACACCATGGCCACACCAGCTCTCAAGCCAGGCATGGTGCGTCTGGTGATCCGAGAGATCCCAAAGTACAAGCATCCTGCCAGGGTAGCAGTTCCCGTGGTTTGAATGGGGTCGTTGCTGTAAGGGCCCGTGTTTCCAAGAGTGGCATCGCCTGAGATTGTATGTGCCGGTGTTCTCCGTAACAATGTTTTGTTCTGGTTTTGCCTTAATTTCTGGCATTTGAAATACGGCTTAATTGTGGTGTTCTTATTAGTAATTTATTTTGGCTTTATTTTCATTTCTTTCACTAGGTCATTCTGATAACATGTTTCTTTATGTTCTGAACCCCTGGTTTTCACTGAAATTTGGACGAAGCCCCATTTGGAGTGGATTTCTGAAATGAACCCTGATTCACTGATGAATCACACTACTTCCTAAAAAAAAAAAAAAAAGCTAGAGCGGTTTACTAGTTATGGAAACAAATTTCTAACATTGAGAATAAAACCACAGGTATATAAATGGAAAATAAGAAACAGTTTTACAGTAATGAGAAATGGAAACATGGGAAAAGTAATTCTATGAGTTTTGAGATCCAGTATTCCTTTTTATCTTTCAATTGGATAGTTTATGCAGCAGTTGTTTTATAAATGCATATTTGGCCCTGCTAATGGAGATTTCATAATACTCCTTGTACTGTGTAGCCCAGCTGAGAACTGGCCTGTGCTCAGCCATTTGCTGCTTTGAAGAGGGGCAAATGGGTACTATTCTTTCTTCCTCTTCCTCAGTATTTTGTAGGACTTGAACACTGTGGCCACAGCCTGTGCATGTTTAGGATGGAATCTTTGGTATTATTTTAATTAAGTTGCTTTAATCTTCATTTTATGGCCCATCCCCGTGAACTACATAGAGATGGTAACTCGTGACTGAGTTGAGTTGAGTGTTGAGAGATGTGTCTCCTTGGGCCTGCTGCCTCCTCCAGCAAGGACAACGTGGCTTGGGCCTGAAGTTGCTCATCTTCAAGCAGGTGCAGAAAGAGACCATTTGCATGTCTGGACTTCACACACCATCCATATGTCCACCAGCACAAATGCAGTGTGCTGAATTGACTTGGCCAGTGTGCCTCTAATTGGGTGACTGATCTAAAGTGGAAAGTTTCCTCCTCACCAGTTGTCCTGACTTCCCAAACAAAGCAGTTGTGCCTCTTGATGGTTTTATGGCTGCACAGAAACTGCTAAAATAAGCTAGTTCTTCAAACACCTGTTAAGAGTCCTTCTTAAAGTCCTCACAAGTAACTACGTGTAATGACAACACAACTAAAGACCCTCTGACAGAGATGTGATATAGGAGCCTCTCCGGCAAGAAGTATTCTGTTCTTTCAGCTAGGGATCTTAAACTAGCAAGTGACTTTGCCAAACTGTGGTTTTGTTCTTTTATTCAATGTTGTTGTAACCAATAAAATGTATAGACAAACTGCCAAATTGCAAAGAACAATGTTATTACTGTTATTTCCGAGAGCAACTTCTAGCAGTGTCCACTCCACAGCTGGCTGTGGGTGCAGCTGGTCCTGCTCACGCTACAGCAGGCAAGTACTGCTCTTTGCTTCAGCAGTCCTGCTTCACACAGGCAGATGCTGGTGGAGGGAGGTGCTGACTTGAGGGATGCACCCCGAGATGATAGTTGATTCACAGACCAGCCTCTTGGTGGGAATTTACACACCTCCAGCAAAAGCTAGATATGATAGACCTCAAACATCTTGCAGGTAGTCACCTCCATTCCTTCCCCAAATACCGAACAAAACACTACAAAGACAAAGGCATGCAGCTAAATATTTCTCTATGTCTTCACAGCCAGCATCATCACCAAGCCATGAATTTAGACTGTATTTTGAAGTACTGTCCACAGTTACTGCTTTGGCACAAGACTAATCTTTCATCAGACTACTTCATTCCCTTCCTTCCTCCTCTCACATGCACATGCGTTAGGGAACCACCATTTTCACTTCAGCAATATGGAGGACATCATCAACACATGGATCTGGGAATTCTTTCCCCAGGAGACATAACCCATTGTGTCCTACATGACGGGGCTCCAGCTGATTTCTCCACTTTCATATCAAGAACTGCTCTTGCTGATTCATCCACCCCAAAAGAAAGTAGCCACCCTCCCATGCTGGGAGGAGCTGAGAGAAGGAGCCTGTACTTTCCAAATCCTTCCAAAGACGTATGTTATTGAAATATTTCCTTACTCCCAAAAGGAAATACAGATGGAAACTCACACTAGTAATCCAAGATTGGGGATGATCATAATGCTCACTACCCTTTCAGTATATCAAGGAAATTGATTTACAGCTCTCAATGTGAAAGACATGCTTTCATAGCATTCATAAGTGTACAGCATACATTCATCCAGCACATAAAAGATTTTCAGATTTGAACTGGGTAAACCTCTACTACAGCACATTGCTTCTCACTGCACCAACATCAGATTTTATGAAGATCTTAGCAGCAGCTCTTTAAATATGCACTAAATATTGGTAAGCACTTGCCATGTTCCAGATGACAATGCCATGATATTCTTGCAGGCAGTCACCGTCAGCTGCTCCAGAGGCCAAAGCCCACCTTTCCCAACAGCATCAAAACCAACAAATTCATCAAATTTTGCTCCAAGGATTCCTTCTGAGCTCCACCGTTAGTCTCCATTTCTCCATAGTTGTGTGGAAGTGTCTTTTCACACAGGAGGGTGTGAGAAGTTGGAGCAGTGCTGTCAGACTCACCCCTGAGCTACAGCCACTGTGACAAGGTTTCCCACAGGCTACTCCCTAAATTTTTGCCAAGAGAAATTTTGCCCTTTCCCATTACCCAGGTTGCTCATTTACCCTACAGTTCTTCTCAAACCCCATTCCAGCCATGAACAACTTTGCACTCCTTAAACACCAGTAGACTGTCAGCCTCCTATCTGCACAGAACAAAATCCTTCCAGTAATCCCCTGTATAGTTCTTTTCCTTGGCTGAGGAGCTAAAGGTTATATACTTTCTATTCTGAAACTTTTAAAATGGATCTTAGCTCAGCTATACCTCTTTGACACTCATGCATGTAAAAATAGCAAAGTCCAGGCCTCAGTGACCTCCTCTGGATATATTAAGATCTTGAAGTTACGCATATGCAGTAAGTGCTTGCAGGACTAAGACTATGGGGAGTTGGTACGCCGCAGCTGCAGTGGTAACTTGCCTTACTAATTTAGAAGGTGCAAACTTAGGATTCAAACCACAGGCTCTTCCTGAAAGTGCTGGGTACACATTCAAAGCAAAAGATTTTTTTTCGTTAGATATTATCCACTAATACTCAGTAACGTTGGCAGTAAGCCAATCAATTGATTTTTGGCTAAAGCAATGTATTTATCCTATCATAAACGCTTATCATCAACAAACAAATAAAAAAGCCCAGATTTACTCTGCTTTGCAGACAGCCTGACATCTCGCTCCGGGAATCTCGGTGGTTAATAATGCTGTGCAAACACAACACTCAGATTATGACTGTACTGGGGAAGCTGATATTCGTATTGTTCAATGGCACCATCTTCAGTCAACTATAGAGCTGATTATTAACTGGCTCTAATAAGAAGTCATATGCAACTAGCCTAAGTCAAGAAAAAAATGGTATCAGTGCTACTGAACTTGCATGGTGTGGTGATACAATCTCAGGAAATGTACTGTTGCAGGAGAACTAACAAGAGTATGGGTACCCCAAAATGGAAAATCTCTGTACATTTCATCTGCTTTAAACTGAGAAGAGAAAAATATTGTCTGAGAGATAAAAATGTTGGTTACATACAGTCACTTCTGGGAAAGTCTTTTCTTGGTTTGTTTTTCTTAAAGGTCTAACTGATTTTATTTAATTATTTGGGAAGTAATTTGTCGATCCAGATTAATGTAAAAGCACTTTTTCTGGTTATTTCTTTTTGGAAATACAGAATTAGCTTAAGAAGACCGAATCATACAGCACGCTGGCCATATAAGTGCTCAGAAAGATCTCACAAATTAAATGCCAGTTCCCAAAGTTTAGAACTAACTTTTGCTGCTTTGAAAATAGTACTCATTGCCCCAGTTCCTGATCTTTCTTTATGCTTTAAAACTGAGAGAATTTTCAAAAAAAGTTAACATGATAATAGGACTGGATCCCATCCTCTCTTTAGATGATAGTATAGGTATTTGTGGAAGTTTAATATCATAAATAAATGACTTTTAGTATGTTTATTCCTATCACCTGAAGTTCTGCATGCCACTTTTAGCTCAAACTAAAATTATTGGAACATTTGTTCATGAGGCGGGATTTTAGAGCATTGTTCTAGTCGTATGTTTACCAGAAATTTGGAACTA
This sequence comes from Anseranas semipalmata, assembly GCA_013399115.1. Taxonomy (NCBI): domain Eukaryota; kingdom Metazoa; phylum Chordata; class Aves; order Anseriformes; family Anseranatidae; genus Anseranas; species Anseranas semipalmata. The sequence goes on from VXAA01001877.1 coordinate 254,601, forward strand.
ATTGCCCAGCCAGCTCCTCCCCACCCTCTTGTTCTTTTCCTCCTGTGTTCATGCGTGCTTTCAAAATGAGAGTAATATGTGTAGGCACCTTGTTCTTACAGATAAAGCTAAGAGAACAGAATAAATCTGGATCTGAGAATAGTTTTTTCATCCTTCCAAGGCTGACAAGCATTTCATGGTTTGTGTTTCCTTTTCAGCTGACCCCCTGGTTGGAAGTATTGCCACTCAGTATATGACTAACAGAGCAGAGCATGACAGAATGGCCAGACAGTGGACCAAGCGATATGCCACATAGGAACCTCTACTAGGATTTGCTGGACCTGTGCAAGCACATTCACTAAGTGCATCAATAGCCCTTCCCTTCATTCTTATTTTTTATTAAATTTTGAACCATTTTGTGACAAAAGGTTGTCCTTACTTTCTTTTTGTTTTTATTTTTATTTTTATTTGTTTGGGGGTTTTTTGTTCTGTTAACTTGAAAGTTGTTTCCCTCAAATGTAGACAGGGAATTTTGGTTATCAGTGCAAAGAATGTTGGATCTGTAATAGTATAGAGCTTTGTCACAAAGCTTTGTATTAATGTGTGTTTTTTTTCTTTCATGTGGTTTTTGGGAAAACAAACAAATTCAGAATTATATCTCGTTTCTACTTAAATGTAGTGTTTAGGGTTATTTTTTTGTACTGAAGTCTTTAATGGTGGGTGCATGCTACTGGGAACAAGTTTTGTATAAAAGCTTAAAATCAAGAATCACTGTGCATTACTAAGACTGTGTTTATCACTAGCCTTCTGTTTCCCACACAAAAGGCTATTGCGTTGAACAAATTAATATGTATTTTGATTTACTTAAAAGAAAAGTGCTTGTAAATTTCTTAGGGACCTGCCACTTTTGACTGTGGATCAGTTGATGTACACTTGTATTATTAAAGCACTCAATAAAACACTGTGGCTGATAAATGCACTTTTTGCAAGACGGTGCTTTTGCGTTTGTGCAGTATAGACTGCAGAGTCCTCACATAATACAACTACAGGTTAAGCAACTATTTTTAGACCTAAATTATTCATTTGTTCTTAACAATACATTTCTTAACTTAGAATTCTTCATTGTGTAGATCTTTCATATACAAACATCTTCCAAATTTTAAGGCCATTCTTTCACATGCTGGTGCTCAGCTCAGCTATTCTGAAGCCTCTTGCTGCATCTTTTGTACTATAGCTTCACTATATCCATCTTGTTACTTTTAAAATGGTTGGCTGTAAAAATAGCCTTGCAATGAAAGCAGAATATTGATGATGATTTTATACAGCAGGCCTCATTTTGCCTTTCTCCAAGCTCTTTAATTGTAAAAGCAACTGTTATTTAAAAATAAATAAATGAAGGTTTCGATGGGAAAATTGAGCCCATTGCACCAATCATTCCCAGCACATTCAATGGCAAGGGTATTTCTATTCAGATTTGACCTTCAGGCTAATTTTAGATACGCAGCCATAGAAGGAAAACTTCTTCTTGGCTAAGGAAATGTGTGGGTGTTGTGATTTAGAAAATATATGCTGTGATGCTGATATCTAAATGTTCTTTGTGTTGCAATGGCATCCTGGAAAATCCCTGTCTCATATAATTAAATGTTACAGATGCCATATACAGTGCTTGGCTGTCCTCTCCCTCTCTCTTTTCCTCTTATGTTTAAAGAAGAATTTATCTTAAGAAAGATACATTACGATAGGGACAGCATAAAGTTGCATGGAGACCCAATCCCATTACATGCCAACCCAACTTCAACTGTCCTGAAAACTAAAGAAGTCAAGATGACAGCATAGCTCCCCTACGCCAACCACTGTGCAGCTCAGCACGTCCAGACTGTTCTGTTTTTCCCTCGGCCATTTGCTAGTAGTTGAACAGCCATGTATCTTGAATCTACAGATGAGTTATCCTCTATATGAAGAGAAGTGATTTTGTTGTAGGTAGTATATTATAACTACTGCCCCAAGAACCACGGGAATCTTGAAGAAATAATCAGTCCGTTTTGATCAAAGCAAATGGAGAGTCTTCTGGTGTCTGCAGAAGCCAACTGCTTACAAGCCCAGCCAGGCCAACAGATCCCAGATACAGACATGAAAGAATAATAATTTAAAAACAGAACAGAACCCAGAAGACAGACTTCTCTGATCTAGAACACCTTCTTGGGACAACTATATGTGCTATATGTGCTTCCCTCGGAAGTTGCTTCCACCATCCAACGTACCACAAAGTACCTCCATGTCTGAAGGGAACCTTCCTGCTGTAAAAATACAACAAAGGAGCAAAAAGATTAAAAGGACAACTGCATCTTGCTCAGTGGAGTAACAACATCACTTCTCCTGTTATCCCATCTGCTAAAGACATTCATGCCATGAAAGACCTGTATCTCCTGAGACAGCAATTAATGGGCAGTTTCAGATTTCTTATGAATTACTTTAAGCGTCTGCTGCTCTGCAGCTTTTATTTACACTCAGCTGAATAGAATGCAGTAATTTCCCAGGTATATTTTAAATATGTTTGACAAAGAAATGTTTCTACTATCATCTATTTTTTGCCAAAATGTAAAGAAGACATTATAAACAGAAGAGACTATTTTACCTCTAATGAAGATGTAACTGAAAGACAGCTGAGGTAGCTTGGAAGGGGAATCACAGAATGCTTAATAAATGTCTCTTCTCAGTCCATCAGCTCCAGCTCACCTTCCTCACTGATCAAAAGCTGCGCAGTTCTAGTTTGCAGGTAAGTTGCCCTCTGTGTGAAGCTGAACAGTATCTTTGTCATAGATAATATAAAATTATTGCCTGAAGAACTGTGGGGATCTCAAAGAAATAATCAGAAAGGATCAACCCACGTAGATTAAAGCAGATGCAGAGTCTTCTGGCGTCTGCAGGAGCCAAATGTTTGCAAGTCTGGCCATAAAACATTCTCCTCTATTTGCAAATCTGCTCTATTTGCCTCCCAAGTAATTCTTCTTCTTCATCTGCTAAACCTGGGGAATATGAAGCATTATTTGAAACCTGCTGTTGTCGCTGAGAAGAAATGAGCCATCCCCAACAGAATTCAGTCTGCCACCAGGGCCTCACAGAAAAATAATATTTTGGCATAGTCTCTTTTTCTTCTTTTTTTCTTTTTACCTCTAGAAAATACTGCACATTATTCTGTCCTGCCTTTGTTTTTCAGATCCTCTGCAAATTTAGCTGATTTTTGCTTCATCTTTTATTCCATATCATCTTCTTTCTAACTTCTTTAGATGGTGAAGTCCACATGCTGCCCTCCCACAAATGGGTATGAAGATCATTCAGATGACTCGTACATAGTAAAACGTATTCAATAGTATACAGTTGACTAAAACTGTCCTTTAAAGACATCTTACAGCTTTTCTGACTTCAGCTGCAATATCCAGTAAACAGGTATTGACTTTCCAGTAAGCCTTGCTTAATGTCACTTTCCCACACCCTTTGAGTTCAACTCAGATGAAGCAGAAGTCAAGGACCTCTCCAAACTGTATTCCCTCGTTCACTGATTAGTGAGGTGGCTTTCACATCCCCATGTCCAACTGACCAGCTGATTTCCCTCTCCAGAACATAACAGAACAGCATAGTTTAAATTAAGGTACCCCAAACATCCTGTATTTCCAGAGACAGCATTTGCAAAGACTGCTCCAGAAGCAAGTTTTAGCAGCTCATAACCTTTTTGATTACATGCATCATGTGTGATTGCAGCCAAATGGTTACAATCCATTAAAAACAGCTGCTGTGCCACGCATACGGCAGGAATAATTCCTGTTCAAAGATCCTGCTTCAGGTTTTCATGCTGTGAGCTGCAGGTATGCTTCCTACCAGTGCTCGTCCCAGAGCAGGGAGCACCGCTGGCCCAACGCGTGCTCTGGGCGCAGTGCGTGCTCCCAGCTGCTATTTCAGCCCGCTGTTACAGCATGCACCCGTCTCGATGGCTGTCTTATCTCTGTCATTAATCTCTCTGAGTCACTCCTCTTTCTCATTCACCCTCTCCTTCTCTCTGGCTGCCTTCTTCTGCTTGACTGATTCATTACTCTCAGCTGAAAGGCCACCCAAGATACTGATCCCAGTTCAACAGCTCTTCCTGAAGCTGCCCGAGCATTAAGATTTCCTTCTCCCCCAGAGACTGTGCCCAGGATGTGCCCCAGGCCCCTCTGCTCTCCCTTGCCTGAGACAGTGCCTTCTGCAGCAGTAAAAGCAAACGTGGCTCCGCTGGAGGATGGAGGTGCCATGTGATGATTCAGACCGTGCAGCAGCTCCCAGCTACTCCAGCCCCAGCATTGTGCTGGGGTCCCTTTTCTCCTTCCCGGTTCTCAGAAATTTCTCTTCTCCCTGAGGCTGGACACCTTCCCGCAGGCCCAATGCAATTTCTTGTGTTTTGAGTTGGGAACTCAAACAAGGACTAAGCGTAAAAATTCTGGCACCTCCCACGTCCGACTGTCCAGCCCTGGCAGCTGTGGTTCCTGCAGGACCAGCTCTACCTGCTGGTTTTCTGTCCTCAGTCACTCTCTCTCCTCACCTCCTTCTCATTTCCTTTCATTTCTACTCCTATCCTTTTCTCCACAACATCAGTACTAAATCTTGAAGCATCCTTCTCTCCCCTTCTCCCCCTCCATCACAGCTCTGTTCTTGCCCCAGTGCTAATGGGACAATGTCACGTAACACTGGGCCTCCCAGAGCTGCTTGAAATACCCAGATTTTTGAGTCTCAGAAGCATGAAAAAGCTGTGTATGAATTAAGTGTTTCCTCATTGTGCCACGCACGGCACTGGCTATAAACTAAATCACTTCTCCCACACATGTCATTAGCAGTAATGAAATCCGTGCTGCCTGGCCTTCTTAGCATGACATCGAAATGCAAATGCATTTCCTCAGCTCAAATGATCTGCAGAGCCAGCGCAGGGCTGCCTGGGATGCCTCCAGCAGCCTCTCTCAGGTCGCAACTGGAATATATTTGGGGACTACCAGTTACCAGGAAGAGTTTTATGATACCTTTAAATCCATCATTCTGCTCCCTAATTCCTTCGTGAACTTTGATAGGGAGCTTCAGGATACTGAAAAGGGCAAAGCAAAGCATCCTTTTCATGTGTACTTTGATTGTGAAAGAAGGTGGTCATGGGCTAATGGAAGGATGAAATAAAGAGAAGGCTACTAAGCCATCCTAATCCCTTGCCAGTCCTAAATTAGGAAAAAAAAAACCTTCACCTAATGGTTAAGTAAAAGATGTATTTTGTTCTATAGATTTTGCAGCACCAAATAAATAAATAAATAAATAACCTTGGTCACGGTTGTCCCGGTAGTCAACAAGATCAGTGAGATCACGCGTTTCTGGAGAGGCTTTCTGTGGCCATGCTTCCACTGAAAAGAGCTTCCCCACAGCCCCATCTCCTCCACCTCTGTCCAGCTGCATGCAGGGTCCCCCCCTCGGCAGTCCCTTGGGAAACAAGGGCTGGAAACACGCACCTCGGGTCATTCCTTATTGTCACCGCTCCTCAAATACACTCGCTCACAACAGGCATTTGTTGCTGCAGAATCAGTGCTAGGGTCCCCTTTTGTGTCACTGAGGACCTTGGGGTCAAGAAAAACAAAGGGTCACACTTCAGCTTCTGTGAAATGCCTCTTTTCTTTGCAGTTGACTCATACCCTTTGTAAGCTCCTGAATGGAGTCTCTTAGCATGAATGGAGCTCCTACCACACAGATTTCAATACAGCCCCTCTCCTTTCTCCACTTGTCATAAACAGGGCACAGAAAGTGCCTTGGCCCACTGCTTGTTGGAAACACCTTGCCTGCAGCAAAGCGTAACTGCGCTCTTGCCCATCTTCAAACTGTTCCCATTTATGTTTCTCAGAGACATCCCAATTATAAGAGCCTTTTCTCTGGCAATCTCTCCTCAGCAGCAAGGAAAAATATCCCTTTCAAAAATATCCCTTCCTTCTTCCTTTGGACCATGTGCAAGCTGCTTGCCCTCTACTTCATCCCTGCTTCTTCTCTGCTGTTCCCCAGCTCCTGGATCTGCTTCCTCACTCGAGCTTCAACAACACAACCCCTTGCTAAGCCCACCAACACACCAAACACCAAAGTCACCTCTGCTTCAGGCTCCTCGCAGCCCATCACCGTCTCACCACTGTGTGCGGACATCTCACAGAGGAAGGGTAAGCTGACCCCAGCACGTGAGGTTGCTGTCATCTGCACAAAAAGAGGAAAGAAAACCTACTTTATGCCCACTGGTGTGAAAGGGTAGGTAATGCCCTTGGTGGTCAGCGGTCGCACTAAGGCACAAATGCTGTCTCCAGATCTCCTGGCCTCCAAGTTTCAAGCAGCACTGTCCATTGGGCTTGTAGAAGGAGTTTTGTAAGTAGTAGAAAAATGGATTGTATTAAATGCCCTACATGTTGCTTATCTAATAAATACAATGGAAGTTAAAAAAAAAAAAAAAACAATCTCCGTGCAGTGGGATCTTCATCATCTTTTATGCAGGAATATAATTGTGTGAATTAAAAAGTCTCTACTGTTTCCTGGTCTGCTTTATTATTTATTGTCCATCTACTACCTCTTGCTGCAGTGTTAGAAGAAAATCTTCCTGAAATCTACTTAGATTTTAAATCTGTATTGCAAAGCAGCAAAGAATAATCAAAACACGCTCTGTCATATCAAAGTAATCTAATCAGAGAGGTTCATGGAATTATTTATATACATACATTCTTATGATAATTTAATAATTGATATGCTTAAAGAAATAATCTCATTTTCTTCTATTTCATAATATACATCATGAAATACTGTATTTCATTACTGTTTAAATTTACCATTTTATCTATTTAAAATAAATACATATTTGAATAACTTCAATCTAAAGTTTTCTAGTGGAAGAAGATGCTGCTACTTGTGCAGTGTAGTACTATGTGGACTTACTTGTCTTAAAAAATAAAATCCTATTTGTAACATTTTCCTCTCAATTTGTATAAAAGGTTGAGAAAAGTCTGCAAACAAAAAATGACAGCTGGCACTTGAGACCTGCTAATGCCCTGGCTATTGCTGCTAGGTGTAAGAACTACATCTTATTTTTCAAGTAGTGGCACTGACACTCTGGAGGCAGAGAACAAGGGATGCGGTCAAAGCCCAAGAGGAAATGAAAAGTAAAATAATTACAGAAACACACACGGTGCTCGTGTGCTACCCATATCCCCCAGCCATCTATACACCCTGCAGCACCCCTCCCCCCCTTAGGTCAAGATGAACCCTGCTAGCTGCAGGATACCAAACTGTTTCAGCAAAACGTACCGGGGTTCGCTGCTTCCAGCTCTGACAGCTTTTCGCGGCTTTTGCTCAGTACCAGCCCCACAGGTGTGACCGGGAACAAGTCACCCTGGTCCCACCAGTGCCGAGGGCATCCCCTGGCAGGGCACCTCCCTGTGCCTCTGCAGAAACCTCAGCTCCCGGGGCTGCAGGGATCAGCCCTCCTCGCCCTCTTCCTGCCACCCAGCGCTGCAGCGGGGATCCCGGCTTTCAGAGCTAGCAGCTGTCCCTGTAACCAAAAAGCCGCCCGGAGTAGCCCGCTACATGCTGATGGCTAATGAGGATTTTCCTACCCTGGCAAAAGTAAAATGGCTGGCCTGGAATAAGTAATCCTGGTCTTGAATTTTTTTATACGCAGCCACTTTGGCTGAGCCTCTGGAAAATTACTGAGGTCTCTGGTGTGTTCAAATTCAACACAACACAGAATCAAAAGGATTTTTCCAGAATTTAGAGACCATGCATAAATGCTTTCCTGTAGGACATATCTTCACGTAAGGACAAGTCTATCCCCCCCTTGGTCCCAGCAGCACCACATAACGTTCACAGTGCAGCTTTGGCAATCACCAGCCTGGAGAATCGATGTTAAGAAACTGTTGGTGGTTTGGTTTTTTTTAGTGTAAAGGGTTTTTTTGTCTTTTTCAAAAAAAATATGGCACACACTACCTCTGTGCATGCATCCTTTCCCTTCCCCTTCCCACCTGCTCCGCGCCCCCCCGCACTGGAGAAGAAAGGACCAGTGGGCTGAGCCCAGGCATCCATGCTACATGCACCTGGATCTAGAGGTGACTTGCTGGAGAACGAGGAAGTTTCTTCCTTCCAGAGCCTGCCAAATCCTGTTCTCAACTAGCCTGGTGCTTCTTCAGCCCTCCCGAGAGCGTCAATAAATATGTGTTTATATATGTGATACGTGTGTATTGATGCATGTTGTAAATACACAGTCATGTACTGGCTTTGAACACACACTGGCACCTCCAAGACCAAAGAGGGTTCAGTCCCAAGAGCCCCCAGTGGTGTGGTGGTGGGTGCAAGGGGTTGGTCAGCATTGCAGGAGGTAAAACAAAGAAAATAACATTAATGGGAACTGTTGAGGAGGTATTTAGTAATAAAATAAAGGGGGGGCTCCTGTTGCCCTTGTAACAGTCTGACCATTGGGTGAGACTGGCATTTTCATACTCGTGTGGAGAAGGGGAAAAAACAATAATGTACAGATCTTTATTAAATCCTTTGGGGAATGTAAAATATATTAAAGTCAATAATTCTCCAGGGAAGTGTTAAGGTGATAGCTCCTGGTTGAGATATCTTCCCCTGTGCTCTAGGGAAGCTCTCACACTGCTCCAGCCCCAGAGCAGCAGGGACTGTCCATGAGAGCCAGGCAGAGGTCTCAGCCGACTGCCCTGTGCTTGCAGTCGTGCACTGTGAGTTAGGCATGTTCCACTGATCGGTGCAACTGCTCTTGATCCACCAAGATGAGCACATGGGAACTTCTCTTCAGAACCAAGACTTTTTTATGGTAGGTAGTTCTGTCTGGGGGGAAGAAATCAGCAGTGTTTTCTATCAAATCTAATGTAAAATTCGGGGAAAAAAAAAAAAAAAGTTAAATGGCTGTTTATCTGTGTCACCAGTCCTCCAAATATTTATGAATGGAAATGTATTTCTTTTGTGTATATGAGATCTCACTAATGTATCTGCTACAGTTGTCCAAGTAACTTTCCTCTAGGATATTGTTTTTCCTTCATACTTATTTGTTTTTAAAGTACTTTACTTGTTAAAGTGCCTGCCCTCAGTAGGGGTCTGCTTTAATTTCATAGAAGTACTTACAAACAGTCCTCCACAGATTTGCCACTCAAATGCTGCAGCACTGAAAAAAATCTAAATACGAAACACAGCATAAACCTAAACGTAATTGCCTTACAGGAATTGATGTTTATTGTCTCAGCTGACAGAAAAAAAAAAAAA
>VXAA01001877.1:263899-291845 GCA_013399115.1 Anseranas semipalmata
AAGCAAAATGCCAAAAGCACTCTGAAAAGTAAATCCAATGAAGCGCTAGCAAGCTGAGGCGCCATTAGCGGCTCAGGGTTGCTGTTCGCCAGGCGCTGCGTTCGGCTAGGCCCCGGCGCGCTGGGCAGGGCCCGAGATGGGGAGATGGGGGCTGGAGGGGACCAGGCCCATGGCACCAGCCTCCTGTGCTGGCCAGCTGACTGGGGAGCCACCAAGGAACCGGGCGTGTATTTAGGTGGCGGTGTCACCTGCAAGCCTCGGCCAGAAGGAGGGACACCCTCCGCCGGGCTAGAGCCTGCTGGCCTTCCTGCAGCCCCGCTGCCTCTGGCTCGCTTGTTCCCCACCCAGCTCTGACAGCGGCTGGGTTTATTGCTCGCTCTTGGCCTTGCCTGGCATTTCTCTGAGGGTACCAATGCCTCCGACCTCTCACGTGGAGGAGGGAAAAAAATAAAAGAGAAAGGGTTATATATCCTTTGGTGTGTGGAACTTTTTGCGAAGTAAAAAGCTGTTTTGATCCGGCAACCAAAGCCTTGAGAGGTGCCTCAGTGCTCAGATGACTGTTGATAAAACCGTAGGATGTGTTTTCTGTTTCAGGTGAAAGCTGATGGTAAATGGGAGGGATTTATGTGCAGCTAAAAGGACAGAAAGTGTGAGAGACCTTTAAAGCACCGCAGCTCTTAAATGTGAATTAAAAGGGAGATTACCATCTGGAGACAATGGTGGCCTTGAATCAGCTTCTGTTCTTGTGTAAAGGACCCCCTGCCTGGATGCTTCTCACTCAGTTAGGGTGACCACGTTAATGGACTCACTACTGGGACCGTCTTGTAACAACTGTGTTTTTCCTCTCTCTTCCCAATAGGTCATACTTAACTCTCTTATTGGACTCCAAAAAATAAAGCAAGTTGCTTACACAGACGTGGCTTCCATCCCAGCTGTGGAGGCACATACATTTTTAATGTCAAATATATATATATATTTTTGTTTGTTTGTTTGTTTGTTTTTGTTTTTTACATGGGTGAAAAAAAGGTGAAACGCTTTGGATAAAACCCAAAGAAGGTGTCTTCTCAATGAACTTGTGGCATCCAGTGAGCGCTTCCAGGCCAAGCAGTACAACTTGACAAAGCGAAGCGAGTAACAATGTAGTATTAAAACGAAATGTGTCGCACAACTTGAATAGGCAATGCTGCCTACCCGGCCTGTTTACAATGCTGAAATGCCTATATGTGACATCTCAGTCTTGGAGGAACTGATTCATTACCATTCTTTCTCTCTCCATATGCTGTTTCCACAATGAATCAGACATCTCTCAAAACTATACTACTTTCGAAGCTGATGAGAATTAGCTGAAGTTTATTAAAATAGCAAGCTTGGAGAGTTTAACTTTACTCCTGATAAAGTCTAAGCTAGTTTTGCTATTTGATTGAGACATAAGCTGGGGAGAGAGGAAACTGATCTTTATAGATCTTGTGGTTTTCAGCATAACCCCAGCTAGCTCAGATCTAGCTTGGCCTTTCAATGACTGACCTCTGAGTTTTACTACTAAATGAAGTGGTGGGGAGAACTAGAAAGTGGCCCTGGCACTAAGCAGTGAGCCTCAGCATCCTTTGGGCTATGTGCTGATAGGCTCTTAGTGAAAATCAAGATGAAGTTCCTGGGAGGCTGAGGCTATCGACTGTCCATGTCTTCCAAAACACACCCTTGGCCCAGAGCGGCTGGCTCAGTGGGAGATCTGCTAGAGCCAAGAATTAAACCTCAGTTTCCAGTCCCTTACACATGACATTGATTTTCCTACCAAAAGGCATACTTCTGTCTGTTCAGTATGGGCTCCTGGCTTACTCAATGATAAGCAACAATTTTATTTCAGCTTAATTAAAACATTTTTGTCTGCTAGGATGCCACTGAACCTATCTTTAATTGTATTGCCAGTCACAGCTCATTAGCCCTGTAGGCACAGTGGTCAGGCTGAATTTCTAAACAAGAAAAAAACTGATGAGAACAAGTCTTGAAGATATTTCATCAGTTCTTAAAATGTGTGAGAATGGAGAGAGAAAAAAAGTAATAATGCAAAGGTGATATATTCTGAAAAAGGAAAGAGATCAGCAGTTCTTGCCCCAGCCTCCAGTCTCTTGCAGAAGGGAGCTCGACTCTGGCTTGGGATCAGCCTTGCAGGAATCCTCTCTCTCCTCTCTCTCTCATCTTGCTCCAGCACTGCCAAGCTGCCCCGCTCTGGCCTGTTTATTCTGGTTCTCCCTCCTTTTTCCATGCCACTTTGTGCAATACTCTGGTTTAGGGCATGCAAGGACTCTTTTCGGTCTTTTAGCCATTCCGCAAGATTACTTGTCTTTTGTTCTGTGTCATGCAACAAACCCATTGGTTTAGTGTGTCCTCGATAAGCAGTTTGCTTTTCCACACATTTCTGGAATATTTCACAGAATTGGTTTGCCTGAAGATGACTTACCAGGGCCCTGCTAAGTTTGCTTGTTCTGGCACAGCACACCGCTTCCTTTGCTCATTTCCTCTCCTTTACCACATTGTCACAGGTTGTAATATATGATAATGCACATGAGGCATCATTGCTATTTATAGGTACAGACAGCTACATGTGAGGTGTAGAAGATACAGTGGCACATAATGTATGCAGAAAAATTCATTACATATGAACACATCCTCATATTTAAAAGTCTTTCTATGTCATCAAACACTGGTATATTGGCCCTGAGTGAAGGGTATCCTGTCGGAAATGTCAGTTATCTTTGTGCTGTGTGGTTTTGCTTTGCCTTTTTTTTTTTTTTTTTTCCATTTATTTGTATTAGGTTCTGGCTTCTGGCTACTTTGAAATTCCTTTAAACTGACCTTCTTGAAAGATCTGACTTAATCCTTGGCCTCCCCATCCTACACCGGGGCTACTAGAATTGCCCCATAGGACGCCGCTGTGTAATGTAACTGGGGCTGCCGGATCCTGTGCAGAGGAGCGCGGCTGCTGCTCAGCCCTCACTGCAGCAGGTGGCTTGCTCTCTTCAGTGCAAAGCTTTGTCTCCAGTTCTGTACCCCGGGCCTGAGGGTAACAGGGACTCAAATGCATTCAGAAGCCTCAGGGTAGCGCTTGACAACAGCACTTCGCTGATCTAATGGCTCGCTGGTGTTGAAAGGGAGCAGTCCTCACCGTCAGCCATGCATTGCCATGCTGGTAAGGGCTCTTGCTGAGCTGTTTCAACTTACTGACCTTGCAGAAACCAAGCCTCTGTGTGTGTGTGTGGAGGGAGGAGGGTCAGGCTAGGCTTTGGATAATTCAGCAAGGGCTGGGATTAAGTGGCTTAGCTGGAGGTAGAGGGAGCGGGACCACAGCAAGGAGCTGCCAGCTTTCTGAACTCAGCTCTGAAGAGCGTGTCCTCACCGTCCCACCCTGCCACACACTGTTCCACTCCTGCCTTCACACTGGCTCCAGTGTGCATCCAACCTCGTGACGTGTCACATCAGCATGCTAAATTTGTAGAGGACGGATGATTTTTTGGGTGTCGAGGGTATGTGTCTGGCTTGCATTCCCAAATGGCTCACTCAGAGCAGGGCGAGACAAGCACGAGAGCTGGCGCAAGGAGGGAGACAGGGAATGTGCATCCAAGGCTGGGAAGGCGGGTGAGATTGCAGCAGACAGCAATTAAATTGGTTTAAGCTGTTGTTTTGTGGCAGCCTGAGCCAATTTTAGGGACGGCTTAAGCACAAGTGTAAGGATACAGTTAAGTGCTCTCCCAAATGAAAGCATTTTCCTCAGCAAGTCTAAACAGGAACATTGTGTGGCTGTTTTTCTTGATTTTACAAATACTCACATGAAGAATTTTTTAATGTTACATGTATTTATAGGCAAGGAGGCAGCTCCTTGAGAACTGCATCCCCTTATCTGCTCATCACTCTGGTGGCTGCGGGAGCAGTGCCTCTTGTCAGGAGAGGTTTCTGCTAAAGACCTCCCATTGCCTCCCATGTGGAGCAGGACAGTGCCAGAAAGGAGACTATGTCTTCTGGAGAGCAGAAGCAGAATTTTCTCTGACAAACATGTATCAGCAATATTTTTCAGCACTAGCCTTGCTCTGTTTGTTGCTTTGTATGTTCCCCCTTGCCCTAGAAAGGAGGACTTGCTCTCTAACCGTACCAGAGTGCTGGTGTCCACCAGCCCTCTGCACAGCCTGGAGCAGGTTGCCTGTGACAGCACTCCTGGGCTGCGTGCACCAGCTGATGCTCGAAATTCGGCACCCTTCTGCAGCTCTGCATTGGCCCTTGGAGCCTGCCTGGCTGCTGTAATCTCTGAAGCCCAGCATCAGGGTCCCCTCTTATCTCTCATGCCAGTGTGAGTTGATCTCTGGACGGATCTGCACATGAATGGCCACAGATGGGAAAAGTGAGTGGGGATATGAGTTTCCTTTGTGCCTGTCACTACCAGAAGTGCCATTAAGGAGCATGCCAAGGCCTTAATGAAACAGTGCCGGGTACTTTCTCCCTGTCGCTGGGGCAAGCCAAAGAGGATGGGAGCATGATGCCTTGTGTTGTTTCAGCCAGGGTCTCCATCCAAATAGCAGCCATTCTCTCCTTACACAGTGGTCCAAAACCAGTGGAAATGGCCTCAGCAGCCTGTCAGGTCATTTTGACTAGGAATCTGCTGGCCCACAAAAGCTGCTAAACATAATTACGGTGTCCCCAAACCAAACATTAATAAAGGAAGCAGCAGCATCTGAGGCACTTCATTTAGTGGCCGATTGAAAAACAAAATCCAAAAACATCAGTGGGAATGCTTTGTTGCTTTCAGCATGCTTTGCATCAGGCCGTGGGCCCAGGTGTTGCCATGCTTTGCGCAAAGTCTGCGCATGACTTTGGAGCTGCACACAGCAGCAACACACAGAGAAACCTGGAGTATTTGGGTCTTTTACTACAACTGGAGGAAAGCAGTGCTGCAGGAATGAAAGCAATCCTTTTCCTGACTACTCACAAATGTATGCCATACACGTCTCCTTTTCGTACACCATAGCTGATCACATCAAGCTGTAATGAGGGGCTGCAGGGACAGACAAGTAACCAGTGCACTTGCATGGGATCTCACCCTACAGCTCATTATATCAAGGTTGTGCAGAGTGTGATGTGTTGGCACCATGGGGATACCTGGGTCTGGATTCACTCTTCACCCTGTTTTTCCCATGGCAGCTGCGGATAGGCTATTGATCTGTCTTCTCATTAATCAGAATAATTTTGAAGAAAAAAATAAGGGGCTCATTTCCTATCCATTCTTCCCCTTAGTTCTTTAATTTACAAACAGCTTTATTTTGAGCTTTTCCTGTTTCCTGCCTCCTTTATGAGGCACCATTCAATGACTGCTACTTATTTGGTAGCGCTATGTGACTCACAAAGTGACGGGAGTTTTGCTTTGCAAAGCGTTAAGATGGGAGTAAAAGAGGAGAGAGGAGGGTCCTGCTTCTGAATGGGACTTGCTGTGCTGTAACTTGACCAAACTGCCAGTAAATGGATTCAGTTGTTTGGGGTGGGGTGGGAAACATGCAAGGTTTCAGTCATCTTTGGGGTTTCCATTTTTAAATGCAAATAAACGTGTTTATCTGGGGAACATATACGTTTCCCTTTACTCCAACCTCAGAATCTTTAATTACGTTCACAGCCCCACTGTGCGGCAATAAAATGCTATTATCCTCACTTCATTTCTTATCCTCAGATAAGGAGAGAAGGCAAGAAAGGCAAAGGACTAGCAGAACCCAGGCCCAAGGCAAGAGGTTTATGATCCTGCCAGAGCAGATGGAGGCTTTGTGTCTAAGCAAACTGCAGCAAATCTGCGTGCTGAGTGGAGAATTTTCTACTTTGCCAGCAAAAAATGTGAAACAGAGAGGCCTGCCTTCTACTTTGCATTTCATGGACTGAATCAAAGACACATGGAAGAACGCCCATCCTCTGCATCCAGAATTTGTACTTATTTCATACCAATAGGAAACACATCCAGTTATTCCACTAAATGATTTGGGCTCACAGTGACCTTGCAAAGAACCACAGGTGGAGGAACAACTGAAGCACGGAATGGCCCTTGGGTATGAGAAAGCCACTGAGTAGCTTGGAATTGCAAGCACCGAGGGGCTTTGGTGGGCCTGTGGAAGTCTACTGTTTAAATAACTGCTTAAACTGATTGAAATAACAGTTAAACATGAAAAGATTAAAGTTGCTTTTGTTCTTCAACTCCCCTAGAGCTGACGGCTGAACAGGTGTGCTGTGGCTTAGGCTCTGAGACTGCGGCTCTGAGTATGGGCTTGCATTCCAAGCCCACCACCCAAGGCTGGAGACTTCCCGCTGGCCTGGCATTATTTTGGCTTGGTTTCATTTTTTCCTTGAGCTCTCTTTTTTTTTTCCCCTCTCCCTTTTAAAGACTTTTATGAAATAAAAATAATTGCTTGCTTTTTATGCAAATCAAGCAAGAGATTTGAATGGATTGCTGCTTTTCATGCTGTAGTAGGCCAGGTGTGTGTAAGGACCAGTTAGTAAATTCCATGTGATACAGTGTTGTGGTTTTATATATATATATATATATATATATATATATATACAAAATACAAAGAGAAGAGCAACTGTACCTGTTTCGGGTTTGTTTGGAATCTTCTCTGAGTTGTTTCTTTATTAAGCAGTGTGTCACAAGGTGCACTGTGACTCTTGATGGGCAAAACATTTGTCTTATCACCACATGCATCCAACCACATTCCCAGTATTTCTAAAATATCCAGTACGGTATTAAACACAGAGCACAAAGCAGAATGGGAGCATGTTATTTATGAGGATGTTGTCAAGCTATTTGCTGCTGTAGTATTGATGAGGCTTCTTGGGCAGGTCACATTAGGGTAGCATGATAGGAAATGAAAACTCTCTTATGGCTCTGAAGTCAGCACTTGGGGAACTTGATTTTAAATTGCCCAGCACCTATCCAGAGCAAACCAAAAGGATGCTGCCAGGAAGCAGGTGCTGCATCTAGTTCTCAAACTACGTGGCACATTTGTAAGGCACTGTTGAGGTCACAGGTGCTATTAGGAGGTGGTGGGGAGCTGTGTGCTTTTGAATCCTCTTATCAAAAAGGATTTGGGTTTATTGCAGAAGTTCTGACAGCTCAGTGGTGCTCACTGCCTTATTGTGCCTACTGCAAAAGGTCAGCAGGTTCTGGCCCAGGCAAATGCTTTTCTGCCAGAGTCCTCCTGACAGTAAACTATAAATGTTTTATCTGTCATAAGGTGATGATAGCTTGGTGTTGCACAGCTTTCCTGTGCTACTGGAAATCTTTTTGTTTATATAGACTCCTCTGTCTCCAGGATTTATCGGCTTTGCAGCAATTATAAACAAAACCCCATGGGTTTGGAACTTTCTCCTAATGTTTTCAGAGAAATGCTAAAATGCATTTGTTCTCTCACTGAAGAGTTATTGTTCATTATTTTGAGCTCATGAGGAAAAAGTGGCTGGGGAATTAAAGCTGAAATCTCCCTCTACCATGAAAAGCAATGGGTATTCCCCTAGGGTTGATCTTGTGGGACTGTGCCCAGGGTGCTACAGAGGGATTCGTCACACCCAGAACTTCTGGCTGACCAACTTCTTCAATGATTTCTGCCTGGAAGCAGCAGGGAGGGGAAAATCTTCCATTCCAAGAGCCTGAGCCTATTTATACATCCAAGACTGAAGACTGTAAATATGGGGTCTGTTAACTGAACTAGCACCAGAGCTTTGTTAGACAGTGTCACCAGAGTATCTAGTAGCTCTAGCATCTAATATTATTATTATATATTATTATATATTATATTTTATTATATATTATTTGCATTGTGTGGGAGTGAGAAATTCCAGCTGTTAATATCCTGGAGCCTGTTTTCCAAGTGCAAAAATACTTATACCATACTGTTCATAAAGTGCTCTCCAAGGAGCTGCTCGGGGAGAGAATGAAAAGTATGCAGAGTTGCCACCTGAGGGGATGGTGTCCTGGAACCAGAGGACCATAGTGCTGATTTCTTTGTGCAGCGGGCTTGAAGTATGCTAACAAAGCTATTACTAGGTGAAATTGTGCCAGTGTAAGTGCTCTGCTAGCCAAATGCATGAGATCCACGATACTCTGAAGACATGAGCAGATCCAGGTGCTGATCTTGGTGGTAGAGAAGAGCTAAAGAGCAAAGTTATACTGGAGCCTGCTTGTTCCCTGCAGAGTAATATGGGAGACTCCTCTGCATAACTATTTTGGAGGTAAGTATATAATGACACAGCCTCTGACTCTGAAGGTTACCCAGAAATTTAATCTGTAACTGAGGTGTGAAGTGGGGAATGAGGATGTACAATGCTAAAACAGACCTGAGGTTGTTGTTTGGTTTCCATGCCTACAGGGCCCTTTACTCAAAACAAAAGGAGGGGGCCAAGCACCAGAAGATCTCTTGCAGATTAAAAACGTGTAAAAATAACAGCTAGAGAAATAAAGGCCCTTCATCTGTCTTTAAACATAATTAGCACCTCTGCTTTTTGACCTGAAGTTCCTGATATGTTGGCAGTTCTGCTGAACCAAGGAAACAGGTTTTGTGGGGGGAGAAGCAAGCCTGATCCTCCTGTGATGAGAGGTGATGACTCAAGATAGAAGGTCTTAGAAACGGCAACAAGAGCCCACAGTAATTCCAGTCCAGCAGTAGAAGACATGAATCCTTTTCTTTCTTCTTTCCGTCTGCCCCGTACTGACTACCTTAACCAGTGAGGAGGGTAGAGGGGAATTAATGCTTCCTCCTGCTTAGTTCCAACCCTGTCAATTTTACATCCTTTGCCACAGACCAGTAGACTATCAAGAGGAGGATTCACTGTCCTCACTCCCAAGAACTTCCTCAAAGTCTTGGCATTTCGAGGAAACATGGGTTTTAGTCTTTTCTGAGATAGAAGAGAGTCGAGCCCAAGTCTCCCTGTCTCTTGAATCAGTGCCTTAAAAGGAAGGCTACCAGTTGAAAGTCTGTAAGAGTGCTTCTATGTTCTTCAGGAGATGGCTTGGAGCTGTCAGATGTCAAACAAGCAGACGTGAGCCTTCCTGGAGCCCTCATCCACTGCTGGAACTTGGCAACAGGAAGGAGTTTGGTGATCACCTCTGTTGTCCATGTTTTCTATGGGATCATTCTGGCACCTCCACGCTGTACTGGCAGGAGGCCTGAGTTTCCTGGGGGGTGTTTTGGATCGCGTTTTAGAAATGTGGCCTCATGTTGTACCTATGTAGGCTACTGTTGGAAGAGGTGAACCAGCTCTTCTCTCTGCCTCAGCCACGGATTCCAGTTCACCTCTTTTTACTTCAGCCCCAGCTCTTGTACAACCATAGGCAAACCAGCACAGCTTGCTAACCTGATGTCAAGGGGTTTCTGAGGTGCATGTGGAAAGGGTAGTTTTCTGAGAAATTGGGCAAACTTGAAACCGAGCAGGCTGCAGGATCACAAAATCCAAACTGAAGTGGTGGAGATGGGTCTCTGCAGACAAACGGGGTTAGAGAAGAGTTCGGGATGGACCTTTCTGGCAGTGGCTGGATTAGGAGAGGCGGCAAGCCCCAGCCCCAGCAGTGCCCTTTACCCACCAGCTTCAGGCAATTCCAAAAGTGGAGAGTAAAAAGCTGTACCTAGAAGCACCATCTGATCACAGGCTTGTAGTTCCTGACCCCATAAAATGCAAATTATCCGATGCGTGAGGGAAAGTGCCTTCAATTCTTCTCATAGGCAGTGAAGTATTTTCAAGATCTGGCACTGATCAGCTGGAGAGTTTTTTTGCTGCATCTTAAGTACATGAATTCAATGAACTGGATGTTGGTGAGTATATTTTATATATTTCTAACAATTCCTTCTGTGTGCTCTTTGAGAACAATTACGCTCCTCTGTCTACTTACATTTCATTTCTCTTTCCGTCTGTTTCTAGTTTAGACAAAACAATACATTTTTTTTTACCCTTAACACTTTTGTCAAAAGGTAGAAAATAAAGTGCTCCAGTCTTTCATAAATGCTTTGTTTCTGTCCTCCTCTCCCCAGTTCATTCGGTTGCAAGTGGAATGGCATATGTTGTCAGATACCCAGCAAAAGGAGAAGTACATAACCCAGAACCTAATAAAACAACAAATCTAGTGTGCCCTCCTGGTCTGCAATCCTTCAACAGGCTCCCTTCATTAAACATAAAGCCATGTGTTTCCTACAGCAGATCACATCCCTGGTGCCACGGTGTGGTATGTGTTGCTCTCACTGTATTTCATGATTTTTTTTAATTTACAGCAACACAGTTTTTATTCTTACAAGGNTTGGAGAGCTGTAAACTACCTAAAACTGCTCTGAGCAGCAGTACTTGCAACTAAGCTTGACCACTCAGCTTTATTCCTGGAACTGTCTGCAACAGCCCAGATATGCCTTATTTCTTCAGGCATTTTGGGTGTCCAGGTGAAAATCCCAATTAAGCTGGTCAGCTCTGGTGGTGTTGTTCTGTGTTTGCACCGGGGTACCCATGAGGAGAATTTATCCGTGGGCTTCCTGCCCGCTCCCGCTGTTTGTGCTACGTTTCCATGGCACACGTGGCGATGGAGCACCCAGGAGGACTGACAAGTCGTGGAAATCTTCTGTTTGCATGCTGCCAGCTCCCCTGAGCTCCGGTGTCCTGACTTCGCTACTGCTTTAAAGCAAAGGCTAACGAGGTTTATGGCCATAAGCCTCTAGCTGGTGTTCGGGCTGCTTTGGCTAACTGACAGCGCTGCTGAGCAGAGGGCACAGATGGAGTTTCTTTATATTTGATTAAAGAACGAATTTTTGCGAGCAGAGAAAGAAAACTGAGCTTTCTTGCAGAACAGGTTCATACTTTGCCATGTGGATATTTTTAACAATAAAAACAGTTCTTTAGAAATAAGTGTGGTGGATTGTACCTATTAAAATTGCTTTTTTTTTATTTTAAGGTGAAAACACCATATAAAGCCACACATGTAATTCAGGAGGTAAAATACATTGCACTTCATTAGGAGTGTTGCTTTTCATTTACAAGCACACAAGAGTGGTTTTTCACTAGCTGAACTCTCTCCGGTTTTCTATGCACAGCTCTCCTAATCATATCTCGGTGGGCCAAAATTTCTGCTGAATTAAATGATCACAGTTAGATTGATTCAAAATGGTGTCTTGGTCTTTTACACAAATGGAACATTTGCCCTGCTGTTATAAAAATATCTGCAGTGTTTATTAATCTATTAAATTTTTGAGTAAAAAAAAAAAAAAAAAGAGCCATAAACTAAAAGGGTTGCTAATTAACCACAGAGCTGAAAAGTTAAAACTGTTACTGCAGACCCATTCTCAGTTACGCTGACAGGAGCAAGAAGTAATTTTAATGAAGCCAGTGCTGTGCCCTCAGACATTCACCACTCTATCCACAACCAGAATCCGGCTCAGTGTGCCTAAATGTCTTTTGTCTCGGCTTAGTTTCAACCCAGTGACATTTCTCCACCTTGCAACCAACCCATTGGCTTTTGTGAATGTCTTTTTTTGTTGTTGTTGACAGCAGTGCCATTTTGGTTTCCATTTAAAAAGAATTAAAAGAACCAATTATGCAAATTAATTTTAAAAGCTTTATCGTCAATCTTCTGGGAGAAAGGTTATTGCACTAAGGTTGCAACAGGCTTAAAACAAGGCTTTTGGGGCTTTGAAATGCATCCCGGTGCGACACCCGCCTCTGCCTAATGGTGGAGTCAATAGGGACAGATGAAGGAAAAGGGATGGATTAGGGTGCAACCCATGAGCACCTGGAGCTGCAGTCAGGTGGGGCAATCAGTGGGCTTCATAGTCTGGCTGCAAGGCTTGGAGGTTGAATCTCTGCCCTGTTCTCCTGGGGATTTAACGCAGGGCACCGAGAGGAAGCAATTACTTTGGAACAGGGTGGAGTCTAGCTCAGGAAACGCATGTTCAATCACAAGCTTATGTTATTTAGGCTTTAGAAATTATCCACTGCAAATATTAGGCCAAGACAGGGAAGAGCAGGGACACACTAAAATAATATTTGCAAGTAACGCGTGCTGTCTGTGATGAGCAGGACTAACTACCCTTCCTCTCATTTCCATCCGACACGGGGAAACGTTCTCACAGTGATGCAAAGCTCAGGAACTGGCCAGAAGAAAGCTCAGCTGCTGTGAAAGCAGCTCCCACCCTTCCTCATGCCTCCCTTGCCCATATTCAGCCTCTTCCTAACATTACGTGAATGCTGCTCAAGTAGCAAAAGAGTTGCTCCTCACTCATTCTAGCAGGCTATGGAAAGCCATCAGTCACAGAGGGGAAAAGAATGTTGAAATTAAACATTTATATCACGGCAACTACAAAAATATCTTCACGTTGCTGCTGAAGTAAAGAAACCAGAGATAAGCAAGTCAGGCTATAGGGTGCACACCTGGGAACCCAGAGGAGTCAGCTGGGACCTCTTTGGGCTGAGCACACAAATGAGAAGATGCTGCAAAACTCAGAGTGGGAATAAAAGTCCTGGAAGTTCAGATTCTTCTTTACTTAGTCCAGGAGAAACGGATGGGGGAAATGATGCCTCTGTGGTGCCAGGAGCAGGAGTGGCTTCATGCAAAGTCTGCTTGCAGTATCTGCAGAAAACCTTCACTGCACCTTGGCTCGCTGTGATCTCAGTAGTCATTACAGGGCTAGTGTTTTCATGTGTCATTTGGCGTCCCCATCACACACTTGCCAGGAAACTACTCATCATCTTTTGGACATGAGCTGTAGAGTGTACTGGGCTGCTCAGGGCAATGGGTGAAGAACTAACATGTTGCAAGAGGGTGATGGTGGCTGTTGTGATGATGATCACGCTGCTACCCACATGTTAACAAGGTAGTGGTCAGCAGGCGCTAAAGGAAGATAAGCTTACAGAGAAGGCTGGAAAAATGACTTGCAGGCTTGTTCGGTTCACAAAAATCTTCCCTTGTAGCTATATATATTAAAGGGTGAAAAAAGCAGCAGGCTTTGGCAAATGCACTCGTGTTGAGAACACTGAATTGGAAATGCTTTTCAAAAATGGGGTGGCTCTTACCCTTCCCTCTCTGGATATTGATGGGGTAAAGCTATGGAGCTGCTCTGACTACTTCATACAGATACATGTAAGTGAGAAGACACTGAGGTCACTACACTGCTATGTGTGTTTGAAGTAAGCTGAGGATTTTGGAATGAGGAGTCTGTCACATTGAGTTTTTTCTTTTTAATTCTGTCATTTGTTTAGAAAGAAAGAAAGAAAGAAAGAAAAAGAAAGAAAGAAAAGAAAAGAAAGAAAGAAAGAAAGAAAGAAAGAAAGAAAGAAAGAAAGAAAGAAAGAAAGAAAGAAAGAAAGAAAGAAAGAAAGAAAGAAAGAAAGAAAGGTCTGTATTTACATGGATCTGTAACTCTCAAGCAGAAAAGGATTAGTGGACTTTTCAGACAGAATGACTCTGAACATCCTTTCAGTATGTTATTTTATATATGCTAGCGTGCTCTGGCCTCTGCTGTGATAGACAACCCCAATGTTGTAGTAAGAGCCCTCAAGACCCTACAGCATAAAACAATGTCACAGCATTTGAAAAAGAGGTGGTCTCAGGAGCACCTTCTGCTGGGATCACTGAATGTGCTAAAGGGAAAAATCACTCCTGGATTTGGTGTTAAATGTCTTTCCTGTTGTTCATTCAGAAATTTCAAAAATTGCCCAGATTATAATGAAATTCCATCACAAAATAAGAATCAAGACCTAAGAATTTACACTGTTATATGGCACAGGAGAAAGTCTCTGCTTTGCAAAATCCCTGTTGGTGGAGTGCATACCAAATCCCCATTGCAGTTGGTGGTGGGGAGCTCCTGGTAGCTCCAAGTGCGGTTCCAGTTCCATCCAGAAGTCAATCTGACACCTGTACACCAGCCGCTCCCTTGGGACAGCTCACTCTGAAATCACCAAATTGCTTGAAGCAGGAAGATGGGCATCAACCCTCTGTAAATACTGCTCTGTGCAGAGCTGAAACTTAAGGCAGGATAGAAAAGGGAATATCCAAGACACCAACCACGTGTACATCTGGGCTTTCTCAGAGTTGACGGAAGCCAGAGACTGAAGTTGAAGAATGGAGAAAGAAGCCATTTGATTCACCTGAAAGTCTTGATGCTCCTTGCTCTTGTCCTTGTTCTGGCTTTGCTGACGTTGATAGTACATTGTAGTAGCCAGAGCATGAGGGTGAGTCAGGATCCACTTTGCTCAACCTAAAATGAGTGAGCAGAGAGGAGAGTGTTCGGGCAAACTGAAGTGAGACAACAGAAGTCCAGAAAATGAAGAGCAGATCCTGCACAGAGAGAGTCAAGTTTCTTCGTAATGTTGTTGGCTCAAGATGGTAAGGAGTTCAGACAGATGGGAGCTTTCATGTTCTTGCTTTCCTTTCAGGATGAGCTTTAGATGAGCAAATTGGTATCTGACCAGTGCTTCCACTCCTGGCGTTGATGGGGTTTGTTGATTTTTTTGGTTGCTGGGTTTTGTTTTTCTTTTTTTCTTTTTTCTTTTGCATTTGTGCCCAAACAAGCTAACCACTAAAACAAACTCCAGCACAGCATGTTCGGAAGTGGTTTGAATATGCTGAAGATCAAAGGGAGGTGCTGCCCAGTGTTTGATGTACACTTGTTTTTAATTCAAGGTTAAAGAAACAGCAAAAGCAAGGATGTACAGAATAGCCCCTATTGAGAATGCATCTGGGAGGTGAGGGGACAGACATTCCTCCCTAGAACCCCATAAAACTATGCACATATGCTTCTCCCTATTGTTAATCCCTTTTGCTGATGCGATGTGGAGGAGATTTTATACAGTGGTGCAAAATGGAAATCTCTTGCAGGAGGAAAGAGTGCTGCAATCCCAGAGGGACTCTTATGTTCAAAACAAAATACAACAATGGAGTTAATTAGCATTGCATGGTTCACAAAATCCCCTCGAGGGGATCTTTCTCTGTTCTAAATCATCACTTGTATGTGAGATGGAAAAGCTCCCACTGAGCAGGCCCCTTCCACAAACTTTTAATAGATATTACCACGGTTTTTCATCATTTGCCATTGGCTTTGAGAAAGGTAACAGCTGAGCCAGGGCTATTCAGCTGCATTAACCAGCTGCATGTTAATACAGAAATGCTCTCCTGCTCCTCCCTTCTGCCTGCAAACCTCCCCCCTCCCCGCCAACAAATTAACCCTTTCCTGCTACACTGTTCTCTGCCCCTGCGACAAAGATACACAGGCAGAGGGTTGAGCAAAGATAGAAAATTAAGCAAGGGAGGACCTCACTGTGATTATTTGAACTTGTGTACAGATGAAGGTACCCAGACGCTGCGGATACACCCACCTGGAGGGACAGCCCCAGCTCCAGAGGTCTCACCACTGAGCGGGGCCGGGAAGGAGGGCAGAAGGCCAAGAGGAAGCACCCTTCCCCAGGAGCCCCACAGAAATCAAACCCGTGCCTCCTGACGTCCACGCCTGCTATTCCTCTTGGAGCCTGTCGGCACGAGACCCTCGGCAAGCCCAGCCATACTCGTGGTGAAACACCCTGTGCCCACACAGTGCAATTTCCCCTGTGTATTAACACTGGAGACAGTCTGTGCGCTGCTCACCAATAGCACACACTGAGCAAGGATTAACACTTCTCTGCTTGTTCGGTCAGCCTCCAGTCACCCTCCCACTCTGTTTTGTCTCATGCCAAAACCGATCAGTACCTGCACGTCCTCGCCCATTTGCAATCATGCCGGCCAGATGGCCAAGTCTGTGTTTCAGGGCAGGCTTGCAGTCAAGAGCAGCTTGCTCGTGACTACAAACCACTGGGATCACCATTAAAGCTCCACTGCGGGTATGACTGCACTGCAGTGCTGACCTGAGCCTGACACACCTCCCTGCTGCTGATCCCACATATCCCTGTCTCCTGGGGAGAGCCAGGAAGCCCCAAGGAAGTACTGCAATACAGCATTCATTGCAAAAAAGCCACAGCTGAGGAATTGTTGGAGGAGGAACAAGTTAGGGCACCTCGTGGGTCTCAGTCAAGAGCTTGGAGCTGAAGTGCTTTGTAAGGAAGTAAGATAGACTCCGGCAGGGTTTGTGCTACCTACCAAATTCTGGTGGGCAAGAGAGGGTTTTGCCATGCATCACTATTATTAAACTATGTTTTATGAGGATCCTCTCAGGTTACTCAAGACTGATGAATACTCTGTGGCTGACAGGGTATCTGGGAAGGAAGACACCTTGCTGGTAAGCATGGCCAACAGTAGACTTCTAGTAGGTCAGGAGAAGCAAGCTAGGAGGTAGGCCCCCTTCTTCCATTTCAAATCCCCACCCCAAGGAGCTGCCATGGTGGCGGGGCCCCGAGAGACGCTCTGCTTGTAAGCAAGGACCCCTTTCTAACACAAGAGGGAAAACACATGGAGGAGGCAGGCTGCTCATGAGCATACAGACAGACGGCCCAGGGCAAGGGACCTCAGGTATCTGACCTACTTTACATTTCATTAGTGTTTAAATGGTGGTGAGATGCGAAAGGGACTGTGAAGGGTGGTGATCAATTCTAAAAATAAGCCATCCGCTGGCACAAACCACCTTCCTCTAGCTGTGGCTAAGCTCTCAGCCGCCCGCAGCCCCCTCGGCTCCCCTCCTTCCTGGTTCTCACCTGGCATGCCACAGTGGCACACCACTGCCTTCCCCCTTCACACACTGAAAGCGAGCAACCAGCCCGAGGCGAGAGGAAATGGTTAAGCATCTCACTGCCTTGAGAGTCCTCTATGAGCCTTGCACAGCTCCTGCTCTCTACCTGCTTTTCGCCATTTCCTTCCTTTTTGCCCAGTATGTTAATCCCCCGCTTCTCCCACTGCTCTCAGCTGCACAGCTCGGCCAGTCGCATCCTTGCTGCCCTTGGCACATGGGGTTGGAAAGTCCCGCCACCTCTTGGCAACACAGCCCTTGAATGCTGGCTGCCATTTGTTGGTCTCCTACTTTGGTCAATAGACTGCTCTGAGCTTACAACCTTGCGGCACTTGCAGCACCGATGACACAATGTTTCATGACTTTGCAGGCATACTCGTAGCTCTGTATAGTATGTCCCCAAGCGCCTTATCACAGCACATGAGGAGATGTT
The DNA here is from genome assembly GCA_013399115.1 of Anseranas semipalmata. Lineage (NCBI taxonomy): Eukaryota > Metazoa > Chordata > Aves > Anseriformes > Anseranatidae > Anseranas > Anseranas semipalmata. Next base: position 281,033 of record VXAA01001877.1, read on the forward strand.
TCACAGTATTCTATCTAGGCACTTCTCCTGGCCCAGAGCCTAGGCATTTGAACAGTAAACTCCTTTTAGGACTCATGTGAATGTGCACAGAGACAGCGAAGCAAGAAACAGAGGATATAATTAACCACTGAATTTCTTGCAATCATTGCAAAATGCCAGCAGACTCTGTTCATCTCTACAGACAATGTAAAGTGGAATTTAAGCACAAACAGGTCTCCGTTCTTGCTCTAGCAGCCTTACTCTCAGATGTTAGGGGCAGAGGCGGTTTCCTCGATCTCTCTGCGTGCCCTTTCTTTCTTACATCTTCTTTGGGAATTTGTTGTGGAGTAGCTGCTGATGCACAGTCTGCCCTAGTACAGACCTGCAGAGCTATTTGAAGATGTGATCTGTGTTGCTGAAACTCAGCCTAGTTTCTAGAAGCAATTTGTGGAAGTGGCTCAAATCTTAGAGACCTGGCTGTGCGGAGGACTTTCTGCTGTAGGGCAGAGTATATCTGCAATGCACTGCAGCTATTCCACAATAACTCTGCATGCAGCATCTTTTCTCCATTATTATAACACATTTTCCCACTTCACCAAAACGCAAACCCAGATGGTCTGCATGGGGAGCTTTTCCGCAACTGTTCTTCCTATTGACTCAGTTTCCCTGGAAGGAAGTTTTGGAAACCTGCAGTGTGGGCAAGCCTGAAGTGACCACCTCCACTTCTGAATTTGCTGCATTATACAATCAGCATAAAAAGAATAGCAAAAAGAAATCTGAGTATAACGACCTGCAGTAAGAGCTGCAAGGAAGCTGCACAGGGCCCATCTCATGAAATGCACTGAGATGCTGAAAGGCTCAGATAGATGCCTAAGCACCTTGAGTGGTTTCCAGTGGAAAGCTAAAGCCCTATTGTTTGAAGTTCCTAAAACTGTCAACACACTGGGAAAATCCCTGTAGAAAACAGGTCTGCATTGACTAGTCCTCCAGTGGTCTTTCCCATCTTTCACTTCTGTGATTTATGTGCTCATAAATTTCCCTGTACTTACCTGGACAGCTTGCCTGCGGCTGGGATCCAAGAGCACCATGGTGGAGCTGTGTTAGGCCATTCTTTCTGGCTTCCCATTGACTGTTCTCTGCCGAAATTTTGATCTGGGAGCAGATACAGGCCAGTGGCATCGTGTCCCCTTCAGACAGGAAGGCCACCTTTTCCTGTGGGACATCCATCCGGTTCAGTTCTGCCCGGTGAAGGCAGGGAGATGCAATGCCCTGTCACTGCCCGCTGCTGTCCATGTGCCTGCCTTCCCCATGCCCTGGGTCAGCTCCTCGGCCTTGATTCTGCTTTCTGGTATTTAGAGGTGACCGCACTGGGACAAGCAGAACTAGCCTGCGGCAGGACTGGTCTGGATTCAGAACAGGTCCTCTCCTGGTACAGATTTTTTGGAATATTTACCGCATATCATTTTTCAGTATGAAGTTTTCTTTCAAAATAACAAAGAAGGGAATTGTTTGTTAACGCCGCTCTGTTTCATACAAGCGTGCCCAAAGCTCTTCTTTGCCATGTATACAGCAGTGTATTTGCATATCAGAAGATTTCACATAGCTTCTCAAGTTACCGTACATGCCTAAATGCTTCCAATTGCCACAGTAACATTTTGGAAAAAAAAGCTTTTACAAATGCTTCGCCAGACAAATCACATTTTAGCAGAAGCAGAACAATTCTTCTCTCTTAGAAAGATGTTTTCAATGAGGGTAGAATCAGTACAGTGCTTAGTTACAATACCAGAGTGTCAGATGTTTATTGAGTCAGCAAAGGAGATATAAAAAGAACTGGCAGGGCTCTGCAAATCACTTTGATTTTTAGTAGTGACTCTACTACAGTAAACAGTAAATAATGTAAATAGCAAAGGTGTTCTCATTCACAGAGAAATGAAATGGGAAGTCAAAATCCTTTTTTTTCCCTTGTGATAAGAAGCCTTTTGAAACCCTCTGATGCCATTTCTTATTCCATCAGTATTGCATTAACTTGATATGTTGCTGTTAAACAGCCACACTTAAATACATCACATGGATTAATGCTAGCACTTTATCAGGTATAGTTTGTTTCCGCAAGACGTCTCCAGACATATAGGAACTGCCTGAAACGAGAGAGGAAGTTTCTCCTCCGCGCTGAGTCAGGGGCTGCGTGTACCCAGCAGGTATTCCTGGCGCACCCCGACCAGCGCCAGGCTGGCACGGCTGTGGCCGGGCCGATCAGCTCCGTGGGCTCTGGAGGCTGCTCCAGCTGACATGAGTCAGCACAGCCCGGACGTGCTCTCGGTGGTATGGGAAGGCAACCAAACTGCAGTTTCGGCAGGCGTAACTCCACCGCAGCTGAGGTATGGACCCGGTGAGCCGCCTCGCGCTGCCTCTGCTTAGCGGGTATTGCCCCGGGTAAATCCGCAGGCCTGAGGAAGAGGAAGGGAAGAAGCTGCTCGCGGGAGAGGGTAATTTCATCGCTGATAAAGGAAAGCACTACCAGCAGTGAGTCACTGGGCACTGCGGAGCAGTAAATAAATGTCGCGTTGTCACTTTTCACTTATTTCTTTAGCATCACCAGCAGAGCAAGAGCTCCTCCCTGTCCAGCTCCGTTCTGGTTCCTCTCCCTCCAGCACCCAGCAGCCTGGCCCTGCAGGACCGGCCACCTCGCAGGTGGGCACCCCCCGTCCTGCCCCCCGGGACAGGCCCTGTCGCTGCCCTAAACGCACGGCTCCGCGCATATCACCTCTGGCTCACAGGCCGGGCCTGCCTTCCCCGCTCTCCAGGAACGTCACGGCCAGCCCTGGCACCTCGCCCTGCTGTCACGGTGTCTGGGGGAACAGGAAAGGCTTCTTTTCCAAGAGGAAAACCAACCCCACCACCACCACCAGAAGGAGGTCCTTCCTCCTCTGGCAGGGTTTTCAGCGCCCGGCCTTGCGGAGCAGGGCAGTCAGCCATTTCCTCCCCTTCCAGCCGCTGCCGACACACGGCTGGGCGGCTTCCAGCCTCCTGCGCGCACACCGTTCTGCAAGTGTTTGTCTTAGCAAAGCGCAAAGCCAGCCGCACCTTGCAATTAATACATATGTGTCAAGACTCTCTGCAAGCCCGATCATTATCATTACCCCAGAATTAGAGGGCTGGCACAGTTGTCGAGCTGCCTGAGGGTCTGATCCTGCCGGGTTCTCAGTGCTCTTCATTTCTATGGGCAGCAGGAGTAGACGTCAGGAGGGAATTAGAGGACTGAACTGTTCAAGGGGGGATTTTTTATTTATTTATTTAGTCTCAAATTCTGAGAGAGATTGTTCCTGTCAAGAGAGAGTTGCAAAACAAAATTAATAGCTAGGGGCTGTTCCCGCCACTGCTGTAATGTAGTGCCGCTCACTTGACAGCAGTGGATTACTGCTGATTTACACCAGCTGAGAATCTGGTCCTGGGCTGGTAAATGTGAAATGGAGATTATAAAAGGAAATTAATAACAGTGAAAGCTAGCCTGAAAGCTGAAAACATATTCAGGGATTCCCCTGTAGGTTACACTGCAGCTGTGCAGGGCTCAAGTTGAATTTCTAATCCATCTTGACACCGACAGGTCAGAGAGCTCCCCATTTTATGCGTGGAGTTCTGCCCCCCTGGAAACAAGGTCACGCAGATGTACCTGGAAAGAGGATTCGAATCCTCAGGCCTCATTATGATTTGCAGTGATACCTCTTTTCACTGGAAATGTTGCAACATTTACCTAACGCACTGTGCACTGCTGGAACGATAAAGAAACCGTGGGGACAGATCTTCAAGGGTAGTTATTTCTCTGAAAATGCAGAGAGGACATATTTTTAAGATATCTTCATTCTAAAAATATCTCTTCAGGTCAAGTCCTTGGCTCTCCTTGATTTCATCAAGAGTTAAGCATTGCTCCTGCACTGATATTTAGCAGGATTTGTGGAAGTGCCTAACGGGTCTTTTGGTACCTTCATAAATTGGGAAATCCTGCCTCTCCAGCAAGCAGGGGGCTGGGCCATGTAACAGGACTCAGCTGCATCCTAAGGAGCAGGTGGTTCTTGTCAAAGCTGCTGCATCAGGAGGGTTGAGAACTGAGCAAGCAGGATGGAAATGAGCAGGTCCTTGATGGAGAGTGGTAGTCTGGAGTACTATCGGGTGTAGTGGTGCTTCCACAGGAGTGCAGGAGAAGATGCTCACTGCCCATTAGTCTCCTCCATCTCTGTTGGTTTGAGCTCTTCTTAGCACCATTCAGAGCAAGAGAAGAGCTGAAGTGGGTACTGGGGAGCTGACTTGAAAGGAAAGCAATCCAAGAAACCTGCAAGGGTTTCTGAAACAGCTGCCTTGAAGGAGGCCTGCAGCCAAAATGCAGTACAGCCCTAGGCCTGGGGACTGCTCCTTGAATAAAACAACAATGGTAACTCCTCCAAGAACTGCCGCTAATAAATTAGTTGTTAGCCCAGCTTTCTGCCCCTTTCTAATCTATGCTAAAGACACTGCTACAATATCAAAGCCTGTTGATATGCCCCAAGGCTGTTGCTGTTCAAGAAGTGTTTGGACAATGCTTTTAGATAAATGGTTTAATTCTTAGGTTGCCCAGCGTGGAGCCTGGAGTTGGACTCGGCGACCATCGGGGGTCCCTCCCAAGTCAGGATTCTATGAAAATTTCCATTTTTTTATGTGCTCAAAACCTACATCCTCTGTGAAAGACATAGAGGACTTTCTTATTTTTGTAACACCTGTTTGCATTTCCATACACAGCAACCCAAGAAGAAGTCATGTGTGTACAGCTGTGTCAGACCTCCTGAGCAAGGTAGCAGGTAAGTGACTTACTGCAGGGGCTCGGTGCTCCCATATGTGTCAGTGCAGAGCCTTCACTGAGCCCTGGAGCTGGCACTGCCATAGTTTGTAGCATAGCACTGCTTAGCCCTCATCATCTGCATCTTCTTATCAGCAGGCTGCCCATAAATCACTGAAAAAACAGCCTATTTTCCTCAAAAATTTCTCCCTGAAAGATCTCTTCTTACAATGCTTTCCCAAAAACTGCAGCCCAAACTTTTTTATGGTTTAGCTGCTACAGTGCTGACACTGCCTCTGACACTGTCTATTCTTTTAAACTTCAGCCAAAAGGCAACCTCTTCTTCTTTTATTCTTTTTTATTTTGCTTTCTCTTCATACATTACCTAGCAGGGCTGTATTCTGTAGTAGAGTAGGATGAGTAGCATGAGTTCTCTGGCAATGGAAATAACATTATTAGTTTTTAACAAAATGAGGGAGCTGCTTTTTCATTTTGTGGCAAGGCAGTGGGAGCAGCCACAGCTATGTGTTCCTTGGTGTCTTTATATTATGTTGCTTGCGACTGAAGCTAGTTGACGTGTTGCCTTTGCTCTTCAATGGGAAGAAGTATTCTCCCCCAAACCGCGTCAGCCTGGCTGAAACTCTCCATGGCACCTTCTTGCTTCTGGATAACCCAGCCTTCGTCGAGAAATCAGGTTCCTTAAAATGGGGGCAGAAGGGACTATCTTACAGGAGATGTAGAAAGCAGGTCTGCTGCTAATCCTGCATGTCTCTTTTGGTGAGTACTCCATCCTCTGACACCAGCAAAGTGCTGCTGCCTGGAGAGCAATACCCACCTCCACCTCAGCACTGCTCTTCAGGACTTTCCTAACCGTTTGCCTAGGAGCCTGCATTTGGAGGGCCTGTTCTGCACTGGATGGCAAAGCCACTGGCTTTAAGACCTTGTTTGTGCATTTTGACTATAGGAGATGATTAAATGAGCTGATTAAATCCTCCATCCTCAAAGGTATTTAGGCACATAAATCTGGTTAAGCCTATTCGATCTCAATGAGGTTAGGTACCCCTGTGCTTAGTGTCCTGGTTTTGGGGGAGGAGGAAGAGGGGCCAAGGAGCAAGAGGCATTTTTTCTGCAAAATGATGGAAAACTGGAAATGAAGGGTGTTAGAACTTGAATTACAAATCTGAAGGTTATAGAACTAATAAAGAATGGAGAGAAATTTTATCTGTTTAACTTTAAAAGAACCCACATTTCTTGCAGCTTCTCTAAATACACTGGAGCAAACCACACACTTCCAAGCACTGAGATGCCTTTTTCTTCTGTTTCTCTTGTTTCTTTTCCTCACAGCTCATCTGCCACTGACCATCATCCCCTTCAGGCAAGGACTGTGCTCTCCTTTGTGTCCAGAAAGTGTTTGGCAGACCCTGGGCAATAGAGCGAGCCTTTCAAAACCAGCCAGGCAGTGCGAGGATTTACACTGCCAGAAGCCCCACACAATGGGAAGAGTGCAGTGTGTTGACTCTTTGGTATTTGTTATTGTTGGTCTGACGTGCCGGTAAGCCGGTCCCAACTCCTTTTCCTGAGGACGGCTCTGGAATGATCCAGCTTCAGCTGTGATGGGCGCTGACAAGCATTTGAATGGCAGGGAGAATGTCGTGGCTGCGCCCGGACATGGCTCTTCCCCCAGAGGTAATTCCTTCATGTCTGAACCGGGCTGCTTCCTGGGCACAGTCACAGCCTGGGAAAGCAGAGGCAAAGGAAGCTGAGCAGCCAGGGGTGCTGGCTGGTACTGGGGACCCCATCACAGCAGCTCCTCGAGTCACTGGTGCTGGCTCCGTGCAAGAAGGCGTCGGGCTGCACGGGGAGCCCCTCGCACCTGCACGGCTGGGGCAAGTGCACATGGATCCCATGGAAGAGGAGCCAGAGGACGTGCTGATGAAGATGTGAGAAGCGAAGCCCCGTGGCAGCAGCCGCCTTCCACGGACCTCCGGAGACACCGGGAGAATTTCCTCTTCAGCTATTTTCGGGCAGCATCTGCGTCTCTCACCAGCCACGGATGCCACGAGGCACGGTGCCAAAAAATCAGCAGCTTGGCAGCTTCTCTACATGGACTCAAGAAATATATTCTGGATTATCTGTACCATCTGCCTCTCACAGGTGTTCATCTGGACGCAGGGGGGAGGAGAAGGGCACCTGAGGGCACCAGAACTGAATGGAAAGTATTTTATAGTATTACCACTGCGCATTGTAGCAGCTGGTGCTGATGGGGGAGGAAGGGTGAGGGCAAACGGATGCTAATTCCTAGCCTGGAAAGATTAAGGAAGTTTCCTGCGCAGTTTCACTGAAACCAAGCAAGTCTTTGAGTCCTTACTGCTTGGTCTGCTGGGGGGAGTCGGGACAAGGGAGGCTCAGGATAAGGATCCAAAGGGCTTTGCATTTTGGGTGGGGGCAATTTTCTGGGTAAGTTTGGAGAGAAACTGCATGGTGTAGGGGTAACTGCAAGCCTGGAGTTCAGCATCCACAGGCCGTGGGCTTGGTTTTCTGTAAGCTGTGGCAAAATACTGATGTCTCTCAGCAGACACCACGAAGGTCTCATCCTCCTGTACTTATTCATGGTTAGTCATTAATGTTTTCCTGAAAGTGGCATTCTGCTGGTTCTCACAGAACGACAAAGCCACATTTATAAACAAAGGTCTTATTTGTGAGAAGATGAAACCCCGACAGCAGTGAATGGTTTGCTTTCCACTGTGCTCAGAAACGCCGTTTCCTGCCCCTCCCATGAAAAGAATGTGCTGCACCGTCCCGGCACAGGCTGCACACCTACAGAAACCGCCGGCCCGCGCCTGCCGCACCAGCACCCCCCAGCAGCACGACCACTGGGGCACGGCCGGTCAGCAGAGGCTGGAGCTGTTACACCTGCTGGGTTCCACGTCCTGCCCACCAAAGATGGTCATCGGGCATGCACTGCACGTTGTTCTTATCTCTCGCAAGGAACTGATTTGTCTGAAGCAGGGAAACTGAGGCAGGAGGGTATTTCTGCTGTTTTGAGACCACCTTGGCTCGACACTAGGTTGATGTGGCCCACATCTTGCCTAGCAGGCACTTGTGCTGTCATCCTTGCTGTGGGTCTTCAAACATTTATTTAAGAGCTGGGGAAATCCTTTCTCTGCCCCCTATGTAACCACTGGACCAACATCTCCTTTAAAGCCTGCAGAAGGTGCAGGGATGGCTGGGCTTCCAGCGGTGGCATCTCCACTCCCCTTGCCTTCAGAAATGTTCATGGGATAGGACCGACTTTGCAGTTACTTTGCAAGACAAAACGCTGTGCAAGTCATGAAAGAGTTGCATAGCAGGGAAGAAAAATAAAACCACTCTCAGCTCCTCATCTGCAAACTGTCACTGCTCAAGAGCGCGGTGCAGAGCTGGTGTGAGGAAAGAGATTGTTGTTTCATGTGGTTTCCAGATAACCACTGATAACTTATATGATTGCAGCTGACCTTGTGATACCATATTACTACTTGTATTTTCTTTAAAAGTTCAAGAAATGGTGATGCTAAGTGGAAATGAGATTGGTTTTGGAGAAACAAACTCACAGCACCTCCCGTGGCAGGACCGATGACTAGAGAATCACCTTTTGGCCACAGCTCTCCTCTTGTCTTCCTGTTGTGCCCATCATCGTCTGGGCCACATACTGTTTTTGCCATTTGACTGTCAGATATGGCCCTTCATCATTAGCTTCACAGCTTTCCAATCCCTCAGCCTGAACCACGGGGCTTTCTTTTGCTCCATCTGTGGAGCTACACATAGTACTTTGCAACACTCCTGCTACCACACAGGCTCTAGGGAGGTGCATGATGCCCACCTTTTCGGCGGTTCCCTACCACCATGCTTCAGGCCTAATTGCAAGTTAGAGCTTTTCCATCAGTGACACCGCAAACAAAGCAGAGCCCTGATCCAAGAAATTTTAATTTGATTCATGGTAATAAAGATAATTAATAAGAAAAAAGGAAGCTTTGCTCTTTCCAGCTAGTCCAGGAAAACCTTGACTGAGCTTAGGGAGGCCCACAATGTACTCTTGGTACATTAGCTACCCGCATCATACAGGGCTCCAGAGAGTTCTGGTTTTATTCAATATACTAAATAACATCAGTGTTTATTTCCTAGTGTGGATTTTCTATTTTTATCACCACATTTTTGTTCTCAGGCACAGAATAAAAATACCCCAGATGCTAATGGATGTTTATTGGGAATGTAGAAAGTGGGGAAATGGAGGCTGAGAAATAAAATTGCAATTACTTATAGACAGGGCAGGGCAAAAGATATTGTCAGTTGCCCATGAGTGCTGCTCATATGTATTATACTGTGTATAAAGTTATATAAGGACATTAATGTCTTTGGGCACCTTTTCATTTTTAATGTTAACTTTTTGTGTCACTTGTTTTGGGGATGAAGGATAGAGAACAAGCATTGTACTAGTCCTTGTGAAAAGTGTCAAATTAACAGCCTTGAAAACAAGTACTTAATAAATCTCTGTGTCAAGCACAACAGAAATACCCACCCAAGGTGCACTGAGAGGAGCCACACAAGACTTCTTGTCTGTGGAGAGAGAACTGTCTGGATGCTCCCCTGGTCCTGCATGCTTCAGATGCTGGAGAGGGAGTCCTAGTGTAACACAGTTGCAGCATGGGCCAGTGCAAGCTATTGTAAGCATCAAGCCACAGTCATGGCTGACTCCCCAAAGGTTTGTACCAATATCTTGTGTCCTCAGGTATTTTATGGTAAGCTGCACCTGAACTTCAGGAGCACCTCTAAGTTCAGTCATTACAGAGCTGAATTTTGCAGGTTTGATGAATACTTTTTAAAAATGAGATTCGCCCTGTATGATGTTTGCACATGTATCAGACAATAAATTGCATGGCTGCTGTGCTGGTCATTAGCAGATGCATCCCCAAAGTTCCAGGGTCACTGTGTGATGTACGGACTGATTTCAGTCCCAGGGGAAAAAGAGAAAAGAGAAAAAGAAAATGATGACACAAGACTCAATTAATAATGAATTTGTGGACTGAAATATAATTATTGCCAGTCAACAGATTTTGTGGAAAAGAGGTCAGACAAACTGAATTTATTACATCTATGCCATTATTTTTACCAGCTGATGTGTTTGACATAATAGTTCAAGCCATTTTTTAAAAAAGTCAACACTACACAATTTCCACAGAGTATGCCTACAATGGGCTGGGAACACGCTACTAAGTTTCCAAAAAGTAGTAATAACAGTATGACATGGTACTGGGGGGGCTTCCATTGGGGTTCTGCAAGCATCAACATCAGGATCAAGAGCATTCAACATTTCAAATGAAAGCTCTGGAAATGAATACAAAATTGCTGCTAATAAAATTTGCAGATGACATAAAGATAATGATGAGGACAGAGCACTCATACAAACTGACCAGGATCTTAGCAATCCTGGATCATTCAAACAAAATGTGGTTTTATGCAGTGAAATGTAAACTAATTTGTTTAGCAACACAGAATTGAGCCAAAGTTACAGACTTCATTCTGTTAAAGAATGGGTCTGAAAGAGCTTATGTCAATAGAGCAATTCACCGTGGACTCTAAAGGTGATTCTGTGATAAAGCATGACCAGTCTTACCCTGGGACTTTTAAACTGATGATTAACTGATGAGTAGGACCAAAGAAGTGATTTTACTGGGTAGAATACTGTGGCAAGTGATATTGGAATACAACATCTGTTTCTTGATGTCCACATGTTTAAAGGATATTTGAAACAGGGAAGAGCCTCCAAAAGGAGAAAAATCTTTGTGGCAAGTGATGCAAGAGCTTAGTGCTTTGGCTTATCAAAAAGAATATTGAGGGGACTGGATTATAGCACAGAATTACCTTTGTTGTAGGCAGAAAATAGAAAGGTTCTGCAGTCTAGTGGAGAAAGCTGTAATAAGGACTAGTGGCTGGAAACTACGGCCAGGCAAATTCAAATTAGAAAATTAAGGCTGTTTTTTTTTTTTTTTT
>VXAA01001877.1:291887-304612 GCA_013399115.1 Anseranas semipalmata
TTTTTGATAGTGAAGGTGATCAACCACTGGAACACATGACCAAAGGAAGGGGTCATTCTCCATCTCATGACATCTCCAAATCAGGCTGTGCCTTAGCTCAATGCAAATTACTGGCCTCATTACAGACGCAACTGCACAGAATTTAATGGCCTGTGATGCACAGGAGTCTATACCACATGATCTAATGATCGCTTTTCACCTTAACCTCTGTGCATCAGTGAATAAAAGGAATGAATGCTGGTACTGCAGAGAGAGATTGCCAACAGGGAAAGGATGAACTGGTGCTTTTGACATCCAGAGAGGAGTGGAGGATGCTTCTAACAACCAGAAGCTTGTTCAGACTCTTTAGTAATAACATTAAAGGGCAAGAAATTGATTTATTTTTGTGGGGATTCCCATTGCTAAATTCCTTCCTACCAGCAGCCTTGGAAAACAAAATTACTTTATTTCCTCTCCTCTAAATTTATGTTTTCAAGACATTAATTTAAGCAAGTGAATACAGAATCACAGAATGTTTGAGGTTGGAAGGGACCTCTGAAGATCATCTCGTTCAACCCCCCTGCCGAGCAGGACCACCTAGAGCACGTTGCACAGGATCGCATCCAGGCAGGTTTTGAATATCTCCAGAAAAGGAGACTCCACAGCCTCTCTGGGCAGCCTGTTCCAGTGCTCTGTCACCCTCACAGTAAAAAGTGCCTCCTCATATTCAGCCAGAACTTCCTGTGTTTCATTTTGTGCCCATTGCCTCTCGTCCTGTTGCTGGGCACCACTGAAAAGAGTCCGGCCCCATTCTCTTGACACCCTCCCTTCAGATATTTGTACACATTGATAAGATCCCCTCTCAGCCTTCTCTTCTCCAAGTTAAACAGGCCCAGCTCTCTCAGCCTCTCCTCGTATGAGAGATGCTCCAGTCCCCTCATCATCTTCGTAGCCCTCCACTGGACCCACTCCAGCAGCTCCATGTCCCCGTTGTACTGGGGAGCCCAAACTGGACACAATTCTCCAGGTGTGGCCTCACCAGGGCTGAGCAGAGGGGGAGGATCACCTCCCTTGACCTGCTGGCAACACTCCTCCTAATGCACCTCAGGATACCATTGGCCTTCTTGGCCACAAGGGCACACTGCTGGCTCATGGTTAACCTGCTGTCCACCAGGACTCCNGCCTTGTGGTGTATCAGCCACTCCTCCCAGTTTTGTGTCATCCGCAAACTTGCTGAGGATGCACTCTATTCCATCATTCGGGTCATTGATGAAGAAGTTGAATGGGACTGGACCCCATACAGACCCCTGGGGGACACTGCTAGCTACAGGCCTCCAACTAGACTCAGTGCCACTGATCACAACCCTCTGAGCTCTGCCATCCAGCCAGTTCTCAATCCACCTCACTGTTCGATCATCCAACCCACGCTCCCTGAGCTTGCCTATAAGGATGTTATGGGAGACGGTGTCAAAAGCCTTGCTGAAGACAAGGTAGACAACATCCACTGCTCTCCCCTCATCCACCCAGCTAGAAGACTATCAGATTGGTCAAACATGAATGGTGAATCCATGCTGACTACTGCTGGTCACCTTCTTCTCCTCCACATGCTTGGAGATGACCTCCAGGATGAGCTGCTCCATCACCTTTCCAGAGATGGAGGTGAGGCTGACTGGCCTGTAGTTTCCTGGGCTTCCTCCTTCTTACCCTTTTTGAAGACTGGAGTCTAAGCTAAGCAAAAGTCTAGCTAAGCAAATGAAGCAAATCATCTGGAGGTTCCTATTATTATCTGTGATAAATAGTCAATACTAAGCCCAAACTGAAATCCATTGAAATTAAAGGGAGTCTCCATGGAGTTTTTCCAGTGGAAGTTTTATCAGGCTCAATGACATTTGGGCAGTCATTATGCAGTTCTCTGTTAACTACACCCAGTGATTAGCATAGACTTCAGCTACATTGGCATAGCTCTGCGTGCACACCTGGGAAGCCCATCTACATTGGTTCAAACCCTGCACTCTGTAGGCTTTGATTCATAAACCAGCCAGAAGCTTTTTAAAATGACATTTAAGCATCTGTTCCCCATTTCTAGAGCAAATTATGTTTTCCCAAGCTTCAGGTTATTCTGTAGATTCACCATTTTTCCATAACTAGGAGAGTATTGACTTCCATCGTAAGGTTCAGTTTCACAATATCAGTACCAAATAATTTGGTTTTGAACTTCTCTGGTTCTCCCCAAAAGAAGGGACAATATTCTAGAAGACCTGGAGGGAATTTATCCAGTAGTTTTGTTTTAGCTAAAATAAAAACACCGTTTTCTGTAATGCTCGTTTTTGTCTGTCATACCTGCCTCCCTGCTTCATCAAATTTAGCTTGTTACCATCTATTCCCTCAAGCCTCCTTGAAAGCTTGGCCCATAGGTGTACTTGAAAAGAATGTGTTTAAGCAAAGATCTTGAATGTGCACTGTTGTGTTTTTTTTAATGTAAGTAGTAGCAATAGTGAATATTGTATATTAGGCGAGTTAGGAAACATATAATAAGGCTCCTATTCTTCAGCAGTTCTTCTATTACCTGGCTGCTTTTATTATATTATTCTTGCCTATAGCTGATGGGTAAAAAGAAATACCTAGCATTCTACATACATTACTCCAGCATAGTACTGGTCCATACTTACCTCGCATAGCCAGCATAATAATAACAACAATAATAATAATATCACATTAATGATAATACTTGATATACTCCACAGGCAGAAGACTACGTAACTGTGATATATCTATTCGGATGAAGAAGGCATTTATCTAACAGGAGGCTAACTGAGTGACAAGAGAAGAGAATAGGATGAGGACAGGTGGATCCAGGGCATTCGGAAACAGTATAGGTTTCTAGATAAAAATGTTTTAATTATTTAACTGGTTTCTGAAACTATACGTACCTATATATATATATATATATATATATATTTAATACACATGGAAAATTTGCCCATTCAGAATACATGACACTACTTATTTTATTCTGCAGTTAAGAAAAGCCTGTAATATTGCCATGTTCAGGAGCAATCCAAGTAGACCAGCTATGCTTTTCTTCTCCTTCTCAAAAAAGAGAAAGACCTATAGAAATATATCATTCATGCACTAATTCCTAATGGGGATATAATTTTTTTCAGCTTGGAATGACAAGCTATCAGTAGAGAGTAGATACTTTGAGAAAAAAGAAAAAAAAAAGAAAAAAAAAAAAGACAGCCAGCAGAAAGGAAAGGGATTCCACAAACTGGGAAGCTCATCACAAATTAGAAAACATGTGAGTTCCCTATCCTGTCTCTGGTACCTCTGTGCCTTGAGGCCATGCAGAGAATTTCTCTTTAGTGTCTCTGGTCCCCCTCCAGTAGCTCTTCACCACACAGACATGTTGTGAGCCTCTTAGATTGGATTGTAATGAGGAACCATAGAGAGAGAGAGCTGAGTTAGATATGAGAGACAGCAGGATAATATCTGCCTTTATTAGGGGACAGATACTGCCTTGAAAAGCCAGGATCCCTGCCGTTAGGATATGAATACAAGGATTATTAAATGAATGGGTGTCATAACAGAAATAATAACACTGACCTCTAGTTTTCATCAGTCTTAATGTTGTTCCCTCATTATAACAAACTATTTACCCTTTGGCCTCATTTTATGCACGTGGGAATCAGATTATTGCCTCATAAAACAAAGGAGCAGTGAGATTATCACTTAAGTAATGGCCCCAAACATACTGTTAGCACAGTGTCATGGACTGGTGCTGTACAGCCGAGTAGCATAACTCCTTTCATTAGGGCACGGTCCCAGTAACATGGGCAGCGGAGCAGGTAGAAATGTCACGGTGTGAGCGAGCACAGCTTCCCATCCACCCTCAGAACAGTCAATCCCCAGGATGTTATCCCTGGAACTTGCTAAACCTCAGAAAGCTCATATCCATTTAGAAGTGATAGCTGCTGCCTCCGTGCCAAATTGCTTTATCAGTTTTAGATAGCTGATTTTTTCCCCCATGGTATTTGCTGATAAAATGTTTGCACACTGTTACATGGGGAAATACTGAGCACCCGGAGAAAAAAAAAAGAGAGAGAGAGAAAAAAAAAAAAAGCCTTGATAATTTAAGAGCTGGCATTTCAGAACTAGAATGTCAAGCAGTTTAGATCTTGCTGACGTTGAACCCTCAGGCTCTCCCTCCCTCCTTCTTTTTCTTAGTGTTTAAGGCAGAGTGATCCAGCACTGAGGGTGTGCAGCCAGACACCTCTGCTGGGGATTCTGGTGACCAGCTCCAAGCACGCAGCAGAGACCGAAGTCTAGGGAGACAAGGATCTGTGGATATAATGCCGGCATTGTCTACACATTCATTTCTGCCATATGCTGGCCTCTCTCCGCCTCTGCATTCATTGTTGCTATTACATTTATCTTGGGAGAGAGGCCATCACAGGCTGCATATTTATTAATCTTTCTTACCTGCTTCTCTTTTTGTTCTTGGTTCTCATTCTGTTCGGTGTGGGGAGACAGAAATGCAGTAGCATATCATAGCAGAACTCCTTACACAGCACTTTTTTATCCACAGATCTCCAAGTGCTCTACTAGGCAAGTGCTAATATTGCAGTTATCATCCCTGTGTGTTAAATCAGAGAAGTGAGGCTAAGAGATAAGCCCAAGGCAGGTGAAACAAGGTGGGAGAGACCTCACAGCCTCCCTGTGTTAGTTATTATACCATGTGCTTCTTAATCCAGGTAGCCAGGTGGAAAGACCTCTCTTGTCCCTAATCACAGACATTGTGATCACCAGAAGGCATCCTTTTAAATAGCAGTGCTCTCTAGGAGCTACAGGGTTCCTTGTGTTAATGGACAAGCCAGTGCAGCGCAATACTATCTCCATTGTAGCAATAGAATTACTTTTGTCTCAGGACTCTGCAAAGCTCCTTCCCATCCACTGCTTCCCACAAAGATTGCTAGGTTGGCTGGGTAAGCAGTCTGCCAAGGGTGCACAGGGATCAGGAAATGGATACGTGCATCAGCAGATTTAGAGGAGGTGAGGAAACCTCTGATTCTTAGCAAGTACCGCTAAACACCCCTGCCTCCCAGAGCTGTGGTCTGACCACCCTGGGTAGGCAGAGCTTTCCCTGATTGCACAGACACAGCAGCAAAATTTTGATTTCCCTCAAAGTACCGGTGTCTGCATAACATCACACTGCTGATTTTTATACCTTGATTTCAGCTTTGTTTATCTTCTGAGAACAGTTATAAAAATAAAATCCAGATTTTTTTTTTTAAGTGCTGATGAGGATGGGAGTCTGGATGTCTCAGGGATTAGGTAATGGGAGAGAGAGAGTCTTTGGCTTTAAGTCACCCATTCAACTGTGGTTAGGTCAGACGTATGTTAGCATTTATATTGTCCACTATCCCATGTACTGAGAAGTTGGTGGTCTTATTCTGATGTCTAGCTCAAAAGGAACATTTTACTTACAATGTGAAGAGGGTTTATTAGCAACAAGGCTGAGGCATACACGAGAACAGAAAATTAAGCAGACCTGAAACTTTTGGACTGTGCCAGGATTTCAGTACACTGGAAGATGTTGTGGATAATGCTGACCATGCTGCACACCTCTTGCAGGTAATGGACTTAGGGAAAAGGTCTTCAGTGCAATCAATCCAGCACCTTCTCAAAGGTGGTATCATCACTTTTAAAGAGGATGGACATTAGTGTTGTTTCCCTTTGATAATTGAAAGTTTGAGTAGATTCAAGATTTAACCTACCCCTTTATGGCTCATACCAGCATATGAACTCCATGTAATTTTGTATATTATTATCTCCACTGAAGATATTCTGTGGTTTCTTTTTCCCTCCTGGTGTAAGTACAATATCTATAATGCAGTACTTGCAGCTACTGTCAGGGCCTTGGACAACTCAGGGTGGGGGGGGAAATGTGAATTAAGAGTGGATTTGAAAAAAAAAATCCCCACCTTAATGGTACCTTTGTAACTGATTAGATTTAGTAATGGACTTGCAAATGAAGTTTAAACATTAATCTAAGAGCTCAATTAGGTAAGGTATTATGGTGCAGCAGAGATTTCCTCCATTCCCCAAGCAAGTAAAAAAAACCTTGGAAATGAAGACAAAATCAGCTTCTCTTCTTTCTCGTCTTTTGAGAGGTTTAGCAGAGGTTGTTACTGAATTAATGAAATACTATTGATTCATATATCCTGTCCAATAAGTGAAATGGAAGGGGATACCACTTATGCTTCCTGCAGCAGTTTCATATTGCAACTGGTGATAGCATTGAACCCCCATAGGCCTGAACATCTCCGAGAAGATCAGATCTCTGGAGGTCACCTTCTTACTGGAGATACATTAGCAAGCCATCTGAGTTTTTGGTATAAACTCTTAAGATTTCACCTTGCACTGGGAGTCATAAAATGCACTTTCCAATATGACCAAGTTACTGGGCCCCATAGTGTCTGCTCATAAATGTTCAAATTCAAAGTCACACTTAACTGCATGTTTAAATGGGAATTAAGCACATTATTTAAAGTTAAGTGTGTGCTTAAGTACTGCTCTAAATAGAAATGCTTTCCTGAGTCCGGAATAGCAGTGAAGAGTAATTCCTTCCACTGCAGGCCTTGCAGGGTGGAATGCCATAACCTACATTGTGCAGGAGGTCAGACGGGATGGTTGGCTGCAGTCATCCTCTTTGGTCCTCCAGCCTGCGAATCGGACACATCGTTGATCAAATACCAACTTTCCAACTGGACTGTGTCCAGCACAAGTGAACTGTGTTTAGAATCATAAGAAGGAAATAAAGACAGTCTGGGGTAATTAAACACAGGGGAGATTTTTTTCCATTCACAAGCCCCAGCCATCAGTGTTTTGGATAACTTGTTCTATTAAAAAGCTATCTCGCTACAATGTATTTGAACAGTCCTTTATTCTGCTCATTCTATTAAGGTTGCTCTAAAATTATTCCACTGAGTATTGCCAGCAGCTTTGAGACCTTTAGCACACAGCATTAAGTAGAAATGAGTAAAGACTTGGCTAAAATAACACATGGCAACTCACTTAAAAGGCACTGTCAGGACATTTTATACACCTTTCCTTTTATGCTGCTTTGTTTATAATATTCCTCTAAGAAGCCTGAAAACGGTTGATTCTTCCCACTGGCATTTGGTTCCCTACACTGTGCAAATAGAGTTTGCCTTCAATAGCAGTGTAAATGCACCTGGCTCTTTCCTCTTGATGGTCCCAGCCTGCGTAGCCCACTGTTGTGCAGGTCCATCCTTGCTGTGCACCAGCAGCAGAGGTGTCCCGCTGAGTGCTCCTCTGTGGCCATGTGATGGAGGGAGCGCCTGAAATGCAGAATTTGTAGGCCCTAGGAAATAATGAGGGTGAGACATGGAAATATATATTCTAGGCCAGAAATATGTAATATTTGTATTCAGGTACTAAAATGTCCTCACATTACACAAACACAGGAGATACCGAGCTTGTTAAAAAGCGAAGCTGTCCACTGCAGTGTCCCACCACATGTTCAGTGAGAGATGCTCACCCCAGGCACACCTAGTGATGCCCTACAACCAAACATGTCCTTCAGCTGCTGCAGGGAGGACAACCTGAGCAGGGGGACTGTTCTGCTGGCTGGGACCATTTGTCAGCTGGATGACAGCACTGCCACTGCCTCAGGTGTTCAAGCCTCACAGCTTCAGCTGGGCTGATGTCCCGGGGTGAGCACGGAGCAGCTCAGTGTCCAAACCATCTCCTTCAGATGTGGGATGACAGCCTCAGCTGCACCGCTTTGCGCGAGCTAGAAGTCTTCCCCGGGTAGTGCTTTGAAGCAGGAAATTGCTCGCTTCTTCCCCCATCTTCTTGCACTTTGTTGCTTTTGCAACACATTCATCACAGCTCCTCCCTCCCCCTCTCTCTGTCGTTTGGCTGCCTCAGGAGAAGCAGGAATGTGGAGCCAAGTGACTACGTTGCCGATTCAGCTCTCTCTGAGGTAGCACCAGCGCTCTGCCAGCTTTAATTACACGAAAAAATTCGCTTAGAAATGTGGGGGCTTTTTATAAGCCCCAAGGTCAGATTCTCTTCTCATCTATGCTGGTGTCAATCAGGAGGATCTTGACAAGAGCCAGTGAGATCTGGTTTAAAATACAGCCTTAATTCCTTTCCAAGCCTCCAATCCAAGTGTAGATGCCACTACAGAACAGTTGCCTGTCAGCAGCCAAACCAAAACCATGCTGGAAGTAGCTGCTCAGACCTGCTCTTAGAAAACTGCTCCCAGCAGCCCAAGGGCTGCCTCCTCTCCCACCACCCTCTCTCCTCTTTCTCCTCTTCCTCCTCACCCAGACCTGGAACCATCTGCAGTGACCGTTGTTGGTGGCAGCACCCACCTCCGTGAGAAAAATATTAAAATCCAGCCTAGGGAACAAAACTGTAATTTCCTGAATTTGGAAAACAAAAAGCATCCAGGGCAACTAAGATTTCCCAATACAGATCTACTGAGAGCAAGGCTATCTACCAGCGCTACTTCATCTGTCTTCAAGAACAAAGGCAACAGAAAGCTGCTTAATATCACTGTGTAACACTTCCTGACAGCTTATGACAAAATGGGAAGTGGAAATTGGACTTTTTTTCAAAGATCATTGCTACTACTTTACCCACCAGTTCTCTGTAATGGATTGTCTGATACAGCCCCAAGAGACCTTGAAGAAAAGCTCTCCCAAGCTAAGCTACTCTGAAAGTCATTTTTGACAGTTTTTTTCCAGATTTGACAATTTCCTGAGTGTGAGACCCTTCCCACCTCCTCTGACAAACCTATGTTTGCCCTCTGCCTTCCACAGGGAGGGTTAAAATCCTCCATGCAAAGGTCTCTCTGGAAGTTGTCTACCTCGAACACAGTCCCACTAAGATGAGTATTCAGGGGAAGCCTTGGCATGAAGTAGTTTTGCAGTCTTTGTCCCTCAGTTGCATTTCAACATGCTCATTGAATCTGACCTGTAGTAAGTCAGAGGTTATTTAAAGGGAAAAGACCTTGTGTTTCCCTAAGGCTCTGGGTTCTCAATATACACCTCAATATACATATTGATGCAAATAAGTGTACTTCCACCAGCTTTGATACACTTAGAGTGATTCAGCCCCAGCAGGGACTCATCCATTAAATTTCCTTTGAACTACCCTCCTGTTAGCTATTTCCCTCAGAGCTCAGACTGCTTTCTGCATTATGGGGCACAACAAATAGCCACCCATGAGATGAGAGATTATACCCTTCCCTTGGACCATTGTAAGAGGAAGGCAACATGACTGAAGACTCAGATACATCAAGTGATGTATTAGAGAGCAGCTGATGCATGGTACCTTTCTAGTGGGACCTAACGTGTCTGAGCACTTCTCTATTTATGGGGCTCCTTTGAGACAACATCACTGAGATTTTTTTTTTTTTTTNTTATGGAGTTGAATTTTGTCTCCATACCTATATTGTTTACGTGTGCATGTATATATATATATATATATATACACACTATATATGTTAGGCACGCTCCTTTGGTTGGCTGCTCTTCAGATTCAGGACACAAAAGTCAACAGTTTCATAACTCTCTATTAATGTTCACAGACCTTTCCAGCTTCCCAACCATAACTGCTCTCTGTGTTTTGTAAGATCAGACTACAAGGCTCACTGCCACTTAACAATGCCTTATAACAGTGAGTATTGAAGTTGGACATTGCATTAAACTGCAAAATTGCAGCCAATAATCACAGCTCAAAGCCTATCTCTGACATAAGCATAAATATTGCTCATTAAACATTATGGGAGAGGAATATAAAAATCTTGCCTGGTCTCTCATTGAAGCAATAAACAGCACAGCCAAAGCACCTGCTACAAACAGCTCTGTAAATCCTTCTATAAGGTATGGCATCCAGTACTGAACAATTAATTTGTCGTCATGTTCATCTAGATTTTGAGGAAAGAAAGAGGGTCCTGGTGAACCAAGTCTAAACTTTTCTGGTGGTGCTCAGCCACCAGCACGCTGTCAGAGACCTCAGTAACTCTCCATGTGCCTTGGAACCACAGCTGCTTCCAGTAGTCAACACATTGATATGAAACACGATGCCTCCATCCTTTCAGAGGCAGATCACCTGCTAAAGTCAATGAGAATTTGGCATCTGTATCAGCAGCCAGTTTGGCCCTTCAAAATAAAGTGTCGGTATGCAGTTTTCAAGTCAGTTGCCAAGAGGGATTTGCTTCTATGGGAGATGTCCCTGCATAAAAAATCACGCTAGCACTTTAGTTGCTTACATCAGTAAAAAATCTGTGTATAGACCAGGCCAAAGGTTTAGGATTTAACATACTGGATGGTATTAGTTTCCTGGAAATAGATTAATATATTCAAAACTCTACTCCAGGCAAGATAAACCATACTTTAGCACTCACTAAGCTGGTGAAATCGGAGCTGGCCAGGCTCCAGTTCAGCATACGCCTCCGTGGGTGAGGGCAGGCAGCCATGTGCTGCTCCGCCTGCACTCCACGCCAGCCAGATGTGAGGCAGACAAGAAGTCCGATTTAAGCATGTGTACTGGATCCTGTGTGTCATATGTGCTCTTGATCAGTTTTCCATTCCCAGTCTTGGAAGATGCTCTTATCCATATGCGGATTAATTATGTGTCACGTACTCCTTCTGCAATCAAGAAGTAATATGAGCGTTTTCCTGCAGAAACACCTTTATGATGATACAGTCTTGTGTGTCAGCATCTTTTCCTACAGCTGAGTTGGAAAGATGGGGAGAGGAGAGGGGAGAAATAAACTTACTAGAAATGTTTCATAGGTTTCATTTTCTTGCTGTGAGCTACGGGCTTATACTTAAAATAATTAAACTAAAACATCACATAGGCACCTCACATAAGGCTCCTAAATCTCTAATGACCACTTTAAAATGACCAGGTAGTAAGATGTGCTAAGCATCTATTATAGCTTCAGTACTTTTGAAAATCGGGCCACTTGATTTAGGCAGCTAACCAGGCACATTTGGAATGGTTTGCCTTAATTAGCTCCCCAAAGTTACACAGATTATTAGAAAAATAACTAAAGAAGCATTTTCATTCAGGAGGCAAAACATAATGCAGTGTTAAACTATTAAGTGTAATTTGCATGAAACGTGGTGTGCACACACAACTGCCTCTGTTTGAACTTTACAGCCTTTCTGTATAATATACCAGTAATAATTTCCCCCTTGTAATACTCAGTAGGCTTCTCTTGCTGTGGGGGATATTAGGTGAACTCTTTTGTAGGTAAAATGACAACTGTAAATGAATGGTAAGATTGTGTAGCTGAGTGGATAAAATACTTTAAATTATGGCACTATGATAAAGACTCCGCTGTAAAGGTTGCGAATCATTTTTCACTTTAAGGTCAGTGTCGATGATTCCACTAACATTTTTAGATAAGTTTAAGAAGCAGGCTCATTCTGTTTTAAATGTAACACAGACCTGTATCTGTGTATAGCTCTCTGTGCATACAAAGAACCCTGCTCCTATTCCATAGCAAGGGAAGACACAACCCTCTGTCTGGGATTGCCCCTCAGGAAATTCTTTAATTTGGCTCGAAGTATGTTGAATCCAGTCTGGATTCTTTCTCCTCCAGCTCAAGTGGTAGGCTCTTTTTTTCTAACTATAGGCCCAACTTGCAGCAATAATGAGGCTTATGAGCTTATGCATAAGGAGGAGGAGATTTTACCTTAGATGTCTATCTCATGCGAGCTTGCTGGATTACAAAATTTAGGCATTTTTGTGGAATTTGTATTGGAGAACTATGCAAGCACTTAGGGGGGGACTGTAAAATAAATCTCTCTTGAATGTATCGCTACATTATTAGGAGATTAGCCTTCTACAGGGCTATCTGTCTGCACTAGGAAGAATAATAATGTCCATTTTAAAGACTAGCTCAGCTGCAGCATTGCACCAGTAGGCTGTGCGCAAGGCTAGGCGGGACTTGGTCTGTCAGGAAAACCTGCCCTTGGTACTGCTGTGAAAGCAATACAAGTTTTTCTCGTGGCTTAGCTCCCTCAAAGCTGATGTTAGTTTCATCTTGACAAATGCAATCTGAAAGCTGTGATTTCCTCTGCGTCCTTCGGGAGAAATGACTTCAGGAAGGTGCTTTGACGGGTTGGGAATTTTTCCCAGATTCTGCCCTGAGTTAATTTCTCAGAGAAAAGAGTAAAAAAAAAAAAAAAAAAAAAGAGAAAGCATTTCTCTTAGTGGTGCCCCCAAGTCAAAGAGGAATTTTTTCAGGGAAGTGTTTCTTACTTCCACAAATCTTGATGTTACCTTGCCTAAAGGCGTGGCAGCAGGTTTGTGCAGGCGGCCAGGTTCTGTCCCTCCCGCTCCGTGCAACGGCACAGCCTTGGATATCCCTCTCCCGAATTTAAGAGCTGGGGAATCATGGAACAGCCCAGGCTGGGAGGGACCTCGAAAGATCTCCAGGTCCAGCCTTTGGTGGGAAATTTGGTGGGAAAAGGAGCCCAGACGTGACGATGCAGCACCCTGTCTGACTGCACCTGGAAAGCCCGCAGTGCCAGGGGCTGCACCGCGTCCCTGGGGCGGCTGTCCCAGGGGTTGATTGTTGTCCCTATAAAAAAAATCCTTTATTATAGCAAAGAGAAAGCTCTCCCGGTGCAGCCCACCGCCCCTTGTCTTCTCCATGTGGCTGCTTGCGCAGAGGCTCGGTGAGCTGCGTTGCTGAA
>VXAA01001877.1:304628-317191 GCA_013399115.1 Anseranas semipalmata
TCGGCCCCGGCTCGGCCCCGGCGTTACCCGCAGAAGAAAAGAAGCAGGCTGACATTCACCTGGAATCACCAGGTGATTCACCTGGTCGGAAAGCAAAGCAGCTTTATTCTGTACGCTAGAGCCTTCGTGGTGGGAGATGATAAAACCGCCCGGCGCTGTAGGATGCTAGCTTTTGCCAAGGACATCACTTGTTTTAAACAATTGCGTCTTTAAGAAGGGCATAAACGCGAAAATTACAAGAAAATCCCTTGTTCCTTTGCTATCTCTGCATCTTCCCTTGGAATGGTTTAGCTCAAAGGGCTTGGGGTCTGGGAGGGAGAAAACCGAATTTTTCAGATACTGTAAACATGCCCCCAAGGCACAGAGGGAAAGCGAACACGAAGAGAGAGGGCATCACAAGCGGGCAGAACACTTTTGTTCAGGCTCTCCCTATCTATGTTTTACAGATGCCATGTGTGTTTATAGAGCAGGCGGATGGGCTGACGCTTGCAGGGTACTCCAGGCGTGAGGGATGAGCAAGATGGATCCAGGAGCGTGTTTGCTGGGGGTGTTACTGAATCTCATCTTCATGCACAGTGTCTTGAGAGCATTTCAAGAAGGAATGAGGTTTTCCAAGTGAAAGCTCTGCCGAGAAATCATCACCAGCCAGTGCTGCCAAACAACACGCAATCACCGTAGGACTACCCCTGGGCTTGACGTGTTTTAGAGCCCCATCATGCAGTGAAGCTGAGCAGGACAAGTCCAGGAGCCTCCTTTCATTCTTTCTCAGAGGCAGGGTGTACTCTGGAGCAAGCATGAACCAGCTGCTCGAGATGTGAAGATGTTCCCTTGTTTGCAAACCACAGCTGACACTCATTTGGAGAGAGTGGGGAAAGTGGGGAAGCAGCTTCAGGCCTTTCTTGAATGTGGGCTGGGAGCTATGGCCAAAGCTGTACAAGAGAAGCATCGCTTTAGGTGAAAGAGAAGCCACAGGCAGGGGACCACTTCGCCTGGGTCCTGCTGACACTTGCCACCCTCTGCAGACCCTGGAAGTACCTGGAGGCTGGTCTAAGCAATGGGGCTAGGTCGGGGAGGAGATGGGATGTTGAGACACAAGGAAGGAGGCTGGGGAGAGAGGCTCCCCCCTGGAGCTGGTCAGTCACTAAAGCTGAGCATGGGATACAATGAGTCAAGAAGCTATTCATTTCAGACCGGAGGTGGGAGTGAAGAATTTAGTACATTACTTGTGGGCTTTCACCAAAGCCTAAGCAAAAGTCTGAGAGAGAGCAATGTGTGTTTGCGCTGTCTGCAGCCCAGCCAGGGAATTCTGGCACAGCTCAGGTACCACAGGGTAGAAGTTTTCCAAAAAATCCTACTTCAGTCCTCCCTCCTCCCACCCCTAAAATCCAGCAAGGCCATTCATAGGGCCCTATAGACTGTGGAGCACAGTTAGACCGTAGGACAAAACACATTTGTTCTTCTGAGCAGAGGCTGTCTGTCTGTGTGTGCCTGGACGCAAAGTATTGTGGGCAGGAGCTGCGAGCTGAGAGATGTATCTGTGAGGCCGGGCAGAAGGAGACCGACATGTAGGCAGGGACGAAGAGAGCTTCACACCTGGTGCAAAGGCTGTAACCCTTCCCAGAGCAGGGGACCGGGTGGCATGGTTTAGAACAGCCATAGCCTCCGTCAGGCAGCTGCGGTGGGTTCCCCACGTGCCTCCTCGCCTCCTCCTCCCCGGTTTTCCACACATGCTGCAAGCACATCCTGTGCGCCAGGGGCCAGGGAGTGACAGCTGAAAGTCTCACCGCTGCGAGCGGCTTCAAAGCACCTCTGTGCTGCAAGGCCACTGGGGAGAGTTCACGGTGGAGCCAGACCCTTCCTCTGAGTCAGAACTCTACGCGGGGTGAGTTTGTCGGTTTCAGTCGGCCGCTCGTGTTGCTTAGTTTCTAAAAGCAAATCAGAGTTTTAATCTTAGAAACAAGTGATGGGGAAACCTTCCAGCTGTCAAAAGGAGGTTTGACTCAAAAGGGAAAAAAGCACCCAGTTGTTCACAGACAGCCTCAGAAATCAAAGAAGCCAGAATCTCCACTTCCCCAGCACCACCTTTGCCAGCGCAGCCTTGGCACCAGGCTCCTCTCCCGAAAATGTGAGTGGGTGGAGTTGTATTTGCAGGCTGCAGGGAGTTCCTGAGCTGACAGGCTGCCAGGTTCGGGCTTTGTTAACTGTTGCTTTCACTGTCAGCTGCTGAGATTGTAATGGGGGCATTTTTAATAATATGGGGGCAAAAATTAAAAAAAGGCCATTAGATCAGGCAGCAGCCCTGGGACGATTTGTAAGTCGCAGTTAACAGAGAGAAATATAGAAGATTTGCCAAGTTCAAAGGTCTTCATTATTAATGTTCCAGGAGCTGACTTGATGGATTGCCTCCAGTCTGTGTCCCCTTATTCCTCCCACAGTCTTTCCTAAAGACAAATGCTTAAGACAAATCTCTAGATGGAGGGATAGGGTGTGTAATAGATTATTTCTTATTACATAGAAATTGGTTAATAATTTACTAATTCAATTTCAGTGTTTCACACCCCAATTCAATTAATCTTCAGAATATAAAATAAATGCTGTTCTTTGTTCTTCCAATGCTAATGAAGAAAGGAACTAATGAGGAGACCTGACCTCGATACCTTTTGAAAGACGATGTAGCTGCATAGGAGTTAATTTTCTTTTTTTCTCTTCTTTTATTTACTTGTACTCCTTAAATGCAAAATCCATCCATAAAACTGCAAGCCATACAAGCCGGTTACAAGCCCAATTTCAAGTGTGTTACACAAGTCTTGCTCTAGTAAAATTCCATTTCTTGGCAAAGTGTTACAAAAATCATGCATACCTTTATGCTTCCATTCTGTAGATAAATTTTATACAGATACTTTATACATACTCAAATAAAACAAGATACAGGAACTTTTGTACAGTGACTCAAACTGCTGTCTACCACTCTGGAATGGTGCTTTAAGATTTAGCAGATGTAGAGTGATTTATTTCTAACAAATTCGATCTGTGGCTCTGTAGCCATAATGCGTTTCAAAGAGATTTTTTAAATCACATCTGTCAGGAATTACACAAGTATAGTCAATCCAGCCTCCTGACATCCCTTCCAGACCTGTTTCCTGTAATTCTATTACCTTTTGTTTCTTAATCTTCTCTTTTTCTACCCTATCCCTCCCATCAGCACTCTGAGAAATGTTTTCAACCCTGCCTGTACCACTGTACCCCAGACGGATGGGAGCCTGTGATTGATGGACACTTGTCTGCCAATGCACAGGTGCGAATTAGGAAACCAGTTCAGATTCCAGCCAAGAGACTTTTGTTCTTGCAGCATGTTGTGTCATCAGTGGCAGGGGTTTGGACGTAAACACTTAGGGCACTAAACGACACATCCAAGTGTTCAGATGCTTTTTGCCAAGTGTGATTTCACACTTTGGGGAACACAAAAAAAATCTGTCAACAAAGCTACAAACAGCAACGTTTCCATATTTTCACTTACCGCAGAGACCTTTTTCTTAAAAGAAAAATGGTAGCAGTGTGTGGTCAAAGTTGATAAGCATACTCCATGTAATCGCCTCTGATAGAAGAAGAAAACAGCCTTCCTTCCAGACCCGCAAGCTTGCTTAAGCCTGCTTCATTACATAACCAGGGTAATACATTAGGCCATTTAACACAGGGACCAGGATGCTGTCCTTGCTACGAAGGGGAGCAAAGGTGCTGTTCAGCATGGGCTCTGGTATGAGAAATCCTGTCCTTCGGGACAGGACTCCTCACAGCTGGCTGCTGGCATCCCTTTTCCCAGGAAGGAGAGCGTTCAGATTTGTGTCTAGCTAGAGTTTGCTTCTGAGGGCTGTGTAAGTGATCACTGGCTGGAAGGATATATCCAGATCTGCTAGAGGCTACCACACGTGAGCTTTTTGTCTTCGTACAGGGGCAGGAAATTCCCTGTGCGTCTTATTCTCTACCTTGCCCTCAAGCACAAGAGAGGGCAGGGCTTGGAGTATAAAGTTTACGTTACAGATTCCTAATTCTATTAAGCAAACACATCTACACACCACAGAGCAGACCCCCAAATATATTAGAATTGTGTATTGTCCTAGATCTTTGGCAGTAGGGAAGTAAGATTTTCCAAATGACTGAGTAAATTGATGCCTCCAAAAGCACTGTAAACTGATCCACTGGGCTTGACTCTGAACTCCCTTTATTCCAGTGTAAATCTGGAGTAAACCTGCTGAAATCACTAGAATTATGCCAATGCAAAATCAGAATCTGTCTCTTTCCTTTTTTTTTTCTTTTACTCTGCAAGCAAAGCCTATAGCTGCAAAGAAACTGAAAAATCTATATATACAAACACCATTGGCCAGGCTATCTTATTGTGAAAGCTACAGTATATCCCAACCTTATAAAAAGTCATTCAAGTGTGATGCTGTCCTCTCTCTTGCTTTTCTGATAAGCGGAGAGGAAGGGCTGCCAATAGCACAGAAACTACAAGATGGGAAAATAATATTTCACAGCAGGGGAAAAAGCATAGCTGAATGGTGATCAAGGCAGCTAAATTAAAGAAACCCATAATACCTGGGTAATGCAGCCACAACACAACACATGGATGCAGCGGAGACATTAAGGCAACTAAAGGATTCTCCCGATGGCAATCTTGGAGTTGCAGAAAGCAGCAGCATCTCCATTAATGAGTTCCAAAAATCTGCTCCTATCCATTGGCTTGGTTTGAAATTGGTTTGAAACAGATTAAACTAATAGTAAGAACTTTATCGACTTCATCAGTCGGTGCGTGAGGCCTGATGAGTTTAAATAAAAGGTAAACTAGTGAAATACTATCATGATGAATGAACTCGCAGTTTCCCAGACTGCAGATGATTGCATTGCATTGTTTGTCCTGTGTGACACTGTATATTTGAAAGGGTGGTGTCATCTTTCTATGACACCAATAAAAAAATAAGTGGGCATCTTTTGAGGTTAACAAATGTTTGAAACAAAAATAGTGGCAGAATTTAGAAGTGGTACTGGAGAGGTGTTAGTCCTGTCTCTGCTGTTTGTAAAATCTCCATTTTCCTTGCCAACAAATTCCTAGAAAAAAAAAATGGCAATATTCCATTTCATTATTAGCTGTTTTAAAAAAGTCTTATGAAGATGCCTTTCATATCAGCCTGCCCTGTAAAGACTGCCTGTAGTTTGTAGCTTCAACATATAAGTTCTGAGATCTAAAATGTAAGTCTCATTTTTAAGGGCACAGCTATTTGTGTGCAAATCTTCGATGAACAAGTGAAACGATTTCTCTCTGTCCTCCTGACTGTAGCTGGTGGAGGAAGTGCTCTTGACATCTGTTGTTTGGTGTCCTTTTTTTTTTCAACCTCAGTTTTGCAAACAAACCCTTCTAGGGTGTGGTACGATTGCCACCCAAAGTGCCACAGAGCTGTGCAGTTCTACTGACACCTTCAACATTGTATTCTGAGATAGGAGGCTTGTTCTTTGGATTTGCTTTAAGCATCTACAGGTGACTAGATTCTTACCAGCCTCTAGGCTGGTAGACATCTAACTCAGGTTCTATACAAATATTTTTTTGCCTTGGGTTATTGCTCATAAAATAATATAAAAATCTTGAAACAGGAATGAAGTTTCTGCAATTGTGTTATTGTGTCCTGTCCATATTGTGGTAATGCCTAAAGCCCTGTTATGCTATAAGAAGAAAAAGTTCATCTCCAGAGATCTCCTATTTTTGTCATGCTAACTGATGCAATAGGTGGTGGCTCTCAAACTACAGGCTGAGGACCAGTGAGGCCATAGAGAATTTGCTATGTTACTGGTCCATTGAGAGAAAGCTGCTTCTATGGGCATTTGCAAGGCACTTCAAGAACAGCCCGTAAGCCTGAAAGAAGAAGGAAACAATGAGAAGGAACTAACGTAGTGGCATCTGCTAGAAAAGTAGCCACCTGGAAGGAAGTGGGGAGAAGGAATTAAGTGTCCATTTTGTACACTCAGATAAGACAGGGTTAAAAAAAAGCCTGGCTGACTGGACACGCCAGCCAAAATTCAGGGAGTCACTTGTAGGGAGTTAAGAAAAGCCAGAAACAAGGAAGTATGTGAAGAAGAAAAAGCAGAAAAGGTAAAAAAAGAAGCAGAGAATCGTGGCCAGAGAAATATGGAAAAAGACAGTGAGTAAGGCTGTGAGCAGAGGGAAAGAAAAGAAAAAGTCAAAGGGGAAAAGTGCAATGAATTATTTGAAAAAGGATCGCAAACACAGCATGAAAGCAAGGACCTGCTGTTTCAGTTCTAACTCAATAGAAATGTTGAATGAAAAGATTGGAGGAGCAACTTCATTACAGCATGGATAGAGTTTCCCTAAGCATATTTGTACAACAAAAGAGGTTACTATATTATCTAATGTTATATAATTATACCAATATAGTTCCTTGTGTGAACACTCTAGAAGTGAGCCTTTTTCCAGTTTTGACTTATGTTGCTTTGGAAAGGGACAGTTGAGCTGGAGAAAATATTTTTATGTTGGGACAGGAGTTCACAGGTAGGGTTACGCTTGTTTAACCATACTTGTGTAACTGTATTGATGTGAAGGGTGAAATATGCCTGGGTGGACAAAGCCTAAAATATCTAGCTGTCCTTCAGGCCACAGACATGACATTCTTTAGCTTAGCAAGAAACCACATTTCAAAGCCACCTTTCACAATTGTATGGGAACAGAGCAGAGCAACACAACACTATTTAACAACAACAAAAAAAAAACATCTTTTACATGTATTCAGAAATGTTTAGGTTTCCTAGGCTTACTTCCATGTAAGCAATTGCTGAAGATGCTACATGGAATTTTTGTGATCATGAATGTGAGAAGGGATAATGAGAAAACAGTATGTGTGAAGTTTTAGTCCATGCTGTGAACACTTCTATAACCTTTGGCATCTGAGAGTTACCATGGCCTATATCAGAATGAAAAAAATAGACAATGGCTTTTAAAAAGTCTTGAAATGAAGGGCTCTCAAACACTGGAGTTTTTAATAGCATACACCTTTTTGTTTTAACTATAGACTTTATGTGGGAAATGAAAAATGCATTATCCCTCAATAAATATGAAAAAAAAAATATTGCTTAAGTGTTAAATATAAGTAATGGTTAACAATCAGATGCATGTTCTATTCTTTGCTTCCATGTGCTGGTCAGACAAAAAAAAAAAAAAAAAAGAAGAAAAGAAGTGCCATACACTGGTTTCTCAAGAATGCAGCATCAGGGATCTGTAAAAGTCTGAGTGATTCTATCGCTGCCTTTTGAAGGGCTCTGTAATAATAAGGAGGCCTAGGGAGAAAAATTGCAGTTGAAGACCATTGAAGTCTTGAACTGTAGTCAAGCCACAGAGTGAAATTACTGAGCCCTGAACACCTCTCCTGATCCTTCTCTGTTGAGAAGAACCTTTGTTAGATGAGGAGGCAGAGGTTGAAAGAGTCAATTGAAATCCTCACTAAATACATTTTCTGAGAAGTTAGGACATGTGGATTTTTTCCCTGCATGGATTTACAAATCCACAGAATTGGAGCAGACAGGGAATCACTCATTTTTTAGTAGAAAGAATAAACTAGAATAAGAATATTACCAATTCAGCGTATGAGCAAGCAAAGCAGATTTTCTTGTGCTAACCCACCTGAGCCAGAGTGACACATACTGTGACACTGAGAAATATTTGAAAGGGAAGAAAGAAAGGACTGTAGGTGTGAAGTATTACCTATATAGTGAGGAACTCCTTTGTCTCAGATACAAGGAAAATTATTTTGTCCATTCATTGCTGAGTTCACAAGTAGCACAACTGACCAACATTACATTTTGTATGTCTTATGGTGGATGTGAATCTCCATAATGAGCAAAAGATGTACCAGAGTACGTCTCCAGAGTCTACGGTTAACCTGTAACATTCTGCAGACTGTATGAAAAATACTGTCCTTTTCATCTGAATTTCACAAAGCCCCCTACAAAGGTAGAGGCATAAACTGTGAGCATACGCTATTAATAAGCCATCCCCAGCAGTTCTTCTCTCTGACTGATCTGTTACAAGACAGAGACACTCTGAGGTTAAGCCTATACCAGAAAAAAAGATCTCTTGGGGTAGTTGTGAAGGCAAGACGGTTGTACAGGCAAAACACAACATCAAGAGGTGCACTTTATGCTGTCAAAACAGTGTTCTAGACTGGCTTTTCCTAGGCTACACTTGGCATTATACCTGGAATGTCCCAACCTATTTGATACTGTAGTGGAAAGCGTCAAGTAGAGATTTGGTTAAGCAGTGGCCATTACCATTGGCTGTTCAGTTGTGACACATAAAAAGCAAACACTAATTTAAATGGCAAGCTAGAATTTTCTGTGAGTTTGTAGGAGAAGAGTGGCAAAAATAGTGCATTTACTACTGTTTGACCCACTGCCTCCAGAAGTCCTTTTGTCTGGGTCATGTTGGCCAACACCTTTCATCTCTCCCAGGACTCTTGGCAACAGCAGTGCCATTGCCCTGGCAGGACCAATTGATGATAATCCATCTACTTCTTAATCTACTATAATAACTTCACTTTCTGAGTTTCTTCAGGATCTGAGCACTGCTGCAAGGAAAAGTGGTATGTAGAAATGGAGAGCTGATGACGATCCATAAAGCAGTACTTTCTGTAAACTGAAAAAGAGGCAGAAACAGGAAAAACATCTGAACTAGGGGAATGTACAGTGCCAGAAGAGAAAAAGTCAAGGAGCCTGGAATACAGCAGTCCAGGGAGCCTGTGCACTGCAGAGACAGAGAAGAAAAGCAGAGCCAGCTACTGCAAAGCCCAAGGGAAGCAGAGACCACTGGGGAAGCAGTATTCTGCAGAAAAGCAGATCCATCGGGCACAAAAAGGAAGTGACAGAAAAGTCTAATAAGTGGCTATGGGTGAAGTTTGTATGAGCACCTCTACATTTTCAGTCTAACTCTTGATTAACATCATTCTCTTTTAGAGGAGGGAAAATGAGAATCAGAAATACAGAGTGACTGCTAGAGACATCAACAGAAAAAGCATTGTGTATCTCTCAGTCATGACTACTAAGTACTAGCTATAGATCTGGCAAACTGAGAAAGCAGTGAATCATTGTATCTTCAAGGTAAAGCAATTTTAAGGCTCAATCTCATCACCTGGAAGCAAGGCAGAAACCCCGGGAAATAAATCTCGTGAAACTTCTTATGATGCTGTGAAACTGAATTGATCTCAGCATCTTTAGTCTTTCAGTTACCAAAATGAACCAGACCACATTCCAGGAGAGGCATGAAAGAAGCAATGTAGCAGAAGAAGATATGTATGTCTACAAGCAGCTGTGCTTTTCTGTGTAAGCTTTTGGAATGAATTGCCAGCTACTCTTGAGCCTGTGGGAGTTTGGCCAGGACTTTTATAAGGCCAAGACATGCAATGGGTCTAAAGTCTTTCTGCTCACACGACAGTCTCTCAGCAAGGCCTTCAGAGAGCTCCCAGGACTAGCCTCAAACAAAACAAAAAACAAATAGCAAATAGCAGGGGTCTGACAATGAGACCTAAGCTTTTCCCTCCACAACTAAGTCCTCTTTGGCACTGGAATAAAAGTAGAGGAAACAAGTCTTTGTCTGCTTGTGGACCCTTCCATTCTTCTGTAAGGAACTGAAGAAGA
This sequence comes from Anseranas semipalmata, assembly GCA_013399115.1. Taxonomy (NCBI): domain Eukaryota; kingdom Metazoa; phylum Chordata; class Aves; order Anseriformes; family Anseranatidae; genus Anseranas; species Anseranas semipalmata. The sequence goes on from VXAA01001877.1 coordinate 314,319, forward strand.
TGGAACTCTAAGGACCAAAAGCCATATTGTTTGAGAAAAATACAGCAAGGGAAGTTGGGCTGCATCATTAAGTTACGGCAAGATAGTTGTGAGCAGGAAACTGTAGGGTGAGCCTATAAATTCGCTACCCTTATGTCAACCGAAATGAGCACTCGTGTATTCTCTGTTACCTTTTCTCTCATTTGAATACAGTTCCTTCCTCTTTCAGCCCAATTCAGAGTTTCTGCCTAGCTTTATTCAAATAGCTGTGTCATAAGTCCTGAGCTCGTCACAGATTTTCCTTGCTACCTGACCTTGTGTCACAGGGTCTCACAAAAGGGACAAAGTTTGTCATCACAGGACTGTGTGAGATAGCAGCATGTTTCTGGCTTTCCTGCTGTCACTTGCAGACATGACATTAGCATTGAGCTGACATCAGGAGAGCCAAACAGATGATCATTTCTTTTCTGCTCCCCACAAAAGGCCTGATGCAAAACTCAATGGAATTGGTGAAAATATAAGGGGCTTTGGCTCAGGCCCAAATAGACAAGCCAGGAATAATGCTGAAAATGTATCTGGAGCTGAGATGGTACAAAGGGACTAATCTTAGTCACCTTCCTCTAGCAGCAGGCTCAGTTTGATTTGAATTGGCTAGCTTCTGCTGTGAATTAAGCTCAAAGCCCCAAAGGCAACTCAATTCTAGCCATCTAGCCTTGCAGCCTCTTCCAAACTCGATCCAGAGGGAAAAGTGACTAATCCTATTCAGTTGCTACAGTGAGCTAGTGCCATAGATTAAAAAAGCTTGGGGCACAGGGGAAGAAAATAATCTGGGTCAGTATTTGTCTGCAAGTCCTTTGTACAACTTGACCAAAAAAAAAAAACTAAGGAGACAGAGGGAGGAAGTACTGATAAGAAGGAAAGCTTGCCTGATAAAGTGCATACACTTCACAGAAAAGACATAAAAGCAGACAAGTGAGGCTTTCTCAAAATTTCCAAGATGGGAAGAGATTTGATTACAGGATCTAGTTCACCTATTTGCTGGAAGAAGGATCATGTTCTACCCTCTTTTCCAGTTCTTCAGTGTCTATGCAGGACTGCAGGAACAATCATGGGTGGGAGCAAGACAAGTTGCAAAAATCTCTCTGGGCACAGAAATTGTCTCCTTGGCTCCCTTTCTCTCCACAGCTATGGGTATGGCGTGGCTAGCAGAGGACAGCAGCATGTTGCCTGATCCTAGCCATGATCTAGAAGGTGAGTCATAAAATGGGAGTTGCACAAGTGATGACATTAGTAGGTGCTTTCACAGAATGCATTTTTGGGTAGGCTTCAAAGTAAATAACCACTGGTGCTGGCTATCATACTACTTTGAATGGGGCTACCAAGGATCATGTGCTGCAGAAAAGGTTGGTCTGCAGATAACCCCCTAAGAATTTTATTAACATAAAAAAGTGTGTGAGATTTTGTAACAACCTTCACGTTTTCCCTACACCCTATTACAGAAGCGGAGGGCTTTCATTATTAATATCTGTTGTCTGGTTTGACTTTGATGCAGGTTTCCTGTGATGACAGGAAAGGGCTGGAGGTTTGTTTTTAGTGAAAGTGAAGATTTTCTGTTTTTAAAAAGCTGTTCCATAAGCAGTGAAATTTGTGAAGCCTGGTCACTTGATTTGTGTCTTCTCATCTCCCGCACTTACTGTCCAGCATGTACCACCAAACCATCAGCCTCATCCTCCAAAGCCCCCCAGGCTTGTTAGGAGGATGCTGACAGACCGGCTAATTACTGTTAAGTATATAGGAGCTGAATGCAGCCCCCCTTTCATCAAGGAGCAGTAAGTGATCCAGATCATCCGCATTTATCAAAATGCCTTTTTTCATTAAAATTTATTATTTCCTTTGAGGCCTTTGTCAATGGTGGACATGCCAAAACTCTGCATTTACTGGAGGGAAGGATGACCATGGCTTCACAAGTGTCATTCCCATAGGTGAAACTAGATAGGTTGGCTCTGCTAGCACGCTGCTTTTGGAGGACAATTCACCAAGTCCTAATATGTGATACCAGAGGTATAAGGAAGACTGAAGAAGACAGAAAAAATAAATAAATAAATAACAGTAAGTGTGAAATTGCAGTGGAATACCTTCTTTTATAAGTGCAACTCTTACAATGTCAGTGGTGTGTCTGTCCTGCACTGTTCAACCACACGGGAGACTGGGCAGCAAGTTTGTAGGGAGCATCAGTAGTTTTGGGATTAACCCAGGTGAAATGAAGTGCTGGTGAGCAGCATGCAGAAAGCCAGGGGAAGAGAGAGAACGAGGAGAAGAATCGTGTGCTGAGGTCTGAGGAAATGCAGGGAAGGGTGGCAAAAGGAAAGATTGTGCCCAGTCGGGTGGTCCCTCCAGCAGCACCTCCGGCTCCAGGATTACTGGGTGTAAATGGTGAAAGACCAGTGCCACAGCCAGACCCTTGTGGTTAGTGACCGAAGTGTGAAGCTACAGCCTCTTGGAGGAGAGGCTCAGCATCCCCAGGCAGCCGTGCTTCAGCTGGCCCAAACACCCCTTTCCTTGAGGTCCTCAACGTCCCTAAAGAACTCACAGGCATTCATTACCCAACCCAACCTTTAGGGTTTTGTCCCCACTCAAGGCTTTTGCTAGGGGACCAGCTCCTCCCAAAGAGGTTCGCTTCAGGGGCCAGCTTCCCCTCACCCGTCCCAGCGTGGGCAACCCCCGAGGGAGCGCTGCCCCTGCCGCCTCAGCCTGCCATCTCCCCCAGCCTCCCCGGGGCAGGTGGGCAGAGGGCCGGGCCTCACGGGGAGGCAGCACCCAGGCAAGGCGGCTCGCCGCGGGGCCCCGGCCGCGGCCGGGAAGGCCGGAGGGGAGCCTCGCCGGGCCCTGAGCCC
>VXAA01001879.1:0-45719 GCA_013399115.1 Anseranas semipalmata
TGCTTTCCCCTCGCATGGACTGGCATGGCCCGGGTGGCCATTTTGCATAGGCCCAGACATTCCCCTTCACAGCTGTGGCTGCAGAGGGACCAAGCAAGAGGCACCCTCATGACACTGATGGACCTCAGTGTGCTCACTGAGGGCCAAGCTGGAGAACATGCCTGTCGCAGACACCCCCTGGGTGCTGGTGCCACAGGACTGAGTGCACCGGACATGCAGAAGACACTGCTCAACAGGCAGTGGAAATTGCTCCCACACATCTTCTCTGCAGCCAAACCATACTCTGGGGAGCCTGATCCCGGGCAGCTGAGGAAGATGTTGTGTGGAGGCTTGCAACAGAGACAGCTGTTAGCAGGCAAGCAGCAACCACCCGAACTCTTGGAGAGGGTCCGTTCCTCCAGGAGCTTCAGCCTGCGCACAGCTGCCAATAAACTGCTTGTGTGAACAAACACTGTCCATGTGTGTCTGCGCAGCACTTTGTGGGGGAATGTGGGCATAGGGTGCTGAGTTGAATGTGGCATATGTTGTCCCAGTTTTCAAGAAGGGCAAGAAAGAACTCACTGGTTCACAGGCCTGTCAGTCTCACTTCAGTGTCTGATAAAATTATAGAGAAGATTATTCTGGAATTTATTGGAAAACCCTTGACAGACAACATAGTCGTTGGTCATAGCAATACATGTTCATGAGGGGAAAGTCCTGTCTGACTGACTAAATTTCCATTTGAGACTGGCTGAGGGGTGACCTTGGCGCAGTCTACAGCTACCTCACGAGGGGGAACAGAGGGGTAGGTGCTGATTTCTTCTCTCTGGTGACCAGCAATGGGACCCAGGGGAACGGCATGAAGCTGTATGTATCAGTGTGGGGAGGTTCAGATTGGGTATTAGGAAAAGGTTCTTCATTGAGAGGGTGGTCAGGCATGGGAGAAGGCTTCCCAGGGAACTGGTCAGAGCACCAAGCCTGCAGGAATTCAAGAAGCATTTGGACAGTGCTCTCAGACATAGGGTTTGATTTTTGGACGGTCCTATGTGGAGCCAGGAGTTGGACTTGATGGTCATCATGGGTCCTGTCCAACTCAGGATATTCTGTGATTCTGTGATGCTGTGAGTGCAATACTGCCATGGAATCACTGAGCATTTTTCAGAAACACAGAACCACAGACTTGTTTATGTTGGAGGGGACCTCTAGAGTTCACCTGGTCCAACCCACCTGCTTAAGCAAGGCTACCTAGAGCAGGCTGACCATAACCATGTCCAGATGGTTTCTGACTGTCTCCAGGGCGGGAGACTCCACAATCTGGGTAGCCTGTGCCAGTGCTCAGTCACTCTCACATTAAAAATCATATTCTACGATATTCAATTTGTACCTCCTGTGCTTCATTCTGTGCCAATTGCTTCTTGTCCTGTCATTGGGTACTACTGAACCGAGCTTGGCTCCGTCTTCTTTGCATCCTTACTTCAGGTATTTTTATACATTGACAAGCTCTCCTCTTGGCCTTCTCCAGGCTGAGCATGCAGCTCTCTCAGCCTCTCCTCATAGGAGAGATGCTTCAGTCCCTTAATCTTCTCTGTGGCCATTTACTGGTCTCTCCAGTATGTCCATTTCTTTCTAGTACTGGGAGGCCCGGAACTGAACCCATCATTCCGGGTGTGGCCTCCCCAGTGCTGAGGAAAGGGAAAGGGTCACCTCCTTTGACCTGCTGGCAACACTTATAATGCATCCCAAAAATCCCATTAGCCTTTTTTGCAGCGCTACATATATAGGCCACACTTTTAACTTTGTTAGTACAGTTAAGCTAGCAAAACTGTCATAATGTGGATTAAGTTTATACCAACCCAGTACGTATTTTTAAAGATTGGAAGATACTAATATTATTTTTCTGAGTTCCTTCAGTCAAGCACAAAAGAATGTAAGGAGTTTATTTTTCATATAATTTTCATATTATTCAGAAAATATTTGTTTTCTCAGGGATGAGAAAAAGCAAGCATAAAATCCCTCCTTTTCTACAACAAGCAAAGACTTTCTAGGAAGGGATAAGATACTTAAGCATGTCTGTCTGTTTATTATGCTAGTTTAAAGATACAGAATGAGGAATGCTATTTTAGGGCAAAAAAAGAGAATTTTATTCCACATTAAACTTCTAGTATCTCGTAAACAAAATTAACAGAAAAAAAAACTAAACTGTTGATGTCTTTTTGAATTTCAGAGAATTTAGGTAAGTTCTGTTGACCTTTGAGTGTCTGATTCTGCAAAGCTAATGGTGGCTTAATTCTACATTAATTCTGGTGTTTACAGGCTCGGGATGAGATTGTTTTTTACTGGAGAGTATTCCTGTAATCATTACTTTTTGCAATTCCAGTGGCTCATTGAATTATTTCTTTCTCAGACTAAAAGCCAGAGCTCAAAATACAAGAAAGTTAAATTTTTCTGTGCCATATGAATGGGATACCCTATGATAAATGATTCTTCAGGAACTAAATTGTGGAAACTTGCTGAACCAATATACTCCGCTAAGCCTTTAGGTACCTTAACCAAGATGTAAAATCCAAGTCTTTCTTACTCAGTATCTTGTGATAAGAAACAAGAGGTTACTTTGTGCATATGGTGGAAAGACGGGGAATGAGTCAGGTGTGTGTGGTGGGGAGAAGGAGGCATCATACCATGTTGCTGGCCAGATTGACAGATGAAAGATTAAATGTGGGAGACACAAGTCACCATAACTATGAAGCATTTCAGAGTATTCTTAGTAGTCTCACTTAATTTATGCAAGGCACTGGCAGCCGAGTGACAGGCTTGCCTCTCAAATACTGGCAGGCATTTTGAAGAGCTAAGCTGACTTTACAAAACTGAACCTGCACAGTATAGTAATTTACATCTATATTATAGATATATATCATATCTTCTACAAAGTGAAGTGCTAATCAAGTCAATAGCCTGTAGAGATATTTTCTATTTAGCTTAACCTTTCCTTTTTTGTTTGTGATTTTACCTTTTCACATTTGATCTCTGATACTTCAGTGAGAAATATGAAGTTTATCTCATGCAGGGTGAGACCCTTGCCTGGCTAGTGAGTTATTGAGGCTTTTAAATTGTAAATAAAAAATGCTCTGAAAATATTTGTCCTCAGTGCAGTTAGACACCTGAATAATCCTAAATTTGGCCAAGCTGAGACAGTATTATTGAAGAGTGTAAGGTTTAAAATTAGCTGTGGATTTAGGCCTGTAGTTAAAAAAAAAAAAAAAAAAAAAAAAAAGTTCATATGTGTGTTGTAACGTCTGACAAATGAATTACTTTGAAGCTGTGATTGTCTACGTAATAAAAGTGTTTATTGAAAGTACAACTTTCAAGGCCCTAAGGGCACCAGCAGGCCTTACTGCCCAGCCTCCCCTAGGGTCTCCTCAGCCCTGCCCATGCACACAGGAAACCATTTCAGCTCATTCCAGGGCTGTTGGCCCTGCCCTAAGTGCCCATAGGAGTGCCAGTCTCCAGCCCTGTCCCTGGCCCCATTTGCTCCTGGCTGGGGTCATCTCAGCTCTGCTTGTCCCCGTCCTAAGGCAGGCTGCTTTTGCTGCTTCCTGAAAATAATTAAGCCTCTTGAACAAGTGCTGTTATCTTCACTTACTAAACATTGGTAACAAATAGCTTAAAATGATGAGAAAATGTTTCATATTAGTATAAAGAAAGGAAGGAAGAAAGTTGTGTCCTTTTCTTTGATCACTATGTTGATATTTAGTTTAGCAACTAATTCTGGCATATCTCATATTACGGTGTGACTGACCAATAAACCCCTACAATGGAAGAAGGCTCAGAGAAAATGGCCAATGTACCCACAGAGCTCAGTGAATAAGGCAAGGTGTGAGTGACTAGAGCTGTTGCAAAGAAAGCTGACTTTGCATCGACACAAAGGGAACTGACGATGGCCTTTGGTTGGATAAACAGCTATATCACAGAATCACAGAATCACAGAATCCTTTAGGTTGGCAGAGACCTTCAAGATCACCTAGTCCAACCTATGACCTAACACTAACAAGCCCTCCACTAAACCATGTCACTAAGCTCTACATCTAAACGTCTTTTAAATACATCCAGGGATGGTGACTCGACCACTTCCCTGGGCAGCCTGTTCCAATGTCTAACAACCCTTTCAGTAAAGAAGTTTTTCCTAATATCCAACCTAAACCTCCCCTGGCGCAACTTTAGCCCATTCCCCCTCGTCCTATCACCTGACACGTGGGAGAAGAGACCAATCCCCACCTCGCTACAGCCTCCTTTAAGGTACCTGTAGAGAGTGATAAGGTTGCCCCTGAGCCTCCTCTTCTGCAGGCTAAACAACCCCAGCTCCCTCAACCATTCCTCGTAGGACTTGTTCTCCAGACCCCTCACCAGCTTCATTGCCCTTCTCTGGACCCGCTCCAGCACCTTGATGTCCTTCCTGTAGTGAGGGGCCCAAAACTGAACACAGTACTTGAGGTGCGGCCTCACCAGAGCAAATATCAGTTGCGTGGATCAACTGGTGATGTAAATGTTTCTCCCTGAGTTCATTAAAAGACTTTGAATGTCTCCCAGAATTAGCCAGACAGCATGAGAGTTGGTATACTTGGCTCAGCCCAACATAGAGTATAAAAACTGAACAACTAACAAAATAATTTCAAAGAGAGCAATGTGTTTGAGCTGTTTTCAACCCATGTGTTCCTTCTTGACTGGGGACACCCAGTGTTGTGATGGTAAGCATATCGTGGAGATGAATGATGGGGATGACATTGGTATTATTATTGAACCACGTATCACAATCACTATATTTTGCTAAGCGCTACATTTGTATCCTCATTTCAGTATATTTTCTATCACTCTGCTAAATCTAAAGTCCCATGTAACATGAAATTTCTTCAAATAAGTAAATTTGATATTAAGCATTGTACCTTACATATGTGGAATACTGAAAGAACCTGGTCAGAGAGTATTGGACTCTGGCATACGGTTTACATGCAAATTTTCAACAATACAAGGAATCTATTCCTGGTTCACTGAGAGTAAAAACATGTAAACTGATTTGTTTATTAAATAATTAGATTTACTGTGCAAAGTCTCATACAAGTGCCGTACTTAATCCTCTAATTTTCTAAAATCCATTGAGAATAACTGTTTCTATAACATTATTAAAATGTGATAGAAGACATAGAGATCGCTTGTGCAGAGATCACTTATCATAGATCATAGCTGAAAATTTTGCCAGTGACTTTGAGGCTTGCTAACTTCAGTACATTTTTGTAGTTTAATATCCAAAATTATTTTTGAGAGAATACTGTATTTAGTTATAAGTGAGTCATCTGTACTCTATATAAACAGAGAGTGTATTCAATGGAGAAAAGGATGAAAGAATTTGATTAAGATGTACCACTTTAATTAGCAAAATATCTCCAAGAACAGAGAAATAGAACAGTTTTCAAATCCCTTTGTGATTTACAGTCTGAGGGGGATCGATAATATCTTTTAAAAAAAGTAAAGAATGCTTTAGAAAGTGTCTCTGCCTGTTTTTTTGTATATTGTCAGTATCAGTGAATACTGGCTATGTTTGAGTGTGTCTGAATATATTATCTAGCAGAATTAGTGAACAGAGGTTAAGAGCTAGATGTACAACATGTATCTATTTTAATGTAGGTCATAGTTCCTGACAGATCTGAATTCTTTTCTTTGCCAGTCTGCTGTTTTGCAGTGGCCAACATGGAGTAATATGTGAATATTTCATCTTTGGGCATTAAGATCCAAACACAATTAGTTAATAAGCATAAATGAGTACAATTATTACTTTAGTCCATAAGCTGTTGGCCATCTGGATGAGTGCTGGTTATCTGGATTTGCAGTACTGTCACATTTCAGGATTACAATGCTTTCAGCATTAGAGGCAATGCATTGCTTGCACAATCCCTATTATTGTTCCTAGTTCAGTTGCAAAATCTTTTTTAACAATAGAGTGGAGGTGGTAGCTTGATTATTTCTTGTGCAGAATTCTCTAAGGGAAATTAACCTAGCTAAACTAAATTAGTCTTCGTGAACACTGCCTTTATTTCATCTGTCCTTCATCCTATCACAGCCATATCTTACACATAACCCAAACAGAATACTCAGGTGAATGCAAAATATTATTTTTCCTTCCAAAAGTGATGGATGCTTACCGAGGTACTGCTCTCTGTTTTCAGCAGGGGTGTAACAGTAACTGGCCCCTGAAGAGGCATGAGCTGAAATGTAACAGTCCTTTAAGACTTTGATTTCAGTTAAGAGTACCTCGGAGTTCTGGTCAAAGTATATTAGCAACTTGATTAAATTCCTCTCCGTTTCTCTCAGACAATGCCCTTAACTGCTTCTGTTGTTTTACTGTATTAAAGGCTCATCAGAGTTATGGCTCCTGACTTAGAGAGTATTAATCACCACTGGAGAGCACCACCAGGCTAAAGTCACAACACTGACACACTTCTACTGCTGTGTTTTATGAAGAAGGTCAGTATTACCTTTATTGCATTGGCATTTATAAGACAGCAATTCTACACTTAGATTTTTGAAGTGTCAAGGACATGATGCTACTAACTGGCTATGTGAAGACTGTCTCAAATTTCCCTGCAGGACTTTTTATTAAGATATGTACGTGTCTTTTTTGCACCTACATGTGATCTAGGAACAATAGTAGTTTCACAGATCTATTAGATTGTTAAAAGTGACAGCACTATTAACTATACACATTTTATTTATTCATTTCATTAATATTTAAATTGGTAGAGTCATATCCACTGATACACTGGTAAATAAAATGGTAGGTACACCTAGCAGCTTGATATTCACACTGGGGAAAAAATTGATATTGCTCAGATTAGACATGCGTGAGCTATGTTTGCTTATATTTAGCCTGACTGAACATCTAGCTACAGCAATATAAAATTAACATGAAAGCAGAGTCCTGGTTATGATTATAAATGAATTAGGTGTGCAGAACATAAACACACTTGACTGTATACCCTGATTAGATAGTAGATATGCTTCTGTTTTTATGAAAGATATATTCCTTTTTGAAAATAGATGATTATTATTTGCTATTCCTGTTTTACAAGGTAAATATTTCTATATGTATTAAGAATATTTTGTAGATATAAGCCTACAGAAAAGAGATATAGTAAACAAGATTATAGTTACCGAATTACTTGGAAAATGGCTGTCTTGCATTTTTAGATACTTAAGTACTCATTTACAGGGAACAACAAAGCTTCAAAGCTTTTTTTCTGTCTTTCCTGTACTCCTTTGCCGTTTATCTACTTGCAGTTATATACTTATATTTAATGATTAATCACTTGATATGAGCCAAAGTGATCTTTTTAATGAGCATTAGCACTACTACACCTTGTTTAATGTTTTGGGATGATAGGTAATTTTTTTATTTATTATTTGCTTTCATAATAAAGGGTTCAGGAGAGATGTTTGTCAGGACAATTAGTGACTATAGGGTTGTTTTGGCTAGGAAAACAACCCAAAACAAAATTATAACATCCCAGCATGCCTTTGATCAGCTGCAGAATGCTCTCTGTGGGCTCAGAGAACATGCTTCTTTGCCAAGAACATCTGGCTTTTGAAAAGCTGATAATAAGTTTGGGATTCCTTTAACAAAAACAGAAAAGAATTGCAAACCCAGGAGTAACTTATATAGTTTTTCTGAAGTGGAAGCAGCTTAATTTTCCTTAGGGATGAAGAGCAGAGTGAGAAGGACTTGCTAATAAAGCTGACCTAAACAAATTATCCAGTAGATACATACAGTTCTGCAAACACCAGAAGTTTCGATTTTAACTTGTATTTGCAAAATATGTTGGCACCTATACAGTATGAACGTGAAACAATGAGACAGATTTTTGAAAACTTTATCTTTCTAAAAAGATCATATTCTGTTCTGTATATTGAATTAGAGAAAGTTCCTTATAAAAAGCTGTTTGTTTGTTTTTTTAATTCTCTAGGGATTGACTCAATCAGAAGTTTAAGCACGTGTCTAATTCCAAAGCTATGATTAGCTTCATAGAGGCTACCTTATTACATATGGTTTAAGTTCAGCATGTCACTAAAGTAATTTGCTGAACCAGGGTCCACGTTCTGTGCATGCAAGAATACCCATACTGGTTCCATCTGTGATGCAAACATTGTTACCTTCATATTACCGCTAAGAAGTCTTTTAATTTAATCCACAGTGCACTATGTCACCACCAGAGTCTAACACACATTTTTTTTTGTTTGTTTTTCAAATAATTTACATTTTTATACCATTATCAAGTGTATTTTGTCTTCCTTGAAGTAGAACACATTGCCTTCTGATGATTATGCTTAACTTTTCCTGAAGTCCAGACAAGCAGAAGATAAATGTAACCAGGACAATGGAGCGAAGCTTTGTGTTAGTTCAGTGACCCAGAGGATCTCATTTTCCAAACCTGTGAAATAAGCGCCAGAATGACTCATCAACCAGATATGTTTACTGTGCTGAAGTAGCTTATCAGTAAAAGAAACAGATTTAAAAAATCATCTGCATACAGATGAGTGATTCTGTAGTTTTGAGATCCATAATTTTGCACAGATGTATGCTAAGCAGCACTAAAAGCATTACCAAGGCCTCAGAGGAAGAGAAAACTGATCTTTTTTTTGGTGGGTGTGTAAGTTAGTCCTTGCTAGAAGCTGTATCCTTCTGCCATGTACCATATAGCTATTTGGATAGCAGAATGACGGCTGGCTGGAAGCAGGTCTTGTGTGCAGCAGGAAAGCTAAAATTTTGCTCCTGTCCCAATATGCTGCAATCTAGGAAGCATGTGTGTTGGGTAGAGACAAGAGTGAGACATGTTCAATTAAATGCATTGCCATTCATATGACAGTAGTCCAGTTCTTGCTTGTTTGGGAGTAAAACCTCAAAGACCTTAGTGAAATCAGTAGTCAGAAAGCTGTTGTAAATTAGCAGTAGTATGTGAATATGGATCAGAATTTTGTATGTTGCATATGTTCATCTGTAGTATTTTATTATTGACATTAGCTGTTTGCAGAGATTAGGTGCACATTGCATTTCAGAGAATATTTGTCTGTTAGTGTTTGCACTAAGTGATAAATGTAATCTGTGTTAAAAAGATTCATTTAGTATCCAGAGGTAGTTTCTTGTTGTTTCTTTGCACATGGAATAATCAAATCTCAGGCTTTCTCCTGGTCCTTGTATACCACCAGTTACACTTCAGATTTTGAATCTCCAGGGAGGAAAAAAGTTTTTCTTCCCAGCCTGTACTGGTGTGAGGGAAGTCAGCTTTTGTGATTCTGGGAGCAAGTGACTGATAGCATTGTCTGAAGCCAAGTCTAAATTGAGTGGCTGAAATGCAAGCTGCCACATGCAGTTTACCAGTCTGCAGTAGTGAACTATTATGCTCTGTTACAGCTGTTTAATGGCAATTGAGTGATTAGAAATCATGTTGTTTTTTTTTGCTGCATATACAGTGACACAGTGCCTTTTTCTAATTAAGGCAATATTAGAGAACTGTTCTCTTGGTTAGTGGCAAATGACAATCTTCAATGTGCAGTATTCCTAGCTCCAAAAAAAAAATGCAGTGGAAAAATGATTCTGCCTCTAGGCATACAAGCTTTGTCTTTCATTAGGCCCATTGCAGTTTGACATATTTGAATTAAACTGTCAGAGGCTTTCTGTGGGAACACTGGAAGGACCCCAGGGGCAGCACAAGGAGAACAGCCTTTGGTGGCATCCCAGAGTCCAGGGACATGGGAATCTACAGCTTGAGGCACCACACTGAGCCCACCCAAGAAGTTCTGAGAGCTCTTCCTTGCACCCTTAGTTTAGCAGGTAATCCGTAGTGCTCCAGCAGCCCTCGTTTCAGGAAAGGGAGTCTCTTTGTGACTAAGATTTACCACTATTTCTTTTAAAAATATAGCACTTCCTCTGAAGACCCAGTATTGAAAATGACTGGTGTCACAATGAAAGAATCAGATTACAGTATGAATCATTTACAGTAATATGCTGAATTCCACAAAACTTCTAATTTCCTTTGTGAATCATTTTCTTCCATGCTTCTTCAGTTCTGCATTGTATCCCACAGTTGGACTTAGTAGGTTAAGAAGCAGAAGCCTTATACACAATTCAGAATGTGGCTACCAAGTTTTGCTGGTTGTCAGGTCCTCAGTCACCTGAGAAATATTAAATCTTTAAATAGCTTTCCTATGCCACAGTTTTCTACATGTTACAATGTTTGTATAAAAGAGGCTATTATTGTAGAAGATATTTTAATGACAATATAAATATATTGTTCTTCATCCCTAACATTTCCGTTTCTTATTAGAATCAAGTACTTCAGTTAAAGAAAAGAACAGAAAAACACTACAGAAACTGATCATACTAATGAATCTTCCACACATACTGTGCATCATTTTGTTATATTTGCAGAATGCATCCTAATATTTAAAATGTGCTAACTTCTGACTTAATCTCCTTCCTCCAAATCCTACATGACAACTACAAGAGGTCCTGAGTGTACTACACATTCTCACAACTTTGTGTTATGTTGTATTTTGTTTCATGGTTTGGGCAGTGGGTTGTTCATTTGTTTGCTTTCTCTGATATGACAGTATTGCAAGACTCCAGGTCCAGGAGGTCATTGGCCTCCAGTTCCAGGAGGTTTTCAGGGGAATATTTTCTGTTTGTGTTTACATATATTGAATCTGTGCTTTCAGAGCCATTTTGTCATCTGAGTACTTCCTTCCATTGGCTTGCATGTATTTCTTCCATTGTAATAACATACTTCATTGACAAAGGAACCCAATGGGACATATACAGCTAAATAGAAATTTTCAGTTAGAGAATAGAAAGCAAACAGGTACTTGCTGAAGCAAATCTTGATTTAGATATTGCTTGAGCTACTTCTAAAATCAAAAGGAAAAAGACATGTATTAAGTCTCTCCTCTCCCTGTTAAATTGCTTGAAAGTCTCTCTGTAGGCTCAGCACAGAATCTCACTAGCAGCTGAGCAAGCTGTGTTCTATCAAGTCTCTTTCTGAAGATATTTCTGGTAATTGAATTTTTATTTCTAATGGTAAAAAGGAACATTCAGAAACAGGGTAATACAAAATACACAAAAACCACTGTGATGTGGTTATGAATGATTTAGTAAAACAGTAAGCTGCACGTGCTGTGCTTTTTTTTTTTTTTTTTCCTTGTCTCTCATAGTATAAATCAGGGGCAGTTTCACTGCAGTAAAAACAGCCTAGTAAAGCGAGGGCATGTAACATGTAAGCATGCTAGTAAGGTAGTGAACCTACATCAGCTGAGCATCTAGTGAGTGCAGAAAAGCAAGTATGACTTACAGGCAGACCATACAATAACAAGAAGAAAACAGTGGCATGATTGTACCATTCAACCCCATTTGGTTCTTCAGAGTTATGAACATTTGCAGTTCTGTACATAGGGCTTTGTTATGCATGGGCGCAATATTCCTAGCTTGTAGGTGATAGTACCACATATATTTCTTTTCTGCCAAATTAAATCCCACTATTTTACAGAGATCCACACAGCCTGGAAGTGGTATTTTTCTAGTGTTTCTTGAGCTGCCACAACAGAGAAATCTGTTAAACAAGATAACTGACTGTAAGATTATAATTGCTACCGCTATCATTAACTAAAAAGTTTTAGTAGCATGGGCTACATTGCTCTGAATAGTCCCTTGAACTCCAGCTTGAAATTAACTTAAAGAAGAAACACAGTTTCATTTAGGGTTTCTTTCTAATGCAAAGGGTTTTAAAACAAACATGAAGATAATATTAGAGTTTCTACGCTGAGAAGAAGTCTAGGGAAACTTAGCAGTTTTTCAATAGGAATGAAGAGCCAAGTTTTTCTGTCTGTATAATAAATATACACATGGTACTACATGCTTTGGCCTTTTTTTTTTTTTTTTTTCAGCATTCTCTTAGGTCCTGGAGAAGTGTCCCTGCAAAATCATTTCTTAGTTAGAAAGAAGATACATGAAGATTGTTTCTGTAGGCTTGGAGACCACAGTTCAAAGAGCAGCTGCACCTCAGACAATCTGATCTCCCATTGATCTGCCAGTCCTTTTCTTAGATTTTCTTCATGTTCGAGTTGGCATTGTAGGCATCTTTTTATTTTAAGTAGCACACATGTATCTATACCACAATTCCTTGCTACCTGTGTGTTCCACACCTGGAAAATTCACCCATTATCATGGCTGTCTGCTCCAGAATAGCTACAGAAATTACCATTTTTAATCAGCTGAAATCTGGACAAAACATAAATATTTTCAGGGCAGGGAAACTGAAGAGGTAATTCTGAGCACTGTGCTATGCACCAGTTATTCAAGACACTAACATTAGTATTTCACTTGAAAGGGTTTTAGCAGGAAATGTAGAAATACAACAGACTGAAGCCAGTAATCTTTCTAGGTATCAGTAGGCTCTTTAGCCAGTATCACTGGCTCTGGCTTTAACACTGCTTAGGGTAGTCCTCAGATTTCAGCTTTCATTGCAGCATAACCTCTTTAAACTGACTGGGCTCTTTTTGTCAGCAGCATTTTCACTGGTTCAAAGTTTGGCTTTCTACTCAGACATCTGCTCAGAACTGTTCATTCTTAACTTTCCATAAAAGTTAAATAAAGCCTATGACCCTCACTTCCATATCAACTTTAATTTATCAGGTTGCTTTTGGGTTTTCTTTCAAATTTTCTAAGCTTGGTATGTTCTGTTAAGAAATAGTGACAATAAGAAAATCCAATTGTCTCTGGATGGATGAAGTCCTCAACACTGTATTTTCAGAGGCAGAACAAGGGATGAAAGTGAAAATACCAAGGCACACACAATTCCCAAACAGCGGCACAAAACTCCAGTGCCACATGATGTGATGGGGAGCTATGCACTGAGAGCTTCCATCCTTCTTTCTGGAAAATCCTGCATACAATGACATACAGAGATACAGAACTATTGCAGAACTAGTGCACCTGCACGGGGCAAATAGCCAGCATGTGCACAGTGAATCCGACACGTCCTGATCACAGATTGACTCTTCAAATAATCTTCTGTGAAACAGAGATACTCAAGGGGCTCAAGTGTATTACACATGGAGCTAGCACTGCACAAGGCATGCATGGCAGGACTGGAGCGCTCTTGCATGTTTCTGTGCACACACCACACATTTAAACTCTGCCATCTGTTCAGTACATAAGGGCTTTGAGCAGGATTTCTGAACGTCTGGAAATTTAGGACTAAAGGGCTGAAGTGGATGATGTTAATAGTATAGAACTACAGGACCCTTAGTCTTTGCCCCAATCTGCCGAATTCTGTGCTTCCACACAGGCTCAAAATGCTCTATTCATAAATGATTCCTGAAGCATGAGGTAAAAAAAAAATACATGTTTTTGGCTGTAAATGAATAAATGTTTTTTTTTTTTCTGACAGCTTACAAGCATTTCAAAAGTCATGTCACTTAAAAACCAATGCTTGTTTTATAATTTATGAGGCATTACATCTCATTATTCCCTAGCAAGATGCATGAAGAGACCAAATCCTCTGAACGAATTCTGCAGTGGAAGCTAAAAGGATTCCATTTTTTTTCATGGATAACCTGACCTATCTGTTTC
This sequence comes from Anseranas semipalmata, assembly GCA_013399115.1. Classification (NCBI taxonomy): domain Eukaryota; kingdom Metazoa; phylum Chordata; class Aves; order Anseriformes; family Anseranatidae; genus Anseranas; species Anseranas semipalmata. The sequence goes on from VXAA01001879.1 coordinate 13,646, forward strand.
TTAGAGAATCTATATTCATTAGCAGAAATTTTTCAAGGCTACAGATATGCCCAGATGTTTTGTTTCTTTTTTCTCATGTAACACCCATAAAGTTAATTTCTCTTAATTAATTCTCTTAATATTTCTCTTAATATTCTAATTAGTTAGATTAATTTCTCTTAATATTCTAATAAATAATTTCTCTTTTCTCCATCTCTTATGTCACAGATAGCCCATAACTGAAGAGAATGGCTAAAAAAATGACAGGTGGAATAGTGATAGCCTGACCTCAGCTGTAATAAGAATCTCAGCCCATATTTCCTAACCTGTATGAACAAAAATAATATTTTTGTATTTTATAATTTGAATTTTAATAATAATTTTAGTATGAACTATCTTACTAAAAGATAAGAAGTCAACAGCTTCCTTCAAATTGTCAGTCAGATAAAACTTTATTTCAAAAGTCTGTGCAAGTCTGGGTATTGAATCTATGCAGCTATTTCAGTTTTGTTAATTTTTTACATTTGGAATACAAAGGTTGTTTATGTTTGTTGTATTCTTTTGTTTCTAAATCGTTAGGTAAATCTGTTTTCTTAGATGATTCTACAGTCAAGAATATAGAGAATGGGTTTGCAAGCACCTTTTGGAACAGGATCTTCTGGAACTTAGTAGATCAATTACAGATCTAATTATTCTTCTCCCCGTCTCCTGAATTGTCAGGAGTTTGGTATTCTTCAAAGGATTTTAAACAGTTAGAATTTAATGAAAATTGTCATTGCTTCTGTTATCAAATTCAACTGGATAGTAGAAGTAAATCAAGTAATGCTACATTACAGAAATTTTAGTAGAGTGCTTGCAGCTTCAGGTGGTCTTCAATCAGTTTCTTTAAATTACATATTGCAGCTTTCTTCCCTAATCACTCAAAGGTCGATATATGATGAATTATTGCAACGTACCTGAGAGAAGAGTCACACATAGTAATAATTAACCTAAAGGATATGTTCTTTTCCATAGGATGCAATAGTTTGTACTGTATGTGGGAAGGGGTGGGTAAAATCTATTTAGTGAAGTTCATAACAAAACAAGCTTTTTTGTTCATTTGTTTGAAACAGAATTTTGTATAAACTGTTGCTCTGAGGAAGTTGAAACCTCAGCAATTGGTCAATGTGGAAGAGATTCTCTCTGAGGTTTATTTCAGTTTCTCAGTCCAAAAAGGCCCCCAGAATTCAGTTCAAATCTGGTGTAACTCAATGACTTGCTAAGAATGCTGTACAGTCAGTCTCCACTTGCTGGTTTGATATCCACAAAACTTGACTGAATTGGCCTGCATTTTTCTTCTGAAATCTTAATGGCAGCCAAGTGGATGCAGCATTCTTGCCTCCAGCCAGCTGGCCCACTTGGCAATTATGTGCTAAGATGGTCCCAGGGAATTGCTGGAAGCACTTGTTAGAAATGTACCTTGTAAGTGAGGAGAGAACCAGAGTCACATCTCTTTTTTTCTTTTTTCCTTTTTTTTTTTTTTTTGTAGCACATAAAGAATTATGTATCTTTTTCATTGCATATAATGAATTATCTTGGCTAGAGAGGACTTATCCCAAGGTCAGAAATACAATTTGATATGTCTCTTCAAAAAATCTGAGCTCTAAAACATGCTAATGCTAAAGAGATTTTTTTATAGCAAAGCATACCTGGAGACTTTAAAGAAATAAGTACCATTAACAGAAGTATCTGTAAGACCATAATTTACTGCTGATGAACTGAAGAGAAGGAGGATGAAAGTCTAACTCTTCTCTGAACTTGAATATGGCAATAAATATGTTTGATTATGAAGCAGTGGAATAAGCACTAAATTGCTCTTTGAACAATAGAATTCAATGAAGCAGATTTTTCTGTGGAGAAAAACAGATAACACACAGATTGTAAATTACATAATTATCTCCTAGATAATTGGTCTGTTAAAACAGAAACAAAAGAAAATAAAACCAAAAATACCCACTTAAAAGAGTGCCATCTATGGATAGATACATTTAAAACTCAGTTGAGAGGGATTAAGAATCACTGAAGCCCTGAAATATATTTAATCAATTTTCTGTCTTTTGCTGGTTGTTATAAACAGACATTCATTCCTAAAGGTAGTTTGTGTCAAATTTTCAGGGACTAGGCAATAATCTGTTTATCCATATATTTCAATATTCTCAGACACAGCTGTATCATTAAAAGCATCTAATCAATTTCCATAAGATAATTGCAGGAAAGAAAGAAAGAAAAAAAATGATATATTCCTGAAGTATGCATTTATATGCTAAGCACTAAATTTTGTCATTATATAGTTATTTTTATTGACTAGCATGTATACTTATTTCTTTACATCTAACTTTGTTTCTTTTCCATTCTTTTTCATTCACATACTGACTGTTTAGGATTACAAATCTTTGTAAAGCAAATGGTATGGTAGAATCATTCCAGTACTAGCAAAATGGCTTGTCTTCTAATAATTTGTCTTGTTTTGTTTATAAAAGTGAAATTTCTGTAAGACATTCTTTGTTTTTCAACACTAGAAGAAACTATTTAAGGTAAAACATAATTTCTGGTACTGAAATTACCTACCACAAAATTCTTCAGGCAGTTCACATACAAATGAAATTGTATTTACTTCAAGCTATGTCTGCTGTGCAATGCATACAATTAAATATGTGGTAAACAAAAAGCGATTTATATCATATATATATATATTTTATAAACAGACTAGTCATTTAATATCCTAATCTCACCCTGAAATGTTGCACCACCAGAAACAGCTTTTTATCATTACAAAATTATTTCTCTAAAATGACAGGAATCTGACCACTTAAAATTATGACCAATATGATGATATTAATTTTCAGTGAAGAACCTAAACTCAGTTCAATAGCATAAAATGGTGTTGCATTTAAAAATATGTATTATAATATTTCTCCCATATAACAGCAGACAAGAAGAAGAGCTTAAATATGTAATTTTTACAGTTACCAGTGTTTATTGTTTGCATTCCTTACAGCATGGGAAAGAGAAAGACAGCAGTAGTAACTCATATAAAACTAGAGGATGTCTTCAGTTTAATTTTCTCTGTTCCAGCTGGACTGGTAGAGGTGTAGACCTAGCAGCTTGTGCAGGAGAATTTATTTATTTATTGCTATAGATGAGACAATGACAGTGAACATTTTGGATATGGCAGCATAGCACATACTAGTTCTACACTGTCCTTAAAACGCTTTATTTTTCTAGCAAAACACTTTAGCAACTTTGTAGGTATCCTAAAGTTTTTAATGCTAAAAACATCGCAGTGTGTTGTGGACCAAAAAGCAAGTTTTTCTTTTATTAGAAAAAGTGTAATAAAACTTCAAGTCAATGAATAAATAGGAAAAAATGGATCACTGCTAATTAAAAAACATAACAACTTTTAATTATTTTTAAATAATGGATTTACCTGTTTTTTAAAGTGAGGATCTCTTCACCATAAACATTTTCCTGAAGTTTGTATTCAGCCATTCTTTGGACTCCTCTGTACATAGCTGGATCAGATGAATGAATGTTTCTACTGAACAAGTAGCTGATTCAGAATTTTGAACTGAAGTGAAGGAAATCATCAACGTTTTTCATACAGCATACAGGATCTATGGTATGACATGAAATTTGAGACTCTATGAAGATTAGTTATCAAAGTGTATTTTAATTCATCTAATTATTTTTTAGCAACTATAAGCAATGTTTGCATGCAGTAGATAAAGCTAGTTAATTAGTACTATGTATTTAGTAAATGTAGTCCTATGGAGCTAAAATCAATGTGCCAATGAAATTCCTTTCCTTATCTGTTACACAGACATGTACATAACTGTGAATGCAAACACACATGCAGATATTGTTTCTAAAACATTTGTAATTAAAATATATATGGATATTCATTGTATTTCAAATACAATAATGTTTTCAAAAGCTGTTTTTGTAGATGTAGAAATGATTTACAATATTTCTATTCATAGAGGTAACCTTGTTGATTTGGTATTCTAGCACTTGGATGGATCTGATGAGCAATTGCATATGACAGTTTTTCTGAACAGATTTTAAAAAGCTTATAACACGAATGCATTGATTTAGCGACAAATAACCAGATTAAAATAAATAACATTTTGAAATCATAAAGTACAGATATGAAAAAAAGGAATGCAGGAGAAGACAGGTATCACAATTCACAATTTTGTTTTGGAAAATGATGTGTTAGACACTGTCAGTCTTAACCTCACCAGGTATAAATCCAGCTAACTCCACAGGCAGTAACGGCACCGTTCCAATCTGTCACAGCGAAAGAGCTAGCTCTAAATCTTTCCAAGCAAATTTTCCTCTTCTAAACTTGTGCTGTATTAGCACTTTTAAATATGACCATCTGAGCAAAGTCATTTCTCAGACACAGTAGGTTTTAATTATGGCAGCTTAAATTAATTGCCCAGGTAAATTAAAGACTTTGCTTAATTCCAAATAGTTTCCTGACTCAGAACCATTTTTACTTAATTTGAAAAATCCTTTGTCCTATTTGCATAGTACTTTGATGACATACAATTTTTTGTTTGCCATCGTTAAGAAGTTCTCCAGAGCACTGCAGAAACTGTCCTCCCACTTGTTATACAAAGAAGCCCTGAGTATTAATCTTGTGCTTATCATGTAGAAATGGACTTTGACAAATTAATTCCAGAGCATCTTGCTCCAGCAGCTTAGGGTGAATACATGGCAGTATGCTCTGCCGGAGATTACCGTGCTGGTGGCAGATCCAGTAGGAGAGACCTTGTGACCATGGCTCACCTGCTTCTGTGAGCAGTCTATGAACCTCCTGTAACTTATTCTATAATAATACTCTGCAATCCAATATAAATAAGTAAATAATGACACACACGGCACACTTCAAGCCACTTGTCCTAACTGCAAAGTATATACAGGCTTCTGAGTGAAAAAAAGGGATTAGGCTTATGGAGAAAGCTTTAAATTCAGTGTTTGAAGTGACTTTCCACAAAATGGAGGAAGAGAAACTATATTGTACATGACTTGGAAGCATAAACAGCAGTAGAAAGGAAAATTTATGAAAATACATAAAATTTAGAGTGAGAGGCTGTGGAGGTTATGGAATAAAAAAGAAATGATAGAATGTACTCCATTTGGTGCTTTAAAATTAGATTTTACAAGATAATAGGGAAGGAAATAAAGGCAAACTGATAAAAGGAGCACTGATTCCTTAATCCTGAGGCTAGCTGAGCTTCATTTATACATCTTAACAACAGTCACCTACACTGATCTAAATTATGTTGATAGCAACAGCTCCCAGAAGACAAGAGTTATGCTCCCTAGATTTGCAAGGCTGACAAAAAGAACAAAAGATTTTGAAATGATTGTTAGGTTCACCTAATTTAATTCAAATAGATTAACCATTTGAGAAATGTTTCACTCTCTCAAGGAGACTTGAAGTACTGGAACAAATTTTTGCTTTAATGTCGCTACCCTCAGTAGAATTTTATCAAGTTTAAATTTGGACAGCAGCAGAGCAAGGGAGTCGCAGGGTTGTCACATTTTTCTCTGTGGTGAATGATTGCTGGGTTTGCTCAGGTCTTTGCTAGATTAGAGATTACTTTTCCTTTTCAATTTATGTGAAAATATTTTATAATCTGTTTTTTCATTATTTCATTCTGTTCTCTCAAGAATAGCTGGAAGAAGCTTTATCAGATTCTAGGAAAGTTTGCAAAAATCCAATCCAAAAATGAATGGTTATATTTACATGACTGTTACTTTCCAGAGGGCCACCCCTGCTCTCAAAAGGAAGCTTTGTAGTATATACAGTCTAAGGATATCTTTCCACTCAGTGAATTGAATGGTTAGTATGGTTTCAAAAGAAGTCATGATGAGTTATTATGCTTCACTGCTTCCCTAGAATACTCTGCAAAAAGAATTTGATTGTTGTAGAAAGAAAGAGGATACAATTTACCATACTTAAATTTTCAGAAGACACACTAAAAATTACAGTTAAAAAATCAGTAAAAAGTATCAAACTGACTTTATTAGGTCAGATATTATTTTCTAGAAAGAGAATGACGAGTTTCTTTTCAATGGACTGCTTCTTAAATATGAGTGGAACCCATGAGTTCAGTAAAAGTTACCAGTATTTTTCACAAACGTTATTGTCAAGGGTGCAGTACTTTGGCGTAGAGTAAATGAGAGGATAAGAGGAAGCTGACTAAAAGCTAAAAGATAAAGGGCAATATAATTGATAAAATGTTTTCTGGTAAAATTACAGAACTGATGAAAAAAATAAGGTTTAAATTAGTTTTTTATGATTTATAATTTTCATGTGCTGCTTGAATAAAAAGGATGGAAAGTTCTCCAATGAATCTAGGTTGGGAATATCAGCCAAAGCAGATGGAGAATATTTTAATCAGGTAAGAGGACCAGTGATATTCCTCCTTCTGGTGGGTTAATAAAATGCGTAAAGAATGTGTTAAATGCAGATAAAGTGGAGAATAGAATATCTTTTTTATGTCTCTTGGAACTCCAAAAGGATTTTCAGATTATTTTTTTGGACTGCTAAGTGCCCAAGGAATATATCCAAGACCTAGTTTCAAAAGTTATCCTTACCAAAGTAAGTTCATAATTGCATTTGTCCAAAAATGATATTTTTTCCACATTCAGAAAGTCTAAATTTAGGACCACATTCTGCCACTTTAAGTGGGAAAATAGATGTTAAATAGTGCCACATGCACATTGATCCTATTTATTTAATTGGTGCAATTGAAGGATCAAGCTTCTAATGAAGGACAAAAGTATTAGTTTTGACTAGCAAATATGAATAACAAACTATCAATCAAATATAAATCACACTTCATTTCAAAGGTCAACTCTGAGTAGTTCACACTATCAATATGGAGAACAGAGGGGAAAAAGACAGATGTGGAAATAAGTAGGAAAAAGGATAGTTAGAACATACTCAGATATTCTGAATGTTTTCAAATGGTGCTATTTAATACAGCACACTTAAGAGAAATTGTAAAATTATCTAAAGCAGAAATATGTAAGACCTCTCAGGAATTCTGAAAGACTGCAAAATTGCAACTGTAGCCTGTTTAATTTTAAAAGAAGAAAATAACATCCTCAGAATTATGTTTTCCTCATCTTCAATTTCTAGGGAAATATTGGAAAAAATGCTCAAGTAAACTAATCACTTCAATGGTACCTAGGGCATTAATAAATGTTTGAGAGTAAATGATGTTAAATCTATCCAGTGTCTTTCTGTGGTAGCTTGTAGGACTGTGGAGAAGATGAGTGCATGCTTTATGCCTTGACTTCAGTAAGGCTTTTGATGCTGTCACAGATTATACTCATTAGCGAGGTAAGAAAATATGACCCAACTCAAAGTGCTAAAAAACAGCTGGAAAGGCATACTCAAGGAGCGCTTAATATTGGCTCATTATCAACTGGAATAATATATTGATAATTCTTAAAAAGTCTGTTCTGAACCTTGCAGAATTCAATATTTTTGTATGAGGCGACTGATAGAAGAGAATAGGCGTGCTCATTTTACAGATACCAACCATTTTGTAAAGGTGGCAGCCCTCTAGGAAGTTGGTTCAAATTTAAGAAGATCCTGGCAGACTAGAGAAATTAGTTGAAAAAAAAAAAACTTATGGCTCAATTAAAAAAAAAAAACAGGGTCCTTTGCACAGGCATATAATGAATTCTCACACTGTGAGTGGTTACCACCTCAACGTTACTGGTTGTACAAAAAAGACGTATAAGAAGGGAATGTATTGAAACCTCAGTGTGACAATGTCATGTTGTTTTCACAAAGACTGACATGCTACTGGAATGTAAAATATAAGTTTCTCAGTCAGCTCTGTGACATAACCTTTCCACATCACAAGTAGTTTGCCTAGTTCTGGGACTACATCTAAAGAACCCATTAGATAATGGTAGGAAAACAGCAAAAAGATTGATCAGTGATCAAGAAAATCTGGCATAATATGAAATAGTGAAAGTTTTGGAGTTGTTAGAGAGAAAAAGGTGGCCTGAGGGAGGAAGTTAGCCTTCTTTTATGTAAATGGTTGTTAGAAGGAAGGAAAAAGGTGTTTTAGATGCCTACCTACATGTCAATATTAAATGAATGAATTGGTAATAGTCTCACTGCTGTTAGTCCTATTTCTGGCATTTGTCAGTACAAAAATTCTAAAAACATCTATGTTAACAATATACTAAAATATACACACTATACATAAGTACCCACCAGTTCTTAAAAATCTTGAAAAATATTAACCTCAAATATTCCTCTTTTTCTCATCTGCAGTAATAAGTGACATAAAAAAAAAAGTTAGAAAAGTAGAATCTTTCAAATACTCATAACGTGTAAATTGAATTAGATTTATTGGAACTACAGAAATTTAAAACAAATTTTATTTATTTATTTATTTATTTTTCCTGCTGGAATAGCATCGTATTAACTAGTGTAAGTGCATGCTTAAGTGCATGCTTGCATTTGCTCCTTGCATTTTCCACTTTGCTTTTTTTTTTTTTATTAGTGGCAATAAATCCATGCTGATTCTTTTTAAATTATGTTTAGGTTTTATTGATACAAAACTTTAACCGATAACACTAGTGAGGTGGCAATAAGCAATGTGAAATATACAGAAATGCATTTATTCGTGGTTTATGATTAACCATAAAAAACACTAGGTTTCTGACCAGCTTATTTTTTCTAATATTCTTTATTGTGTCTCCAAGGCTTAGTATTTTATATATAAGGTAAAATATATGCTACAGTTACCATGAATAGAAATTAAAACTGCAATTTATTTACAGGACATTTTTATAGCCATGTGTATGTGTACTGCTGGTCATAACCTTGCATGAAGCTGAATGAAAATGATTTGATGGTAAAATATGTTACACCTGATATCATATTGTTTGCTACAGTAGTGCATAGAATGTATAAAAACAGTCACATCCAGTGCCTAATATATACTGGAATACATTTTCTGTCTGTAAAACTGTTTTCTTATTGCGCTTTTTACAACCTTTGTGTTAAGAACTTGGACTTCATAATATCAAACATAATATTTTACCTGTTATTTAAATAGTTTTTGCTGGAGCTCAGTCCAGTCTCAGAGCTTTCTTTTTCATATTGCCCTAGGCAGAATGAAAAATCTAGGGTTAGGTTATTCTCTCAGATTAGATAGTTTCACATTGCATCCAATATCTGATATACTTCAACACTAAAGAAGAACCAAGCTGCTAGACCTTGAAGTTCTATAATACCTGGAAGAATGGCCTTAAGGCAAATACCAGAGTCAAAGAAGTTAAATCTGTTCTGGATGGGTGGAGCAATGTCCCATAGTTACCAAGAGAGCTTTGATTATTCAAAACATGTTAGCTTCCTGCTGTGCATTGGAGTATCATCTCATGATTTCATGAACAAAAATCCAAATTAAAGCCTTTATTGAAGACATAACTTCTGCTTAGAAAACAAGTTTCTGTATTTTGGGAGTTTAAAAAACAGTTATCTAGTGGAAAGAAAGTCACTTCTGAATGCCTAAAAACCCTCAGATGCTGTGAGTAGAGGTATAACTAAAGATAGAAGGAAAACCATACCTCCTAAATGTTCTGCCCTTTACAAAGCATGTCCTTATTCCGCTTAGCAACTTCAGCTTGGTGGTCCATAAAATATAATGTAGTTTCAAATTTCTTGTAGAAATTGCTGAATTTCTACTTGTCCGTGAGAAAACACTGCTCCCAGAAAATAAATAAATAAATAGCATATTAAATTCATCCACATGGATAATGTTGGAATGGAGTCAGTGATCCAAAAAGAAACTTCATCTGAAATATGTCCATTAGGCCCTTCTGTATCTTAGTGTCCAGAGAACCCGTTTTTTCATACTATCAAAAAAAAACTATCAAAATGTGCAAGCAGATGCAGACAGATTTTAGTTTTTTCTTCCTCTGCAACTTCTCTACTGTCTCTAATTTTAGTCTCCTCCCTGAAATTCTTTTTCTTCTGCCTTTGTCTTCTCAGTTTATCAGGTAACTTTATCATCTATTTAGTTTTGCTTGTCTGTTTTCTTCTCTTACAACTTTTCTCTTTGTCCTGTTACTAGAGTCTTTCAAGAACCATATAATCAAATACATTTCATCACATTATACCACTGACTAAAATTTCTGGAATATCATGACATGTTGGAAATGACATTTTTCTTATTCTATGAACATCATCTAGTTGGTTTACTAAGGATATTTTCGTATATAAAAATATAAATTCCTAACAATCTACGTTCCCCCTCTTTTTTTTAAACAGATACATATACACGCTTTCAGCTCATATCAATAACAACTTCAACAGTGGACATTTCTTTGGGGTTAATGACCCTTTCCAGGGCTATGGATCATTGGCTCCCAGGAGGCTGTTAATTCTCAGAAAAAGCCCTGTTCCTCTGCTTTTATTGCTTAAATATATTGTGTGTAGAATTGCTCACTGCCATATAACATAAATTTTGGAGAGAAAGAATAAGACAAGTTCCCAGCTGAGCAGAAACTGATATGACTCAAATTGACTTTATCTTATGCTAGATGACAGTTGGATATTAGCAAACACATCCACTGCTCATCCTTACTTTAATAAAAATTTCAGGGTAGAAGACTGCCATTTACTTTTCCTTTGTAAAGGACCTGGAGATGAATTGTCTTGAGAACATCAGCTGTGCTTTTGAATCATAAAATAAATAAAGCCCAACAACTTGCATTTAATGATTTATTCTAATTTGTACCCCCCCCCCCAAAATTGCATTTTGGCAATTTGTACTGAAAGTAGATCCACAGGTTCAACTAGGCACTGATTAAATTGAGTTATAAACCCTTCAATAACAGTATTTTTAATGAAAATACTGACAAACCATAAAGTTTAGTGTCCATTAAGAGCAAGACCTAAAATATATTATTGCTTTTGTTTGTTTTTAATGCAGTGATATTTTTCTTTCCTTGTAATTTTTATCATCTCTATAAGTCTCATGATTTGGAGTAGGACAGTCAGAATTAAACCATTGCATTAATTATAGCCTGGACTGGATCTGGTGTTTTAAAAGTTAATTGCAACATTGGATAGCTGAAGTACAATAGTAAAGTAGACTCAAGTAGACAACTGCAGTTAATAGATTTAAAAAAAAAAAAACTTAATGAAAGAAAAACTAATAATAGCAACCCCATTAGATTTTCTCTTATGCATTTCTTCTGGAGACACCATTTCTTTTTCAGTTTAAATCTAACTGGCTATTAATTTCTCCTTTCTTCTGAGTTGCCTTTGCAGTGACAAGGAAAAAGTTGAGAAAGTGCATCAATGTCTGTGCTGTGTAGGTCACCAAGTCATTAACATACTCTTCATGGAACACAGTTCAGGATTAAGGGGAAGTAAAAACTCATCATCATTACACTTTCAAAGCTGCCAAAACTCTTTTCTGTATCAAATTTTTTGGCATAGCTGATAAACCTCTGTAGCCAAAATCAAAGGTATGGACAGGAAAAGCAATGTTTATCAATTACTTTTTGTTCCTTTTACATCTTGCTATTGTAAGTCTAGCTGTGTTTGGCCAACATTTGGCCTGTCATGTTTTCATTAGCTTGGATAAAATCTCTTACTTAAAGTTATATAAAAAGTGAAGAAGCTGAAGTTAGATCCCACTGGAAGCCAGAATGCCAAATTAAAGGTTACAGTTATTTATTTACTTCTAGATTAGCATATTCTATACTCTATTTTGATCAGTTTGACTGCCTTTTGGACTGCTGATTCACTTGCTAGAGAATGATAATACATGCAGACAACCAAGTCAGTCATCTATATCTGAGGTATTGTAGCCTTTTGGCAGCTGAGTGACCAGCCAGAATTGCTTTTCAAAGCTTAGATACACAGTGAATATGTATATGAAGCCACCAGAGCTGCATATTCCACATAAATTACTATTCCACACTTCCACAAGTCACTATTAACTACACTGAAGTTATTGTGCAATGCTAAGTTAGACCAGATAAAAGAATCTGTTCTAAAAACACCCAACAGTCAGAAAAAAATCTCCCTGGTGGTCAAGAGATACGCAGTATTACATCCACACATAATGAGATGTTCATATCCTACCAAAAAAAAAAAAAAAATGTTTACATGCTTAAATAGTGTGTAATTTGACTGATTACCTGCAAAACTTTAAAGCAGCTTGTATCTGATCTGGGGCATGCCTGGAGGTCTTAGAGTCACAAGCTCTCCAGCTACCCCATGTTTTTCTGGGTGCAACTTCCTGAACCCCAAGTCCTCCAAGCAGCTAAACGTCTAAGCCCTACTAGGAAAACCAAGCAAGGTACTTTTCTGCTTCTCCTGAAATGCTCAATTCAGTAGAACTTCTGAGTATGTCTTACAGTCATACTGTCCCATAATTCACAACAATAATTTACTTAAATAGAAACATGGTAGGCTACCTCCCCCTCCATCTGCTACTTATTTAAACAATGGCTCAGTAGTTCAATTTCTGTCTTAGAGTATGCGGGCTGCTAAGCTCATTTTCATTCTCTGTCTGACAATATCCAAAAATCTAGTTTCTGGAAATTCTCTCAGTCTACTAGGTGAGGTTTTAGCTGTGGAAATAGTTCACATCTCCTCCTTTTGAAGCTGGCACATCTTTCATTAACGAGCAAGATGACTCAACTAAAGCAACCCTGGCTGCATAACTTGATGTTTAAATCCTCTTTTCAGTAAGAAGGAGAAAGGCAATGCTTAGCTGTTCCCAAAACTGTATTTTAAGATAAAGGAATGAGTGGTCTGGGCAATTTTTGAAGAAATTTTTCAAGACTTAAACTCAAAAGGTGACGAGGGGAAAATCACAGATACAACTTCACGTTGCCTTCCCAAATTCTCATTTTCTCTGTATATAAAGCCTAGTTACACAATTTTCATTGTAAGATTAATGTGCTGCCATTCTTTCTTAAGGTGAGTTTAAGGTCTTTGTTCTACCCCCACCCCAATATATTCTATTCTTCTAAGAATTCAAATGATCCAGGTAATCATATTTTTTGATGGTTTCTCAAGGATTTTTGGGGGGGAGGGAACAGGAGGATGTTCAAATGGAGAAATTGTACATAACCAAAGTAAAATGAGATAGAAAAAAAAAAAAAAAAGGAGATCAGAGTGAAATGGATTTTTTCCTTTTTTTTTTTTTTTCCTCTGCAAAAAATCAGTGTCAAAAAACACAGCTCAGGTCTACCCCCAGCAATTCTTCCTTACTGTCCAACATAGAAAAAAAATATATTTGTTACTGGATCTTTATTTTAATTTTTAAATATGTCAATTTTAAAAATAAAATTTTGTTCTTTGAAAACTGTTCCTCAGCTTTGCTTTGGTTTCAAAAATTAGCACATTCTGTGTGATTTTTTTTCAGTAAATCCAACATCTATTTTCCTGACATATTTGCTAATTCAGCATTTATTGCCATACATTACAATTATAAGAAGTTTTAAATATAGATAAAAATAGAGCTTCCTATTAGTGTTAGTGAAATGTGCACGAACATTATTCAGAGAATATCTCACTTTTGAAAACATCACATTTTAACAAGTGAACTTTCTAAGTAAGGCAGGGTTTGGGCCTTTGTTGCAATATTAAAAGGCTTTCATACTTTTGATGAACTGAATAGTGGTGTTGGACAGAAAATCTTGATTTTCATATATCCAAAAAGCTTTCCAGACTAGTCCACAATATATTTTGGCAGTCTCTAGTAGCAACAAAGAGAAAATTTACTCAGCAATGCCAAGTATGTCTGACCCAAATAAGTTGTTTTCTTCTGTTTCTTGCTGATAGTCACTGATTTTGCCAGTATTCTTTCCTCACCAATAGTTTTCATTCTTTGTTGTCCTCTTGGACAAGTTGCCTAACTAAAGGTAATCCTGAGTGCAAACATGAAAAGGAGCTTTTCTATAGTTACTTCATGTTAAATATGTACATCTTCTATCTAGATCATAAGTTGAATGACAGAAATGTTAACTCCAAACACATTTTTATTTAAACCACTTATTTACACCCCATTAGTGCACGAAGAGCAATGTTTCTATGGAGTTATGGTGACAAGTGTCTAGCTAAATGGTCCCTGCAAATATGATAATATTGATGTATAATCCAGGTGTTAGAGAACAATGCAAAGAACTACCAAGAGGTAATGTTAAAAGCACCTTTGTTGTATTAGTGAATTCCCAATTCCATATGATGGATGAAAATCTAAATTTTAGATGTATCATCAGGGTGTGTATCATTACACTCTGTATCATTAAACATAATCAATGAAAAAAAAAGTCATATTTCACTCTTGAAGTAGACTTCAAATGCAAGAGACTGGCACCGAGATGAAAAACAGTGCTTGGTATGAAATCTTCAGAACTACTCTCTTTTACCTTGTGTTAAAACATGTCTGTGTTACTCAGCTACTGAGTAACAGCAGTTACTGTGCACTTGTAAAGAAAATGGAGTGTGATAATTATCTTCTGATTGATAGTATTTTCGTGACTGTGTTAACAAGTTAATATCTACAACTTTAATTGCTTGTTCCAGATTAATGACAACACGGACTCATAAAGATAAGAAATATGTTTGATTTGTTTCACAGTAGACTACTGTCTTTTATAATACTCTGTCAAAATTTATGCAAGCAAGTTTTGCTTCCAACCCTTTCAACATTTGATTCCAGTCCATGACTGGTTCATGAGTACCAAGGTATATATTTTCAGAGTTTCCAGTGAGTGCATTTTCATAGAATCATAGAATGGCCTGGGTTGAAAAGGACCTTAAAGATCATCTAGTTTCAACCCCCCTACTCTGGGCAGGGTTGCCAACCACTAGAGCACTATTTTCTTCAGCATCTTGTTTTTAACTGACTTTCTTAATTAAATGACTTCTCCATCTCCTCTCCTACAATCAGATCTCTCTTTTGTTTGCTGACCTCAGTCCTTCAAAACCAGTGCAATGACTTTGATAACTCACCACTCTCCTTCAACATCATGTCAGAGCTTCTTGCTTCAGGGCTTGCATGAGCCCGGTTGTTTGGATGGCCTCCAACAGAGGTCAGCTAGGGAATAGAAACTCAATATGAAATCAATTAAAGGTACTATTTATGTGGACCGAAGAGGAACTACAGAATTCAGACTTACCAGAATGTTGCCAAAATAGTAGCTGAGAAGCACAGAGGGAATATCACATGTTTTCTGTTTGAATTTGTATGTATCAATACAAAAATTACAGGTAAACTTACAATATAATACAGTGGCTGTGTAATGCTGACCTAAATTGTAGAAAAGACCCTAGTGCTTTTCTTCAGTTTGATGAAAATCTATAGAGTTGAACATCTTATTTGACTAGTACATGTTTGTCACTATATTCTAATGACTTTACCTTTTTGGGTGAATCTATTTACCCAAAAGGATTTCTATACATATATATATATATATATATATATATGTTATTGGTTTTGGTCTGTGATTCTCACAATACAAATGTCAGCTCTGGTACAACATGGCTTACTTGCAAGTTTAAGATGCAAAAACAGTCCTAGGAAATAAAGAAAGATTCTGACATGAACAATATATTCTTTAGTGGGGATGCTCATAAAAATATTTCATATGAGAAGCAATGTGGGACAGAAAGTAATGCGCATGGCTGCATTACTTTGGAAGATACACAAAATAAAAAGCATTAATCAGTCTGCTCACAGGACTATTTAAACCCGAAATCACATTAAGTGCTTAAATTGATTTACTCTTCTCTCCCACAAAATAATAAAATAAAATTCCTCAAGTGTCTATTAAATCAGACAATAAATAAAGGCAGGTAGGTAAAATCCTTGGAGAAAAGGGGGACCTTAAGGCCATCTGATTCATATTTCATATCTCTTCCATTTCTCCATCTTTTTTTTTAATCCTTGTTGAAATTCATACATACACAATGTCATAAGCTACTGTTGCTTTGGATTCAATTTATTTCACACACACAAAAAATAAAAAATAAAAAAACAATTCATGTGAACTGAGGCCAAAATAGTCTGGTGAAATAATGTTTTTTTTTTTTTTTTTCATTTATATTCACTGCCATGTCTCTTCACTGAAGCTAATGCATTTTCCCTGAAAGGTAATTCTTTTCAATTTAAATCAATGCAGTATCTTTGAACTAATGCCTTCCAGAAATGCTGTGTTTGAACAAACAGTGGTATATCTGTGTAAGTTGCAAATTTTATTGGTAATTGCACCAAGAAAGTGCTCAGGAAAGAAAAAAACTTTTGTTTCTAACCAGTACAGAGCGTGAGTATAATTATCCAGACTTTATCTTGTTTTGATTTGGTATTCAAGAGCTTTGTGGGCTTTGGCATAGATGTGGGAAAAACTACTTATATATCTAAATACTGTGAGGTATAATTCTTGCCTAAAATATGAAATAATACTTTCCTGAGAGGTGAGTTTTTACATTTTTGGCGGATTTGGGGTTCACTAAGTCATGAGGATTAGTGGGATAAATTCATAACTCATAATCACAGGCACAAACACCTAGCAGTCATCTAACTTTTCCAGAAGCTTTAGTATTCAAGAGGGTTAGAGTTTGTCCTGACAAGGAAGCAAGATTAAGAGCTTCACTGATACTTTTTAAGTAGAATATGAACTACATCAGGGGTTTAAAATAAGATTTGTTTTATCTGTCTCTTTTATCTTTGTAATTGTCTAAAAATTATGTTTGAGGTACGGGCTGTTTTTTGAAACCTGATTTAACAAAGCCAAATGCCCCTCCTCAGGTGGGGCAGGTGCCTCAGCATTATTTTGTAATTATTTGCAATGCCAAGAGGCTAGGTGTGGTGCAGGCAGGGGCAACCCAGCGAGGCCCAAGGTGGTGAGGGCCGCAGGGTGGTGCCGTGCCTCCCTCCTGCAGCTCCAGCGAAGTGAGACAGGCCGGGCTGGGGACTGTGACTGGGGCCAGCCACAGCCTGGCCATCCCCAGGCACCACCGCAAGCCTTGGCCCAGCTAGGAAGGCCAAAGTTTTGGGGATTGGGAGTTTCCTGGTGTGGTTTTAGGGAAGACACTACTGGAAACGTGGTTCTGTCTTGCCACACTGTTTACTTTCAAAACCATAACCTTCCTTCCTTCTTTGCATACAGCAATTATAAGATAGCTTTTTATATTTTTATTTGTATGTTTAGCCCCAAATTTAGCCTCTTCTTCACACATCAAAAAAACAAAAGCCTGTGTAATAAATACAGTTTAGAGTCAAACTCCATCACATCAACATCTAGACCAGTTTGAATGGACAGGTCACTGAAAAAAAATAAAATAAACAAATGCATTTTCAGTTTACACTTATGTAATACAGTTCAGTACTGAGCAGAAACATCTGAACTAGTACTGAGTGTCTCTAGGCTGGGTATTAGTAGCAGCAACATGACATTAGCTATGAAAGTTAATTTATCCTCCATTTCTATAAAATGTTTTTTTTGTACTACACATTCCTAGTTTAGAGACTCATGATTGCAGGAGAAAGATGGGTGGATTATTAAAATATTACTTGCTTTGTTTCTAGTCTTGCAAGTGAAAAGGATGAGCTTCAAATTTAGTGCACGCAGAAGTATATAGAGACTATCTGAATGTTGGTTGTTAGCGACAGGTTTGTATTTCTCCAGAGTTCAAACACCAAAATGTAAAACATTTGTTTTAAGACCAGCAGTGAGTTCAGAGGAGCTTACCCAGTAACCAGCCTACACATGTAAGAGGTGCAAGAGTCCATCTGTGGACAAGGCAAGAGACCTATACCTGAAATAATTTCCTTTCATAAGATCAGAAAGGAAAAAAGAGTATTAAGCTAGTCTTAACTATCGCAGTTTAGTAAATATCTCTGCATAGATTAGTTAGGAGTGACATTAACATTTTCTCATACCTGTATAAGCGTAAAAGGACTAGAATAGGCATATTGCCTACATAACAATTTATTCTACCGTCTTTTAGTTGCAGATTGTCATA
Source organism: Anseranas semipalmata (assembly GCA_013399115.1). Lineage (NCBI taxonomy): Eukaryota > Metazoa > Chordata > Aves > Anseriformes > Anseranatidae > Anseranas > Anseranas semipalmata. The sequence goes on from VXAA01001879.1 coordinate 31,704, forward strand.
CAAGATTTCCATGCTAATATTGTTTAAAGTGATGGAATGACCCAACTTTACCTCAGACTTTTTGAAAAAAAGATCACCCAACCTTATATTAGGAAGTTAGCTGTTCAGATATGACAGCTACCCAAAGTCTCAAATATATGTTTCATCCTCCTTTTTTTCATACTATTATCTGCTTTAACCCATCATATAGTCACGATCTTTTCCTGAGAGATACGAAGACAGGGAAGGAATGGGCAGAAGGGTGCTGATGTGATTTGTATTTAAGAATTTCATTCAGTTTTTCTTTTTATCACTCTTATCTTTCTGTGTCCAGTTCACTGTATGGATGGATATTGATCTTTAAAGACAATACTTCCAAATCCTTCTGTATGGTTTAGACAGCTCCCTTATTTTTTAATTTTCCTTTTTTTTTTTTTTTTTTAAAAGCCAGGAACACTTAACACAATTCTTCCTTGAGATATCATTAAAATATGCTAACTAAGATAAATGTGTAAGAGGGAATGCAGACATTTTTAAAGGTTATGATCTATGACAAGACTTCTTAGCTTTAGAGTTAGTTTAATTGAATTAATTGTAGCATTGAAGAAGCTGAAGAACAAAGAGAGCTCTGACTCTGAATGTATTAATGGAAAATATTTGACCTTTTCAATATGTTCCATTTTGATTGGCACTCCTTTCTACTGTAGCTCTCTTAACTATTATTTCTTTATTTTTTCCCCATGAAAATAAGGTAGGTGTGTCAAAGAGCCAAAGTACAGCTGAGATAATTGGAAAGAGCCAAAATGGGAAGCATGCAAGTATATATGTACACACTCTTCCATAATTCAGAGGACATTAGCAATGGGGTTTTTATTCTGTTGGCAAAGCTTTTATCAAAAAGAAAAAGGCAGACTAAGTTAAACCTATTTTTTTTTCCTGTTAGAAAGGTAATTTCAGGCTTATTTTAGTTCGCAAAATCTTAGAGAAGCCATTGTTCATAATTTTTTTTTCTTCTCTGCTAAAGACTGTTCCCTGCTATATATGTGAATACAAAAACATTTTTATTTATGTCACTCAGGTTATTTATTAACAGATCAGTCTGAAAATTGTAAGTACCTTTTAATTTTTTTTCCCCTTGGGACATTTTTTAACTTGCTAAGATAAAATCAATTTTCTCAAAAAAAGCAGCAAGAATTTCAGGTATCATGATATTTACCCAGGATATAGACACTTCTTTTACCTCTACATTCTTCACCTTCATTCCTGGATACATGCTGTTCATGTTCTCATCTTGCATTTCACTGTATGCAGCCTCTCCAGTTCCATAGCCTTGTGTTTATAAGTTACTCATTCCACAGTTCATTGATGTTTTAGAGTCTCTTGCTCCTCATTGTTATGTGCATTATATATCAAAATTTAGGTAAATGACACTTCATCAACCTACAAGTGTTAGCTTTTTCTCCCCTAGAGTTTTTACAGTCTTGCTACACTCTGAAGACGTCAGTAATAGCTCCCACAGTACTCTAAAGCTGGTAAGAGAAAAATTCCATGCAGTAAACTGTCTGTTTAGCCTATACAATGCTTCCAGTATTTAGCTTGTACTGAAAACTTTACTGCTGAAAAATTGTCTATTTTGCTCTTGTTTAAAGCAGATAAAATAAAAACAAGTAATGTGTGAATTCCTGATGTTTACCGGTTTATTGAAAATACCCAGTTTCACTTCACATGCAAATTTCTCTAAACCCTCAGAGGTTAAGAAACATGTATTTCTACACAACCAATATCTTTTTCTGTAGTACTGTAATTCTATGCAAAACCAAAACAGAAATTGTTTTTCTTATACAAATTAAAGCATGCTCGAGGCAAAAATCTGGGCTTGTTTTCAACTGATGAAGAATTTGTTTGTAGACTACCTAAGCACCATGTTTCTAGGTTGCTGTTGCATCTCTTTAATCTCCTTGTAAATTGTCTAGGAGCAAAATACTCAGAATTTCAGCTTTGATAGCTGATTGGTATTTTCCCTGTGTGAAGTTGAAAAGTCAGTAGGAGTTTTGAGCTGGTTCAACTTAATTTATTAATCATTTCTAATTGTCAAAATATTCACAAAAAGTCTAACAATGTGCTTTTGCACAACGTGCTTTATTATAGGAAGAATATGTTATAAATAACTTTCTACCCGTCATTTTAAATTCCTGTGTTCTTGACTTCAGTTTTCTATGTAGAAAAAGCACTTCACATCCAACACATCACCAGATCACTTTAACCTCTTTCAAAATGCATTTCAGGAGCCTTGATGGATCTCTTGCCCAGCAATTGGCCTTGGGAATATATACTCTGTGTGTTACACTGAGTGTCACATGCAGTAATCTGTCAGAAAGTGAACAGCAAACGCAGCGGAAGGCTGAAAATGATCATTTAGCATTGTGACATTATTTGTGTATTTGACACTACAAGAGATATTTTTCTCATGCATATGGTCGATGTTGATCTGAGGCTTTAACTGGTGAATTGCCCACGTCTGGTGTCTGAAGAGTTCTGAAGCATAACTTAACCTGCAAGTTATCTCAGACTCTCTCTGTAACCTTTGAAGACTAGGACTGATAATGTCTCCTGCATAAGGTGCTCCACTGAAGTGAAGCTGAATGGTTGTGATGCCTTTCCAATTGCCCACAAAGCAATTTTGAAGGAACCTAGCTTCACTTTTATTAACCCCAGAGGTCTCTCCATTTGTTTGGCTTTTCTAGTCTGTATCTACTTTCACTGTCCAGCTAAATTGATGGAGCACAGAGTCCTGTTCCATATAGTGTGTTTCTTTGTAGGAATCCCTTTAAAAGCTCTAGCACTTAAGAAAAATCAATAGTGCTTTTGGTATCTTGCAGGCCTCCCCTCTCCTGCCTGCTAAATTCTCGTAAACCCATTATTAGCCTGCCTTGAGTTGCTGTTGGAAAAGGAAAGTAAACATTACATCTTGAAAGCACTCAGGTGGCATTGCACTTGAATAACGTTGTCTGTCCTTCTTTAATGAATTTAGTGAGGCTGTGTTGCTGTTATGTTTAGAAAGAGAAAGAAGAGCTGTACAAAATGCATTGCAGACATAGAACCAAGTGTATCTATTGAATACAGATCTACTATGTTCACTGAAATAAAATGAGCCCAAAGAAATTCTGATATTTTACACAACTCTTTAAAATATAAATCATTGTGAAGATAACAAAATATAATTTTCTCCAAATATATTTTAAACTAAAAGGAATAAAAGCCCTGCAAGGTTAACCTGTGATACCTTGCAGGAAAGAAAATGTAGAGAGAAAGATAGACAGTGAAAAAAAAATGAAGAAAAAAATATGTGGCTGAACTACACTTAGAAAGGAATTTAGCAAACAAAAACACTGAATGCAGAAACACCTACATTTCAAATATCTAGTCCCCAAGTGCTCTGTCACGTTTCCTAGGCTTGTGGAGTTTGTCTTGGAAAGAGATCTAAAAGAATTGAATCTGGAGCCATCTAAAGCTGAATGGAGGCCACTAAGAATAATGTCTTTAATCTTGTTCCTTATGACAAGCCTTAAGGGTAGAAAAACCTACTGAGCTGTATCTCAGTTTACCTGTTATTCACAGCTCAGATTCTCTCCTTGTTTATCATGCACATCCTTTGCAGTTCTCTGGGGATTATGACCATGATTGGTTTCTTTTAAAATAAGAAAGAGCTGAAGTCTGTTTTGGTTTGTTTGTTAATTAATTATTATTATTATTATTTTTATGGAGTATCCCAGTGGCTAGAATAGCCATGCATGGGTCCCAGTTTCAACCCCCTTATTTGCTTAATAGTCTCAAATATTCATCACTATAAAAAAGTGACCAATTTGCCAGGGCACTGCCTACTTCAGCAGTAGGAGTAAGGGAGGGTGGGGAATTTCCCATTCTGCATGTTGAAGTTTTTTTGTTTGTTTGTTTTGTTTTGTTTTGTTTTTGTTTTTTAATAAAAAAAATAAAGATTTTTATTTCAAGAATGACAGTACTATCATTCTGTAGTCTGATGATGATGATGACATTTCCTGGAAAGGACCCAGGTTTTTTATGCAACATTTCTGAATTTTTTTTGTAATCATGCATAATGATTAAACAGTCCCTGGAGATGAGTCTATAAGCTGGGCCCACACCTTCCTCCAGGGTTTGCCCTGTACATCATGTTGAAGAGATATGATCATTTCATGAATTTTTATATTCTTTATATATTTATTTTTCAGCTCAGTGAGCTAGGAATTGTCATTCCCAATAAATAGTTTGGTAGTCAGATCATGTTTTGCCAACAAGAATAGGGGGAGGTTAAAATTCACTAGACATAAATGCAAGGGTTCTGCAAGGTGAATGCTTTGTCATGGTAGGGAAGAATCCAGTCCTTTAAAACAGATTACAAATATATACATTGGCATAAGTGAGAAATTTGAGGAAATGGTCCTCTCTATGGTAGAGAAAAGACATATTGCAAATGAAGAAGCTGTAAAGTGGAATGACACCTTCAGTTTATTTATAGCTCAAATCTAGCATATTTACTGTCAGACTAAAATATAGGGTGAGTTTCCCCTCGGAATCTGCTTCCTGTGGAGGAACATATTTTTTCTCTGGCTCATTCTACTTTTACCATCAACAAGTCTTTTCCCCCTTTTTAAACACAGAAATGAGTGGCATTTCACACCTCGTCTGCAGAAGCAGTGGGTTTCAGCAACTCCTATGCCAAAGAGGATAATGTGAAGCATGCCCAAGAGAATTCTGGATTTGTAACTGCAAGGAGTGTGATCTTTCCATTTTCTGTCATCTTTGCTGCCCTAGAGATAAGAATATTTTGCATTGACTTCAGTAGCTTTAGGATCAGGTTCTAATTCCTTAATCTGTAGCTTAATTCTTTCATACATAATATACAAACTATATTATCTCAATGTTAGTTTTTAGCTATTTCATACTATCTTCTGATGCACAAGTGATGCACTATTCTTTTTCTTTGCTCATATGCCATACCAGTGTGGGACCATCCCAGATTTAAAAGTTGACTTATTTTTCTTTATAGAGTTATTTGAATGATATAGATAAATAGACTGCTATAGATAAATATTCTGTGAGTGAGTATAGACATAGTAACATCTCTGAACATTACCACTAAACATTACCACTCAGATAGTGGGATAGAACTGGAGATTAGGGAAGACTTGACTTTAATCACCATTATATAATAGCCACAAAGCCATAAAAGGGCTCTTGCTGTGAGTTAAAAAAAAACATCTAATGCTGTTTCATTTAGCATATAAAGCAGCCCTTTGGGGGGAGAGTTATACATTAAAAAGTAAGTAAAGTGTATTGCAATATCTTAAGCCAAAGTTAACTGTGACCAAAGAAGACAGTTGACTCTACCAGGCAGAGTTGAACTAGTTATTTTAGATACCAGAATCCCAATATATGCTTAAAATCCATGCCTTAATGTAGTCATTTGGATATATATATATATTCATATATCAGAAAGATGTAGGTTTTCATCCCAGAAGTAAACCTTGTGTACATCAGACAAAAAAAGAATAGACACCTCACAAATTTTACATCAAAATTTCACTCTTTATGAAAACATATATTTTTATTGCTTATAACTCCAAATTTTCAGCATAGTCTTACTAGCCTCAAAAACCTCTGATTTTCCAAGAGGTGTTAGGAAAGTCTGATTTGCCTTAGGTCATACTATGTAACCAGAAAAAAGTCTTTCTCTTCCTCTGTATCATCACATAAGATTTACATCATGTAAACATGTGAACCTTCTTTCATTTTTAACATTTTAGGGACTATTATAAGGTAAAGATTTCTTCAAAATTCATCTTCTACATGTGCAAGAATCATAACAACTCTGTCAGTGTGCCTTGAAAAGGTTTTTCTTATGACATATGGATGTTTCTACAGATAATAAACTATTCATCCCTCTTGAAACAGTTTCTCAAAATGAAGCTTCAATCAAAACATGAAATAGGTTTGTTTTGCTCAGATTGATACCTAGTATCCATATCAGCACACAATTTAACATGGCGGGTAGTCTTTGTTTAGAGGAAACTGAAGTATAGAGCTGAGGTATATAAGCAAAGCTGTTAGACCACAATTCACCGGTGTCCAGTGATATCAACACATCTTTTATAGTTTTATGAGAAAAACAGAGGAAAAATAATAAGTCAGAAAAACAGGAGGAAGCTGCTTTTTCATATGTAAAATCAGTTTCTCTTCTTACTGCATTCAGTGCATAAATTTGTTAAGGTCAAAGACTGTCAGTTTAAATTTTGTGCAAACTAGCAAACTGATTTAAAAAAAGATTACTTTAAAATCTGACAGGCAGACAATAGGCAACCTAATGCATCATTGGACATCACAAACTGTGACATGAGATTGCATGAAGGAGTAAGCCAGGTATTGTTTTCCTTGATGTTGTGGTGTAACATAAGCAATATACGCAAATACCTCTCAGTCATCTCAATAGTTCTGGAACAAGCTGTTCTGATTTTTTTCTGATATAGATGATGTGAATTCTCAAAATGGCTTTTAAGAAGGTTGTTTTATATATACATATATATATTACTGTAAGAATGTCAACTTATCTCTCGGTGATGGACGGTGCATTTCCTTTACAAATGCTTAGGTTAAACAGAAGTTATTAACCTTTATTCATCCACGGATCTTCTAATGAGATCAAAGACTGACCAACCCAGCCCCCCCACCCTCCAAACAACAAATAAAGAAACAGCAAAAGCTCCAAACAAATACATGACAGCCGGGAAAATGAAATCCTTTGGGAAAACCTTGTTTGTCATCATCTGCCACTGTTCTGCCCACTCTGATGGGTAATCATTTTGCACAGTTTCTCCAGATATCTTTTGCCCTGTGGGAGAGATGACAGTGCTTTTCATCCAGTCTCCAAACTAGGAAAAATTGTGGTCAAATATTCACAACTGCCAACTTCAAAGCAATTTTTCCATGGCAACCATACCTCAAAAGCGTGGAGTTGCAGAACTTGCCAATTAGCAACTCCAAAGGGGGCCATTAGCTCCTTCAAAAACATAGCGGACACTGTTTTTAATCACCGGTTGTTTTCAGCCTTACAGCAAACACTAAGCAAACACTAACCATACAAGTGTAAGACTGACTACTTAGAAAGAAGTTGATGATGCATGAAAAGAACAACACATATCGTGCTCTACTTTTTAATAAAGAATAATTATCCTTAGTAAATCGTCAGTACTATTTTATTGTTGTTTAATTAAAGCGAGTCATATTTTCTCATTATCTCCAACAGTAAACCGTGCATAACAGCCACAAAATTTGCTTTCAGTAGTTCTCAGTTGTACTGCTGCTTGGGAATGAACAGGTACCATAAAGCAAGGAGGATGAGCATAATTATGAAACTGTAGAAGGGACCGTCTAGCTGTCTAAGGCTTCTGTTCATAAAGAGAAAACAGACTGGAGAAAATAAACATATAAGAAACAGAAAATACAGAAATCAAGTATGCTAGGTCCTTCACTTGAAAAATCACTCTGTCTCCTTTGAAGTCTGTGGAAAGCTATTACATTTTTAGCCATCAAGTTTAGATCTATATTTAGTTAAAATTTTCCTATACTTAAAAAGAAAAAAAGAAAAAAAAAACGACAACCAATACCATTTATAATTAAAAAAAAACAACAACTATATTTTTATTAGCTGCTCTAAAGTAATTATTTCTTTATTCCCATAAATGCTGTGCCGTGTCCTTTAGAGGTCACATATATTTCAGCAACAGAGTAAGAAATACATGAACTTTACCCATTCATTTAAATAGGATGTCATTTGTGAAGCCCAATTATTCCCATTACCATTTACACTGTAATGCTGCTCACTAATTTATCACTTACTATCCTGTCATAAAACCCCAGTTATCCTGCTCATCTTGTTTCTGGCTATGTTAATGCCACTTTGACATCTGGTGCATTTGAGAGAAAGGGCTGTGCAGATTTTAAACATTTAACCAACATAGGACCTCTCCAAGCAGTTGAGATTAATCTTTTTTTACATAAAATCAGGATCATATCAGAAGAGATGAGGATTACAAGATGTTATATGAAACCTGTCTGACACTCTGAATGGTGGTTCGTAAGACATGGTGTGTTCAGAGACAGGAAAGGTAGGCGGCGTACTGAGTTCGAGTCACAGGCATTGTCCCAGTCGTGTCAGACCATGAGACTGGAGGATGGGTCTGCTGGCCACTGGCTGAATGTCCCTCCCAGAAGGCTCTATGTGGCATAGTTTCACAGAGCATCACAGGCTACAATGCTAGACAGTGCTACTGGGCTGTTACTGCTCCATGAACCTGTATAAAGCAGCCCAGACTATTTCTCAAAAGCACGAGAGATGCAGGCCATGGCAAGAGGCCATAAAATGAGGGCCAATTGAGTAAGACCCCAAAGCAGAGTCTGAGTCTTGACAGATCGGGAGAAGGACTTGGGGGTCCTGCTGGACGAGAAGCTGGACATGAGCCGGCAGTGCGCGCTTGCGGCCCGGAAGGCCAACTATGTCCTGGGCCGCATTAAAAAAGGGGTGGCCAGCAGGGAGAGGGAGGTGATTGTCCCCCTCTGCTCTGCTCTGGTGAGACCCCACCTGGAATACTGCGTGCAGGCCTGGGGTCCCCAGCACAAGAAGGATGTGGAGCTCTTGGAACAGGTCCAGAGGAGGGCCACAAAGATGATCAGAGGGCTGGAACACCTCTCCTATGAAGAAAGGTTGAGGGAACTGGGCTTGTTTAGCTTGGAGAAGAGAAGGCTCCAGGGAGACCTCATTGCGGCCTTCCAGTACCTGAAGGGAGCGTATAAACAGGAGGGGGAATGCCTGTTCACACTCGTTGATAGTGATAGGACAAGGGGGAATGGTTTCAAACTAAGACAGGGGAGATTTAGGTTGGATATTAGGAGGAATTTTTTCACTCAGAGGGTGGCGAGGCACTGGAACAGGTTGCCCAGAGAGGTTGTGGATGCCCCATCCCTGGAGGCATTCAAGGCCAGGCTGGATGTGGCGCTGGGCAGCCTGCTCTAGTAGTTGGCAACCCTGCCCAGAGCAGGGGGGTTGAAACTAGATGATCTTTAAGGTCCTTTTCAACCCATGCTGTTCTATGATTCTATGATTCTATGATAATAATGGGAGCAAAATAAAATCATGTTTTAGCAATTTAAAGTCAGATTCTGACACACAGATATTGTCTTCTCCAGTAACATGCCTAGTGAACTTGTAGCTGTATTTGTCAGGAACGGTGCTAATCAGATTAATGTTCCTAGTATGCCTATTTGAGTGATTCCAGTCTCTTAAAAACATAAGTGGTTTTGAAGTATTCTCCAAGGACCAAAACCAAACAAATAATACCTTTTACTTTAATCTCTAAGGAAGCCAGGAAATTTGGGGTTATGACAGTCTCTAAGATGTCATTACATTTGCAGGTACATTTTCAGTGTCCACCAAACAAAGCTGATTATATATTAAAATCAGTTACATGGTCTACAGGCAGGTTTAGATGTGAAATACAGTCATTGTTTTAACATACTCTGAAAGGAAGCTCGTGAAACTTCATGGTGAAACTTCATATCTGTCTGAGTTGGATATATGGTGCAAATTTTCTTGTCTATTCCTTACTAGCATTTCACTGTTAGCTGCCTAACTTCGTAAAGGAAAAGATATTATTGGTAGTCCAGACCACATTTCCTATAAGCAAAGCCTGAAGATGTGCCCTTTCTTTGAAGCTGACATCTGGTGCTGGAGTCAACAGTTATGAGTAGGGAAAGGATGGATATCATAGCAGTATGTGGGCATGGAAATAGAAGCCTCAAGTCTAGGAAAAAAAATCCTAAGGGGAAACACTTCCCTGCTACAGATAAAGAACATATTTCACTGTTAATTGCATGATTTTTGCGGTACGCTACTTACCTGCACTTTGTGACAGTATGCTAACAGGGCCCTTGCCATGTAAAAGTAGGATGAAGACTAACTTTAGGGAAAGGCAAAAATTGCCTCACAAAAGCTTTCCCTTACTTTCCTAACTCATGTAAGCTAGTGACTCTAAGAAAAGATTAAAGAAATTATCAACAAAAGAGAGGAAATAGACCAACTACTTTTTCCTCCTCACTTCTTTCTCCTCATATTTGATTTTCTTTGTATGTCCGTTTTTTCGGATGAGCAGGTTGAAAAGCCAGAGTAATGACTTTTTTTTAAAGAAATAAAATATCATGTCATCTTCTGTTTGTCATATACAAGATGTTTTTAAAAGAAGTAGTCATGAAAAATCCATCTCCTTGCAAATCCAACAAAGTCAGATTAATAAAAGATAGGTTCTTATATTTTTTCTTAGCACTAAGTGAAAATCCACAACAAAAGTATTTTCCCAAATGTATGTTGCTTAGATAACCAATGATGGTTATGGCTGTCTTCACCAGCCAGTTCTGTGTTGCCTTTATAGGTCTGTTTTATACATTAGGTTGCTTCTCTTCTACTGTAGGTGTCCTTCATACCAATGGGAGCACTGGGCAAATGAATCCCGAGCAACTGTGCACTGCATAGACTGCAGATATGGAGGTAGACAAAAAGAAATCTCTATTTACCGCTCCACCAGCCTATGCTGTTAACAGTTTTGCCTCAGACTCAACCTTGTCTTCTCTCTGCATAATAGGGTAGAAGCAAAGCGAGATGAAAAATATATTGAGAATGGTAATTTTGTCAACCGTACAAAATTTTATTTTTTTTTAAAAAGGTGATATCAAAGCTATTAACAATTTCATGTCAGTATAGATGGACATGGACAGCTGTCCGTACCTTCTTTAGCCATTCTCTGGAAAACAGTTCCAAACAGTTGACCTCTGTCAATGCTCTTATGAGGCTGAACCTTGACTAGCATGCCCTAATAAATTCAACATGTTTTTCCATGAAATTATTAAACATTTGCTGGAGTGGAACTAAGTTTAAAGTGTCTTAAGTATTTCAGAGGAATGACCTAGGTCTAATCTTACTCCTCTCCTTGTGCTTCCTTTCTCAATGTCTGTTCAAGCAATTTGTACAAACCAGAGCATTTTCCCTCAGTGACGTGGGAGCACATTCAGTTCAGTGCAAAGGACATGCATCTAGAATCTGGTCCCAGCTGAACCTGTTATCTGTTATTCACGCAGCCCGTGGATGAGGTAATTAAAATCCACTGGAAACCTCTCACTTGATCCTTCCATCAACACACTCATTACTCTGTCTAGAGAATATTCATTTGATAGCTGTAATATTATGATGGTATATAACACTAGTGCTTGAAATCTGTCACTGATAGTTCTTTGATAAAAAAAAAAAAAAAACTGAAATTAAAATAGTATGGTCTTATTCTATACCTTTACCAAGGAATTCCAAGGCAAAGACATTCCAAGACTCAACAGGGGCTCATACTACCACTCTAGTGCCAAAGTATAGGTAGGAAATATCTCCTGTCTACATTGTATTCTGTTTTTCCCTGACTAAGGAATGTATTCATATATGTTATATTTAGCAGTGTGCTGTCTTCTTTTCTACTTGTGCTTTTACACCTGATTTCTTTTAACATGGGCTTCATTTATTGCATAACTTTATAGTAGATATATCAAGAGCCAAATATTTTAAAATAATTCCTATCATTCATGTGAATACCTTAACCGTGAATCAATATCACAATCAATCCCAGGCCATTTTGAGCTCCCTCGCATCCTTTTATTTCTCCTCAGAAATGGTGCCAATAATTCCACTAGCCTTCTTGCAAGAGTCATGTGAATTCACTAGCACATTCAGCACATCTTGCACCCAAAATCTGAATTTGTTGCCTTGTTTGGCAGAAATATGCTTGTTAGGGCCATTGTTACACATCAGAATTAAGATACAAATGTATTTCCTGTAGCAGTATCCTTTACCTGTGGTGTCTTGAAGTTTTGATGTATTTTTTTTCCATCTTGTTGTTTCTCCCCTTTTTATTGTGCTCATTTACTGAGTCACACTGCAAAGCCAGTGCAGTCAAGATGCTCCATAGTGCTCTTCTAGGAAGCCCTGAAAAACTGAAGGTCAGATGTGCTTTCCAGGTCATGATCCCACCAAGGAAGTTGAGAGCATATGTTGTTCAGGCTCTTGGAGCGAGGAAAGATAAATTAAGTCTCTTAAGGCTGTGTTGGTCACACAGACTCCAGGTTATCATGGAGAGGAGGCAGCACAGTATGCAATTAAGTTGCAGTTCCTTCTCCAACATCCTGTTTGTATTAAAAGGGACTTTTAGGTTAAGGACCACAACTTTAAGCTATCCGTTGGGAGTTTTTTTCTTTCATTCCAGTCTTTTAGCACTTCAAACTCAAATTCCAATATACCACATCTAAGGATTTAGCTGGGGTTCTTTCTTGCATTAAGTGCTCTGAAAATTTTCCTGAAAGCTCTCTCTCCTCATTCCCTTCCCTCCCCTCTAACTTCTAGTCTTTAATTCCAACTCCATATCCTCATTCTTTTAGACTTCTTGCTTGCACCTGTCACTCAGTTCCTGCTTCCTTAAAACCTTGGATTTGTAAAATCCATCTTTGGTAAAATCACTATCCATACTATTGTAGCCTTTTCAACTTCTGTTCAAACTGACATCTCTTTCTTGAATTGATTTTTTTAATGCATTTTTATATTTGTTTTGAATTATATTTTAATGTCTTCTCAATGCAGCACAGTTGTGACTTGTCTTTATTCTTAAGTACTGTGTACGCCTGCATAATTCTCTATGTACTGACAGATAGCTAACCTCTTTTTTTGCACCATTATTTTTGAAAAATGGTATTTAAATAATTTATTTTACTGTTTTCCCCCTTTTAACATAGCGTTTATGCACTCAGTTACATCTTTATGTAACTGCAGAGGAGCATAACACATGTTGTGCTTTTTTTAAGTGAGTAATGTTTTTATGTCACTTATTTATCTTATCCGTACTATATATGTATATATCACTTATTCGATGCGATGTAGATAAAAATGTGAAAAATGCATGCAATGTCAGTAATAATAAACTCAGGGTAAAGTGCATCAGAATACCTACACAGCTGGGTGGTACACCAGTAGAATACTCCCTAAACTATTTATATAATTGGTGTTTAAAAAAAATAATTTCCACCTTCTCTTAATTCTTTTTAATGCAGTTTATATTTTTTATAATATCACTATCTTTTAAACATAGAGTTTTACAAAGACAAGCAGGTGATTCAAAGCTAAAATTTGTTCTCCTTCATCATATGAGTGGCACACACTATCCTAGCACTTGTAATTTCACACACCTTAATCACACACCTAAAAGCAAGAATTCCATCTTCACTGTGTCATAGCTCATTATAAACTGCTTTCTGGTAGCCTAACACACTGCTACTATCAGTACTGGTTCTTGAAAACATGTCCATTGAACAACATCGGAAAATTTTACATTAAAACTGTTATTTGCAACTGTGAAAATATACATTTGTTTTCAAGCAAATGTAATGACACAGATCAATAAGGCCCTGTTTTGACTCTTATTAATTAATGACTTTTTTCTATTGTCATGGTAATTGCCAGGAAATATTTAAATGCATTTCTCATAGATGATGTAATTTGTGTCAGTGAATTTATAAATACATACAAATGACAGCACCACTGTGATGTATGTGAGAGTTAATAAAGGAAAAAATCACCAAAGCTGCCTAAATTGTAACTGGAAGATATAGAAGCAGAATTTAAATGACCTCAAATATATACTATATGTGACTATAAGCATATGTGACTATATGCTTATATTATGTGGAAGTACCAAAGGTAGGCAACTGCAACAACATTTGGGCATCAGTAAAATATTATGTGATATTTCTACAGGAATATTACAGCATTATTTATTTATTTATTTATTTATTCCATGCTGACCTGGTTTTGGCTGGGATAGAGTTCATTTTCATCATAGGGGCTGGTATGTGCCATGTTTTGGATTTAGGAGAAAAATAATGTTG
>VXAA01001879.1:45952-72884 GCA_013399115.1 Anseranas semipalmata
TTATTTTCCATTCCTTTTCTATCCTATTAAACACTCTTTATCTCAACCCATGAATTTTCATTTTCTTTTTCTTCTGATTCTCTACCCCGTCTCACTCTGGGTGGGGGGGCAGTGAGCGAACAGCTGTGTAGTGCTTAGCTGCCTGCTGGGTTAAACCACAACACATGCCTATTGGTATAATATCCCAAGTGTCTGATCATTTCTGAAGTGGGCTTTACACTGATTTGCTTTATAAAAATGTCACAAAGGATTTCACAGAAAATGAAAACTTCTTGTTATGAACACCATCATATAACTTCTTTTTATGCACACCATAGCAATAGGTGTACTGCATCATTGGATTAAAAGTAGAAGTAGAGAAATTAAAAACACTTGGAGTAAAAGCATTCTAAACCATGGTTAAGTTTATTATTAGGATATTATTAAACTCCAAATTGTTAATTTGTTTATGTCAGCTTGTTTATCATAGCTTACTCCCTCCCACCCATTTCATGGGTATAAAGCAGAATTACTTTAGCAACATTCAATACAGTGTGACTGAATGAATTCAGGAAGAAAAATCAATTGAAGTCTTGAGTCATTGAAGTCTTCTGGAATTCTGTAGAATCACAAAGTAATTTAGGCTGCAAGGAGTCTCTGAAGGTCTTCTGGTCAAATCCTGCCTTATGATTACAAAAGTCAGTACAAATATGTGTTACAGCACGGGGAAGTGGAATGTGAATCAGACCAGTTAAACTCTCCAGTATTAAACAACCCAGCATAATAACTGAACAGTGAAAAAAATGCACAGTTAGGAAAGAGATGCTGGAGATGTAGAAATTGAGTATGCTTTTAGTTAGCATTTTTGCCTAAAAAAAAAAAAAAAAAAAAAAAAAAAAAAAGAAAAAAANAAAAAAAAAAAAAAAACGGAAGAAAAGAAATATTTGGAATTAATCATTCAGTCATCACCTAGTGCATATTATTGTTCTGCTAGCTTGATTTGCCACTGAAGACTGAAAAATTCATCAGTCATCTTACAGAGATATCACATCAATTTCAACTTTGATTGTGACAGTTTAATTTTGGTTTGCAGAGATGATGGCCTTCTTTCACATTTTACCTGATTATTTTTTCAGACTGACTTAGAAGCGGTTTCTTTCACTAGGTGGATCAAGGAAATGCAAAATGACAGTTTAAATGACTTTTTTTTCAGGTACAGATGTATCATTTGTCTAAAAATGCGAAAGAATGACAATTTAAATATATGTATATAGACATATTCTTTTACCTTTACAGAAATTTTGGCTGCTTAGTGATCCTGAAAACCTCACCATCCTTTTCCTCCCTGCCTGTAGGTGTTCCTGACCACGGACGACTTACTGTGGATCTGCTGAGTGTGAACAGTGCAGGACATGGTTAGTCTGTGCAGACCTGCGTGATCTCTCTGATTCAACAGAATCAGTACACATTCATGCGTATTAAAATTTAGGGGGCAAATGTGTAATGAGAAGAGGGGTGTGTGGAACTACAGAAGACCCAGGGCATTCCATGATTCTTTTTATGAGGTGAAATCAGTGTTTATGTATATTTGCTTGGCTCTTCCTAACATGGGATTGAGTTTCCACAGCATCAGGGATTACTTCTAAGAATACAATAATAATGGAAGTAGCTTTTGGAAATACAAAGCCTGCTTTAAAGAAATGGACTTCTTCTCTCATTTTAAACTCCTAAAGAAGTTAGGTCAGGATTTACCATGTGTTAGTTTTAATTTGATTCATTTTCCAAAGCTTAACAGAATAAGGTAGTCTAATTTCAAAATGAAGAAACAAACAACTAGAAGGAGATTGTCTGGAAGATGGGACATCGTATCATTGTTCCCAGAGAACATACTTTATTTTAGAAAAGCTTACCAGAGTCATGCCCATCCAACACTGGTGCTTTACTACAGTCTCCATTAGCTGGAGAATTCAGCCAATGCGTAGTTATACTGCCCAGTATCAATTCTTTGAACAACAACAACAAACAGAGGTAGAGAGCCTGCTATTTAGCAGCTTCTTGACAAGACACAGAGAGAAGAAGAAAGATATACAAAATGATTTTCTACATCCCCTTGATTAAGAGCACAACCTAGGATTAGGAGATAACGCTGCTTAAAAATTCAAAAAAACAGGGGGGTGGCAAGGGGAAGGAAAAAAAAAAGAGCCACAGAGCTATTACCAAGGAAGATCCTTTCTATTTAAAAGATTGTGAACTATAAATTGCATGAGATTGTTTAGGAACCAGCTCAATTAATCTCCATTTTCTTTTCTATGCTGTTCTCCTCATTGCTGTGATGGAGGATCACCCTGCCCTTATTTTCCCCCCTCAGTATCATGCACTTCTAGTGAAACTGCTAGGTTGGAACACATTTTTTTCTTCGCTTGTTCCTGTTGGAAATGTCTTGCACCTGCAGGCAGATGTATTCACAAGTACAAGGCAGTTCACTTCCTGACATGTGCTGAACCTGAAGGATGTATAATGAAAAGCGTTAGTATTCTGCTTTTGACAGGAAGTCCTAAGAGTAACCTTCAAAGGTGCAAGCATGTAACTCACTAGTATTACATAGCCCCCCTGGGATCAGGCTACTGCAAGTACTGAGATTGCAGCAGAACCCACAAAGCTGTTTTAGTTCAACCTGCAGCCTTGCAGGATTTTGCCTCAGGAGACCCACAGCCTGTGTGTCAGCCAACCTAATGGTCACAGTGCAAACTTTACGGGTTTTTCTGCACCTAAGTACTGCTGTCGTACTTGCTCTTTTCTTTCTACATTCAGAAAAATTCTGCAGCACCAGAAATGCTAAGGTTCACTAAGACTCATGCTCCGCATGCTTTGGACTCTGATTTTTTTTCACAAAGCTGACAGACAGAACTCTTTCAGGGACCAAAACCTGACCTAGACAGTCATAAGCGTGCTCATTGTTTGCTGAGGATGCTGAGGCTGCATGCACTGAATTGTATTGTGCTAATTCCTGTAGGAGTCTCTGGAAAAGCTCAATCTATGTTTTATGACTCATAAATTGTTACGTTATGGTTTCTTATCAGACTTGTCCTAAAACCATCAAGATTTTGCCTTATAAAATGCACTTACCATTTCCTAGAGTTTCCCTGGATTGGGTAGGTCAGGAAGATGATTTTGATAATGTAACTTTCTACTTGTGTACAATCAATATTTTCATTACAATAGTCATTTCGGAGAGTTCACTTTGTGCTCCTAGAAGTAGCTATTTTTAGGAGAGTGTGAAAATGTTTCAATCCATTTGTTTTTGGAATGCAAGTTTATTAAATATAATTCATTTGTAAATGAAGCTACAATTGTGCAGACAGCGGTTTACTGAATTGAAACAAAATAAACAGATTTAATGCAGCTGACAGGATAGGATTTGCCAATGTTGTGGCTTAACCCGGTAAGCAGCTAAGTACTACACAGTCATTCACTCACGCCCACACTTCCCAGTAGGATGGGGGACAGAATCGGGGAAAAAAAGAAGGTAGAACTCATTGGTTGAGATAAAGAGTTTAATAGGACAAAAAAAGGAAGGGATAATAATAATAATAATAATAATTATAATTATAATAATAATAATATATACAAAGCAAGTGATGCACAATGCAATTGCTCACCACCCGCCAACTGAAGCCCAGCCAGACCCCAAGCAGCAGCCCCCCAGCCAGCCCTCCCACCTTTGTTCAGCACGAGGCCACGTGGTGTGGGACATCCCAGTGGCCAGCCTGGGCCAGCTGTCCTGGCTGTGCCCCCTCCAGCTCCTGGTGCACCCCCAGCCTCCTGCTGGCAGGGCAGCACGAGGAGCTGGAACGTCCNGAGGAGCTGGAATGTCCTCGGCTCTGTGCAAGCACGGCTCTGCAACAACTAAACATTGGTGTGGTATCAACATTATTTTTCTCCTAAATCCAAAACAGAGCACATACCAGCCCCTATGATGAAAATGAACTCTATCTCAGTCAATACCAGGACAGCCGATTCAAAGTGAATTAATACCTAAAGACAAATCCTTAGTTTAATTTTGCAAAATTTTACTTCTCATCTTATATAATAATGACTTTTTTTTTTTTTAAAGGGGGGTGTTTGTGCTGGTGGACATGTACAAAAAAAAAAAAAAAAAAACAGACCTCATCTGTGGATTGCATTGTCAACAATGGCATTTTCAGTAGCACAGACTAAGCATTGTGCATGAAAAAAAAACTTCCAGTTAGTGCCTCTGATATGGCAGTAAGCATTTTGAGTCATATATTCTGCCTTATAAGAGAAAATATAACATTACCAATTATTAGTTAAGTAAAGCAGATCCATGTAGTATGCCTACCTAGAGCAATGGACACATGCAATGCAGATTCCTGAGATAACAGCAGTGTTCTTGTGTACTGAACCCCAGCTATTCAGTCTTGCTTGGGCTAGCATGACTTTTGGACTTTGGAGACCTGAGCAAATATCTTCGCCCAAATGTGTACTGCTCCATGTGTCTAGTACTGCTCTCCATGTTATCACTTAGCTTCAGTAGAGTAGATGAGAGAGGGCAGATCAGTTATAACTTTGAAGAAGGTTGAAATTTACTTCAGAAATGCTCAGCCAAATGGAATAAATTATACTAGGATAATGTCTCTCAGAGAGAGAGAAAGAATGCATTACTGTACAGGCAAAGCTTTTCATTTAGATCTATCCAATTAAAAGACCTAGAGTAAAAAGTGAGAGGCAAAACCTGAGCAGAGGAACATTGTTCTGGGAAACCCCAGGGTAAAGAATTTGGCTATGGAAGACAGCCAGTGAAGCTGCATTTCTGATCTGCGTAGATGAAGGAAAGGCGTTGGACTGGCTCTCACTGGGAAAAAAAATATATCACAGAAGGAAGGTTTCCAGATGCAGAATTAGGAGTTTCAGCACAGCCTACATTTTGAAGAAGAACAAAGGAGTGACAAGAAGATTTACACAAAGGCCAGAATGTCCTTAGGGAAATCTCAATGAAGGAAAACCATGGCACCTGGCAGTGAAGCTTATTCTGCATATTAAATGAGGTCATGAAAAAGCAATTTTGCCAGTGATCAAAGCCTCTCTGGAGAACTTGAGCAAAAAGCATCAAAATGCCTTACCAGAGCTGCTGACCAGACAAACTGAAATGCTAAAAATATACTTTGCTGTTCCACAGTAGAGGTCAAGTGCTCTGTAGGCAAAACTGAAGACGAGGATAATAGCTCGCCAGGAGCACGTTCTTTGTAGAAGTGATGTACAGCAATTTCCTACTACCTACAAACTTAAAAACAGAAGATAACATTATTGAAAGAACTTACTGTTCGCTGGCACATAGTCACTCAGAAATTGTTAAGAGTGAAAAACAAAACGGAAGAATAATCCAGCAACTCATTATCTTCTATTTCCTTGATAGCACAAAATCTATGTCTTGTGAATTGCTTTTTTTGTCAGACAGGCTGTCTTAAACAGGTATGGGTATGTATAAAGGCGTATTTATATTTATACGTGTGTGTGTGTCTGTGTGCACACATAATATATATGTATGAATATATGCATGCACTATTACAAAGTGCATGAAGTGCAAGCATATATTTATATATGCATATATACATATATAAATGCATGCATATATTTATATATAAAATAAATATGTATGAATGTATGCATACATTTCTGGAAAATCTGGTGAAAAAGTCTGGAGAACTGGTTACATAAAGACAAATACTTCCAGCTTCAAGCAGACCTGTTGCTTCTACTCTTTGCAGTATAGGTGTACATAGCCAATGCTTCAGTACAATGGAGATATACCCTATGTAAAAAGAAAAATCAAAGCATTTAGGAGATCAGTGGTACAGCAGAAGATAATACTGAGAATGAAAGCATGACCATATTGTATAAATGAATTTTTAGCATTATAGATTTTTTTTTTTTAAAGAAAGGCAATTGACAAAGTCCTAGACTGTGTAATTAAACTTTTCAAATACATTTAATTTTTTTATAAATATTCATCACATCTCAGAAATGGTGAGGCATTTATCAATTAGGAAGTTATCATTTAGAAAGACTACAGGCATCTTGTCTGTGCACTTTCCAATTTCTGTGACATTGCAAGTGATTTACAGCTGTGATGAAGACAGACTTATCTGTGATTCTGAGCATAACAGGGATTATTCTGTATGCTAAACATAAAAAGGAAGCTCTCTTTATCATGTTTCACATTAGTTAAAAAATAAAATAAAATCACTAAGTGTTTATCTTGAATCTTCATGGAGTTTTAGCTGAATCATGAAAAATACAGTGTGACGAGTGAAACCAGATCTTAGTGTAAGAACACTATTCGGGAGAAAAAGTAAATGACTGTTGCAGCATAAAGCATAGAAGCTGCAAGAAGGATATTCTCACAGACTTCACTCTTTCTATGGAATTGTGCATTACTCCCATTTTACTCAAGAAGAACTTGAAATGGAGAGTAAGTGATGTCTTATCTTTATGCTTTGTGGAAAAAAACTGCTATTTTGTTTTTCGCTATAACTCTCTCATTCTGTTTCTCTGTCACCACTGCGTTGTTGCAGGACAAGGGGACTTCCCACAGGCTGATTTATCAGAGCATCTGATAAATGCCCAGTTCAGAGATCTTTAATGAAAAGAGTCTTGAGTGTACCTTCCACTGTGTAATATAGTATATTTGCCCAATGGAAATGTATTCCAGAATATTCCTTGTTTGCCTCTGAGTTTATATATCTGCCTGGAATTCCTCATAATTCTCTTCAAGAACTTTGCATTTATTAGAAATTTTTGTTATAAATATGAAATATAACAGCCAACCAGAAAGCTGCAGTTGTGTCCAGAACTGTCATGCCATCTTTCAGAACAGACTGAACAGAGGCAGGAAGCAGTAAACAGGATGAATAATGATTTCTCAGGAATTTTGCAGATGACTTCTCTAGCAATGTTCTGAATGCACTGTTAAAACAATGTTTTATTTTGCTTTTTATGACTAGAAAACTGGAAGACTGCTAGGTAGCCAGGACCAGAAAGAAGAGAACAGGATACAAAGGGAATGAAGTCATACACACAAGTCAGGAAGAAAAAAATGTTGGGACAGCATCTAAAAAGCAGAGTGTGATTTGGATCAGATTTGGATCCACTGAATTAGAATTGCTTCTTTCCAGAGATTTCAGCATAGCTGAACAGCATAGCTCTATAGCTGGATTCACTTTAGGTATCATTCTCATCACTTTCAGCTCCTAATATAGCCATTCCAGATCAAATAGCTGACACCACCCTACATGTGAACTCATTAACAAGTGATGTGTGCACGATACAGGACAATCAACACCATTCTGGGAGAAACAGATTTCAGTAGTATTTAATATAACTAGATTCCGAGTGACATACGAGGCCGTTATTCCTCTTCCTGGGAGCTGGTTATCTACAACCATATCCCATAAAGACATCAGTGGTGGAAGCGTTCTTTTGTGACTGTTTCATACTTCAGATTTAGAAGAGGACACATGCAGTTTTCAAATAATCCTAGCAACATGCGGTACATGTGCTCCTTGCAAGAACTCTTACAGAAGCAATGTCCTTTTGGATCCCTGAAGGTGTTTTATTTATGAACTGCTTAGGCTCATATAGATTTAGAAACTGGAGATGTAGGTATATATATACACGCTATATTTATGGCATTGGATGGCAGTTTTAATTAGGAAAACATTCTATCCAATATACCTCAAAACTATTTTTGTTTACTTTTTGGGATATAAATTGATACAATTTAATTTTTTAATAGTTTTTTTTTTTTTTATGTCTTGGATCACATTATGTGAAGAAATCTAAAAAGCTTCACTCTCTCCAAATTTCACCTCAATAAGAGTCTAATCGGTGGAACACAGGCTTAGAAATTTAAACAATGGTGAATCACGACCAGCTCTGGAGGCAATACCATGTCATCATAATTGTTTTAACTATCTTTATTTTGATCATGGTCTCTTTCCTTCAGTTTTCTTTTGACAAAGTAACTATAACAATCTACTGCCAACAAGACTATTTTAGTTTAGCAGCTAGCAGACATGACATACATTTATGTCCCAGAAATTGCAAAAAAAAAAAAAAAAAAAAAAGGAAAAAAGAAAATAAAGAGAAATTTGATGTCACAGTTGCATATTCCAGTCTGAATATTAAACCAAGAAAAGTTTTCGTTACTTGCGAATTATTTTCTCCATGTTCTCACTTGCATTTGTTATAGATAAAAATAAAAATAAAATCAAGCACATGATTCATGTCCTGCTTTCACAAGGAAAAGATCAGATGGGAAAGCCGAATTATTTTACACATGAAAGACTCAACTCTTGCTAATGCTACTTGACAACAAGTGAAAAAGTGTAGTAATTAAGAGTAATTAAGATGTTTTGCCATCTTGCTGACCATACCATGATTTTTTATTTTTTGGTGGGATTGTAAAGGAGACAAGTTTGTCTTATTTTGAAGTTCTAGTTTTACACTTCATTATGCTATGGGTGTATAATCTATAACATAACTTATGGAGGTATTGTTTTCTATTTGGCATTTTTGTTCTTTCTTCAGAGCAAAAAAAACCCTTATCATGTTTCCCACATACAAAAAGAGCATAATTTTCAACATCTAATAATTCAAAGCATAATTCTTATGTTCAAAGTCCTACCAAAGCTGTGAAACTATCAGTTAAAAGAGCCAGATTAAATAGGCAGCTGTTGGCTTTGGACCAAGAATTCATTTTTCCCACAAAAATGGCTTTAGCACAGACACTTGAGATGTGTACCTCTGAATCTCATAGAGTTTTTTGCTTCATATGACCTATTTCATACAGATATGTTCCTAATCATAAGGAAATTTTACGATCATAAGCAAAGGAATCTTCTTTTTTTTTTTTCTATGCAAAAATATTTTATAAAAAAAAAAAGGAGCAGAATCGAAAGGAGAGACAAAGGATGGGACTTTGTGATGCCTAAGAGCCTGGCCATTGAGAGAATTTAATGGTAGCAGTGGATTCAAGACTCCTCAAGCTGGGGAAGAAACTAAAACAAGGTATTCCAAACCCAAGATGAGCAAATCAAATAGCTTTCAGATATCTTTTTGCCTGCATTTTGTTTACATCCAAGATGAAAATAAAACCAAAATATTTACTCTCAAAACTAAAAACAACCTTTGCATTTAATTTATTAAAAAAAATCATTTTAGTTTAGTGCTAATCTCACCTGATTTTCTTTTCTGTACTATTTCACCATCTCTTCTCTTGCCCACACCCAACAGCTAGCTTCACAGATGTAAGCATAATCCTACTACAAGTGTGACCCTGTGATGTGGTGTTGTCCTCTTGTAAAATACAAATTTAGCACAGTAGGAAAAATATTTTTACATGTGCTGTGTGAATTCTGGATTTATATTTAACTGTAAAGAATGTTAATTGGCATCTTAATTAATTGAATAAAAAATATTCTTTTGTAGTAACATTCTTCTGTAGTAACTATAAAGCCTTAATGTTAAAATAGTACTGATTTTAAATGTCCCCATCTGAAGATACACTACTTTACAATCCAGATTTAAACAGCCACATTAAACTTGCTCTGTAGTTGAATGTTCAATTTCATTACTATAGCAGCGCATTAATGTAGCTTTTTTTGGTAACATTATGTGTTAGTATGTATATTATTATGTGCATAACCTTGTAAGTATGCTTTTGTTAGCTCTGTTTATTGTTTTTATGTCAGGATAATTCACCTTGACAGCCATGGCTACTGGAAGCAGAACAGTAAGAAACGGTGTGACTACAGTGCAGTCTAGACTGCAAAAGTTTTTTTTTTTTTTATAGCTACTAACTTGTGTTTAGGCAAGACAAATGTTCTTGATAGCAGCGCTAATGATGACACCTGGTGTCTTATTACTAGAGTGAAAATCAAGTCTTCAAGCCTTTTTAATGAGTGTAGAAATGTGATGAATTTATCCAGTTACCATTATTCAAAACATAACTTACCAGTTTATTCATAAGTCTTACCTATTGTATTTATATCTCTTGTTTAGAGTTATAAATTACTGCACAGAGTCAGGACAATCTTTGGTTTATATCAAATCATGACATGAGTCTCTAGTGTAACAGAAATCATCAAGTGTAAGATCACGGAAAAGATAGTTTATTACCTAACACCTGACTTTCACATTTGTACCAGTGGGAGTTGGGGGTTTATAATACCCTTTCAGAAACAAAATGCAATCTGATATTATATGTTGCCATTTCACTTGAGCTTTCATGAGACCATCACATAAGACTTATCATTCTTCTTGTAAATATGCTATCTGCAAGTGGGTCTGCTTTTTTAACATTCCATCCACTATAGGTAACACAAGTCTTTACCAGTCCATTTTCACAGGGGATAGAAATAGAAAGACAGACCTATCCAAACAGGGAATCAGTGTTCATTTCCCACATGAGAAATGGTCATTGAGGCAGACAGGAAGGACGGTGAATATTGTTGAGGAAGATGATTCAGCAGGTTGGTGTAGTAGACTGCTTACCCTCAACAGCTCTGAGCGATGGTGTCTTCCATGTCAGTAAATGTCTTCCGTGGACTTAACAGGACCAAGGTCCAGCAAGCACAGTTTATCTGCTCTTTCTATACAATAGTTGTGATTGTTAAGTTCTCACATCTAAACAAAAACTGAAATACTGCTGGATCTTACTTACCTTTAACTCACAACTACCTGCTCTACTTTTAATTCATTCTCCCTTCTTCTTTCTTTCGTAATTTTTAGATAAACAATCATATTAGGACCACTGAAGAAAGAATCTTAAAAAAATTACATCATTAGGACTATTCAGGTATTCATGAAGTACTGAAATATGGGTAATGACTTGAACATGTCAGTAAAATGATCATCTGTCCCCAATTAATATTGATGTATTGCAGTTGTGAAGGCTTTTAATGATCACATTACTAGGAAATTATTGCTGCTCATATAATTTGTTCTTATAATCATGTATTTATCATAGATACAAAAGACAAGTTCCCCAAGAGGACTATTAAAGCCCATATTCAGCTGATGCTTAATTGGTAGAGAAGACAGTCTTTACACTTATGTGGGAACAACCGTCTTTTTATCAACACAACTGTCTCTTTTTAATTACAGTATATATATGCTACACATACTGTATGTTTTATTGACATGGAATATAACAAGATTTATGAAAAATATTTGTATGTGGTGGAAGAGATAACCAGTTAGACAAGAATCAGCCTGAGCAACTTCAGAAATTATCTTTAGAGTGGAAAGTGATGAAACAAATATATTAATAGTTTTTCTCAGCCTTCTTTGGGGACCAGTTTTATGAGGCTATTCAATCACATATTGCTTCTGTAGCTCATGGCTGCAGGTATTGGATCCCAAAATAATGCCACAGGTATCTGAAAGCTGTGTTCAATAGATCAGATAGATTTCAGATCACTGAATTTTATAGGCTTGGACATAAAATGAGGGCTCCGTGGCTAATCACTAAATCTTACTCTACAAAATGAGTTCCCTTGTCCAATTGAATTGCCTGATTGTCTCCATAAACAAATTACAACAGCATGTTGTATCTTCCTTCTAGTTCTATCTGTAAATTAATAATATACATGGCCACTGGGCATTCTTTTTATTATGGTTAAAAATCCTGGAGCCCTGAAATTATAGTTTGCTGGCTATGTAATTTAGAGTGGTATCTAGCGGATCCATTTTCCCTGCAATTGCGAAATGTGTCGGGCTTGCGGCCTACTAAATATGAATTTCATTGGTTTTGTTTCTGCACTCCTAGGGCAGTCATACGTTTGAACCTCAGAGGGTATTTTGCTTATGGGGACTATGGTGTCACACACAGCTCTAAAACAATACCTTGAAATTGTAAAGGAATTATTGTAGCTACCTTTTTTTTTTTTTAATTTTATTGTTGACTTGTACCAGAAAAAGTTACTGGTCAAATTCTGCTCATATTTGTCTAGCTATGGTTGCTCTAATTATTAAAACTTTATATGAAGAGAATTTGGTTCTCTGTTAAACTTCCTAATTCTAAAATTTCACTTGGAATCATACTCACCATGATTCACTCCAGCCATTTCATGAAGAGGAGAAAGCAAACACTTTCAGTGCAAACCTGAGAAGTGGATTAAGGCTTCTGTTTGCTGAGAGATATACAAATATATGAGAGAGATGGAGAGAAACTTGGCAGGTCTTAGCAACGTCTTGGGATGTTCCTCTTTGTCATGTCATAGTCGGTTAAGATCACAGCCACTCCAGCTTGGAGAGCCAGGAGAAGATGCCTGCTTTCACTGCCCTGCCTGGGGTTATTGGCAGGTGCCCATAGTCAGCACGTACTAGAAATTGGCCCCATATGAACAAGCAGTGACAACTAGTCTCCAGTTCTACTTTATTAGTTATGTATGACAAGCCAAAGGACAGTCGCTGTATCTACCCTCTCCCTACCCCTGATATTATTGCCTAGACTCTGATGTATAATGAGACTATACATACCTCACTCTGCAAGGTCTCCCATGAAATCACCACCTCTCCCTTAACCCTCATAAAGATCGTTTGGAAGATTGACTGCATCTTTTTTTGCCTTGGGTTCTGTGCTTTTATTATACAATGCTCAACTTTCCTCTTTTTTTTTTTTTAATATTGTTCTTTATTATAAAAAATACTTTTTTATTATTATGTTTTTCCTTGGGGATGTTTTTTGTGTTTACCTCTAATTGTGTGTCTAGATTCCCCCAGGGAACTCAAGTGGGATCTCTTATACAACATGTGCCTCGCTTTATAAACTAAGATTACAGATGTGTTCTGCATTGTACTTCTTGGTTCTGTATGATAATATAAATTACTTATCATATACAGGTTTTTACGCACACACTAATTGCTAACTACTATAATTTTCTTATAATTTCATAATTTCAAAAAGTTTTCAGCTTTTTTTTTTTCATAAAAATAAAGTAACTCTCTCCTGACAGAAATTGCAACATTCCTTTGTATGAGAATCAAAATGGCTGATAGTCTAGTAAACCCCAATGAAATCACTTAAAGCTCAGCAGAAACCACACCTAAATCACTACAACTCTAACAATATGTGCAACCTGCTTGCATGAAGCCTGAAGATGGCTAGTACATTTTATTTTCAAACTGCAAGTATGAAAAATAATATAAAGTAGTCTAAGTATATAAAAGTACATTTTGTTGAATAAAATCAGTAACTGAGCTGATATGTTTTCCTTTTTTCTTTTTTTTTGGCCCTCCTCTCTTTCACTCTCAAAAAATAAAATAATTAAAAAAAAATCAGCACTGTACAGAAAACATATCTCCAACTAAAAAAGAGACATTTAATCCCCAAGCAAATTTTTTAAAAAACAAATAAAGCAAAGAACTAGAGTCACAAAAATAAGGAAAAACAATGTGGCATCACAGTACTATCTAGCATAGAACAATCAGAATGTTTCCTTTGCTGGGAGGATTTGAATTCAGAGGTTTTGAAACCAAGACTATCAGTCTCAGCCTTACCAAAAACATGTTCTTACCCTCTAGTTACAGCATATCCAACACTAACTGCTCTCAACCTTTGCTGCTGACAAAATAATTCAGCATAAATAGTTAAACTCCCAAGCGAGGATCAAGGTTAAGGAGTCACCTAACCTATTTGCTCATGGGCTCAATTAACACATAAGTATATTGTGTATTATGACCCATCTCCAGCAGGAAATGTTGCAGCTATCCTGATTCTAAGTACCCTCAAGCCTGCCTCTGTTGATAATTTTCTGAGGGCAAGAGATCTTGTGTCAAATTCCTGATCTTGATAAGATATCTATCGTTTTTCTCTTGTTACATGGACTTTCCAGGCACTTGCTTCTGTTACAGAGTCTGAGATGAAGCTTCCCAATGTTTTTTTGTTTGTTTGGTTGGTTGGTTGTTGTTGTTTTGTTGGAGCTGGAAAATAAATTATTTTTTTATTGAGCTAGAGAGGAAGTCTGAGGATGACTTTAGTCAATGGCTGGGACACTGTGAAGATGAGCCAGCAAGAATCTAATCTTTCCTCCTGTAAAGGCAAAATCAGATGAATGGCAACAACAAAGAAATGAGACCCTTTTCTACCTCACTTGTTAATATCTCATTTTCATGGGATTTGTTGATGCAGATTACTTTGGACAAATGCTATCAAAACTGTGAAGTTTTATTCTGTGTGAAGCCCTGTTTTGGGTGGCTGGAATTTGGCCAAGAGAGGAATACCACAGGTGCTATTTGAAGTTATGTAAGTCGAAGCAAGTCTTCCTGAATTTTGTTTGAATATTGAACATTTAAACTGGAAAAAAAAACACCATAAGATTCAAATATTATGTAAAACTTCGCAGTCATTATGTAGACAGTTACCATATTAACTACAATTATAACACTGTGAAGTATAATTCCTGTAGAGGCTTAATACTTACCACTGAAATAAAAAGCTTCAAAAGACTTTAAGGACTTTAAGACTTAAAACTCTGATTGCTGGAAGCTGAGAGAAAATATTTTATATTTCATATTTGTTATAATCTTTCCCTAAGTGCTCATTACTTGTCAGTGGCTATGACTTTGACTCACTGGAATGTGTTATCTTCTTTAGATCTTAACAGGACGCCCTATCTGGTGCCTAGAAGTGATACTAAAAAGAGTAAATATACCTTGTGAAGCACAAAAGTATAAGAATGTTGTCAGGGCTAGCTTCAGATATGAGCCATATGCACATTGTTACAGTGATGTGTGTAGAGGATCATGGAGCATGTTCACAAGACGATTATTAATGTGCTAGGAAACACACTCAAAAGGTAAGCCTCCTGTACAACACAGCGTGTTGCTTACCACTATATGCGTCACAAATTTCCTCCCAGGGGTGAAAGATCAGTTAGACAGACCATCTTCTGTTAACACTTTCTGAATTCATCTCTGCTGTACCACAGGAGTCTTCATTCATCACATAGAAAAGTGGAGGTAAGATGGGTTTGAGGAGGCAGTCCCACCTTGGTGTCCATAATACACCTGGAAGAGGTGTATGTCCATGTTTACCCGGAAGAGCTGCCATGTGTGGAGGAGGCTGTGGCAACTCGAAGAGGCCTCAGAAGAGTAGCTAAAATGCACTTGTAAGCTCATGTTTGCAGCAGAACAATCAAGAAAGAGCATTCAGGCTTTCAGTGGTACAGGTATTCCTGCAGTTTTCCTGTCCTTGCTTTGTGGAAGCCTGTAATAAATGGTCTGAGTTTATGCAACACATCTTATGAAAACAGTGTTTCTTCCTTTTTCTTTTTCTTTTTCTTTTTCTTTTTCTTTTTCTTTTTCTTTTTCTTTTTCTTTTTCTTTTTCTTTTTCTTTTTCTTTTTCTTTCTCTTTCCCTTTCCCTTTCCCTTTCCCTTTCCCTTTCCCTTTCCCTTTCCCTTTCCCTTTCCCTTNCCCATCTTCTCTTCCTAGGTATTGTATCAGCATTCTCACAAACTTGAGAAAAGAATATAGTCATCTCTACTGATCTCAGCACTACTGACATCACTATGATTCTTCAGCCAGGTAGCTCACTAGCTAGATTTTGCATCACAGACAAATAAATAAAGGGAAAAGACCAATAGGCAGAAATGTGTCTTCATTTGTTCATGTGGCAAAAAACTTGGCACCATTTTACCAAGAACAAAGATGACTTGAGCTGCAAATTCTGGATTCATTTCAGTTTTCCTAGAGTCCAGGCCAATTTGAATAAGAAGATTTTATTTATTCATTTCCCTATTTTTTAGAACCTTTCTGTTCCTCTGAGGTGCCTGTAATGACTAGAAACTAAGAACTAAAGAACAAAACTGAATTTTCCAGTAAGAAACATAGATAAAGCAGATGGAGCTACAAAACTGGTAGTCTCTTTGAAAGGGTACACATTAGGCAGAAATAATGGCTGAAAAATTAATGTAGGGACTGTGCAGATAGGATTGATCTAGATTAGGAAACAGAACAGATTTCTGAGGAGAGAAGTATAGGCAGGTGAGTGCCCAAGCCTCCACAGGCCTTCCTTTCTCTTATATCAGGGTATCTCCCATCAACAGATTAGTAGTAATTTCAGGGAGCTCAGAGACTGAAAAGGCAAACAGGGTGTGCATCACCACCACACTTCAGTAGAATATGCACAATTGTTCACAGTAAAGTCAATGGTAAATTCCAATTGAATTTAAAGAAAATACATCAGGCTGTAGCCATGGCAGGAGAAAAGATGTCCTTTTGCAAAACAGCCTTTGATTTGAGAACAAGCACTTTGGAAGCGTTGGGATTTTAAGACATGATTTTCAGCTTTTTCTCTATACTTCTATCACCCTGAAACAACAGCTCTCTGTTTGATAGGCAGGTAAGAAATATTCATAAGCTGGCTCTAAGCAAAAATTTTTCTTTCCTGTGAAATAAAACCTTTGGGACAATGTGTGAAAAAAATAGCTCTAAAATATTTTCACTTTCAATAGGGCAAATTAAAGCTGGTGTAGAAACATTCATACTTAGCTGGACATAGCCATGTCAAGCATGTGGAATACAGCCCTGTTAAAGCTATACAGAACTCAGGCTTTTTAAGAAAGCCACAGCTTTCAGACTTCTGAAAGAGTCATGGCTGGTCATACCTACAAGATGGTGTTGACTGGTACAGTGTTACTGGCTTCAGTTGATTCATGCCATCATAGGATCAACAGGATCCTACAGGAGCTGTGAACTTGCTGGGCACATATTGCATTTGATGCAGTATTTGAGGAACAAAACCACATTCAAATAAACCAGAGTGAGTTTGTCCTTAGCTTTTTGTAAAAAATTGTGCTTAGGAGAGGAATCTGCATAAACTACTGGTACTAGGGATGCCAAAGGTATTGAAGTTTTCAAAAAGGAAGAATGCAAGCTTGTATTAAGCCTTTGTTTTGGAGCAGAAAACACAAGTAAAGGCTCAAGACTGACTTAAAATTTGAAAGAGTAATCTATAGTTATATGAAGTTCACCTAAAAAAGGCCGGATTTAATCAGGAAGGCAAGGCTAATTTCCAAATAATACCTCAGAGAAGTTCCTAGGGCAGTTCTCATTAGGGAGCTGACCTTTTCCCGACTGCAATTAGAAAAGCTCCGTTATCTCCACACATCTATATACAAATGTTTAAGATGTGGTATCCTTTATAGTTTTAAGAGTATGTGTTCTCTTCATGTCTGTGTTATCATTTTTCACATACCTGTCCCAAATAACACTATATGTAAACAAAACAAAACAAACAAGCAAACAGCACAAAAACCATATCCCTCAACACGAACAGCCTAACTACTTCCAACATTCCAACATTTATCTCCAGTGCACCCTTTAAAAAAGAAACAACTATTAAACGTGCCTTTCTGTAAAGCAAAGGAATTAATAACAGTTACATTTAAGTACTGCTTATGTTGTTTAACAGGCAGTCTTTTTAATGTCAAGTTAATGAGAATGCCAATCAAGGAGGAACACTGTGTGTTAAAATATGCAAATGAGACGTTTGCATAGTGAGGTTGCTGTCATCTTTATATTGTGAGAGATATTGCCAATCTGTGAGAACTTTTTCAGGAAAAGGCCAGATTTCAATGAGAAAGACAAACTTTAAGTGATTACTAAATTCATAGTGTTTGTCACTTCCATTACAGCTGAGGGAAGAAAGCAAAGCCAGAACATGTTCAAGCATAACTTTATTTTGTGTAATCTGAACAGAAAGCACAGTTCATGACATCTTGAATACAATATGATTGTAACTGAGCAATAATTAAATTTGAAAAACTAACCAGTGATCTCTGAAAGTCATGACTTACATAAATGGCTTATAACTGTGTTTTTGCAGGCATTTTATATATATATACAAAATTGTTGGAGTTGGACTCGATGATCCTTATGGGTCCCTTCCAACTCGGGATATTCTGTGATTCTGTGACATATATATATATATATATTTTTTTTTACTGAGTGCTGAGCAAATGTGAGTAAATAGCACAGCCAGCCTCTGCAGCAATGATTCAGGAAAATCCCTTCAGCTTAACAAAGCCAGGGCTCTGGTGGAGCCATGGTCTCGCTGGCGGTTGTGCAAACAGCTTTAACGAGAAAATTCTTTCTCCAGGCTCTGCACAGAGATATCTACAGTACTGCCATATATTAATTAGCTGTCAAAGTTAGCTAAGTTCCCCCTGGTGAACAGCAATTGGGATGTCTCATCTACAGCCTGCCACACTAGACCTATGTATTTAAAGATCTAGTCCTGTTTTATATTGGGCGGTGGGGTGGAGCTCGAGTCTGTCTGGGGAAGTGAAGTGCCTGACTACTGTGAAGACCCTTATTGGTTTAGGCTCTATGGAGAATGAACCTTTTGGTCCAAAGGGCTTGAGGCATACCAGCTGCAAATCTACCTCCTCCCAAAAGTCTCAGGCCTGTGAGGTCTGGTTTACATCTTCAGAGCACGTGTTTCCAAAGGGTATTTGTCACATGCTACACAGCAATTTTTGCTGGGCCTGACATGATACCTTTCTTCAAAAATATTTTACATTCCAAGAAATTCAAATTTACTTAGTTGTCTTGGGGAGTTTGTCTGAGTGCTTTTTTTTTTTTTTTTTTTTTCCAATTTGGATGCTCAAAAATTACTGGCTTTCTCACCTGCATTACCAAAAAGAAAATCTGTTCTGTCCCTGATCTATTGACAAATTCTTTAAGAGGAATAATTTATTTTAATGTCAACTTCAGCATAATTCATGATCTAATAAATATTGAAATGTATCCTGATGATTGTCCCGTTGCCTTAAAAAATTTCATTATTAGAAATACTATTTTAATATGGACTCAACTGTAACAAGCCTGAGGCAAGTGTCATGCACGCATCATGTACATTTAATTATTTGTCATAATGAGCTTTAATTTAACAGCATTATATCATTCCCTGCTTCAGCATCACGTTGTTCTCCTATGCTTCCTTTTTAAATAAGGGTTTTAGGAGTCATTTTATTTTCTTATAATATTGATAAATATAGAGAGTTAAATACCTCAATATTTTCCTCTCTTTCCCTGTGGATGGACAAAAAAAAAAAAGAATTACATATTTTAAATTATATAATTCTGTTCACATTTCTGGACTCATTAAAATGGAAAAGAGGGTTTCTTCTGTGTTTAGTTTTAAATTTGCATAAGTAAAATAAAATGGGAATAATTACAATGGCTGCAGGGCTGATTCTGTAAAAATGTTGTGACTTTGGAATTTTCTTTCTGTCAACGGAGGTAAAAATGTAGTTTGTAGGACAATGCTGAATATATTTTATCTTTCAGCATCTTTTAATCTATTTATCTTTTAACATTTGTTGGCATGACCTGAGTTAATATAGGTTCTTCCTTCTTCCTTCATTGTACTGGGGAGGTTCTGAAAATATGAAACCTTACAACTTTAGTATTATGAGTTTATCACATTTTAGTAGAGCAGTGTGTGTATGTTTTACTAATAGTAAGCAAAGCTTAGCCCAAGCTGCAATCTTTCACAGACTAGTAAGGAATGTGCCAAGTGCACACACTGCAAATATGAGAGGATGAAAAGAAGAACCTCCCTTGTCATGCTGCAACCCACAGGTCACCCAGAAAAGTAACTGGTAGCTCTTGGCTTTCACTCTCTCTCCTTTGCCCCTGCCCAAAAGAAAACTTTCCCAGGCCACTGCAGCTTCTTGTCCTTACAGCTGCAAAGCCCCTCAGCTCCTCCCTCCTTTTCATATGTTCATGGCAAGTTCCAGGACACTGGGAGTCTGACTGCCTGCTCCGAAAGGCCAAAAAATAATTATTCCTATTGGGCCAAATTGGCTGCAGTAAAGATTTTTCCTCTCCTTTAAAACTGGGGGGCCCTGCTGACTTAAAGGAAACCAAAGTTTAGCATCTTGACATGAAAATGAGATGTAGGAGGTGGCACATTTCCAGTGCAGATAAAGAGTAAAAAGGTAGACTCCTAAAGGTAAAAAAACAACAACAAAACACCCTCCCCCCAGAACAAAACAAAACGAAAACCAGCCTTGGGAGATTACTTAGTATACCTTTTTCTTTCAAAGGGAAGCCTTGAGTCTTTATAGCACAGGTTTCCTGCATTATTGCCTGAGCAGTGTCCGGGACAGCATGGATGATGCCTGGTTTGTGTTACTGCCCTTGTGCCTGTAAAAGTCACTGTTAAATGACAAGCGAGCAGGGTGATGGTTTTATATTAAACCCATTAGGTGTCAAGTTGTTACACTAGTATCTTAAAACTCATTGCTTTCTTTTCCTATCCGGCTATGTTTCATGAGCAATCCAAACTCTGTTTCAAATCCTGTAGGCATCTAACTGCCAGTGGATTTCCTCCTGTCACTGAAACTGTTCATTTTCATAATCTCCAGTGACTTGAAAACCCACAGAGGCCATTGTGCAGTTCATTTGCAACATCCTCTCTGGTGTAAAATCTCTGTTTTGTGCTAGATATTTTTATTTTTCTTTATCATAATATTAATTTATTCTCTCTCTCCTCTTTTTTTTTTTTTTTTTTTTTAACTTTTGTTTCTGAGATTATACTGGGTGTATTCATTTTAGGAAAAATTTTTTAAAAGGAAAATTTTCTAGGAGTCAAGAAAATAGGATTCTAGATTCTTCTTTTTCTTCTAATGTGTTGCATCTGAGAGGAAAGTCTGTAATTAGGCTTTCTCCCATTAGCACTGAAATATGACAGGGATTCAGAGACTGTAGTTTGATTTTTAACAGAGCTAAACTTGTAAGATGTCTTCCTATGTAAATTGAAACCTTTGGCCTCAACTGTCTTAGAAAGCTATTGGAGGAACTTGGATAAAATCTTGCTAGGATTTGCATAAATTCTTGGCAGCCAAAAATATGGGAAATAAGTCATATGTTTTCTTAACTACATTCTTCCTACACATTTACTTAACATTTAATTCACAGGTACAGCAAATTAAAACTCAGCAGGCAACTGACATATGTATGTGTTAGTACTAACATGACAAATCCTTATTTGTGAGGAACTGCCATATTTTCTAGCAAAGTTGGAATGTAAAGAATTTGTTTTTAAAAGCTTATTGTAGAAGTTTAAAAAGGAGATGGGCTTAAAAGGGACTATTGTGAGGCTAATGTCTCATCTGGTTTTGAAATGTTTCCACTTCTCTCCTTAACGTGACTTACATCTTCCTTCA
This sequence comes from Anseranas semipalmata, assembly GCA_013399115.1. Lineage (NCBI taxonomy): Eukaryota > Metazoa > Chordata > Aves > Anseriformes > Anseranatidae > Anseranas > Anseranas semipalmata. The sequence goes on from VXAA01001879.1 coordinate 67,192, forward strand.
GTACCGTTTGAAGCAGCTGCTGTTCCCAAGTAGGTAAATGCTTTGGTGTAGTGGCAACTGGATCGGCTGAAAATGAACAAGGTAAAAAGTATCATTAGCATATTGCTGTCAGCTAAGAATATAATATCTCACCAAGTTTTGAAAGAGTTTTCTATACAGATTGAGGAGCAATTTCAGGACCATGTAACAGCCCACCTTCAAAGCAAGAAGTCCTACTTTTGATCCTAATGTAAGTGTTGTAGGCACAATTTTCTTTTCATAACTTCACTTAAATCTTCTTTGAACATATTAGTTTGTCCATTTGGATATTATTAATCAATTTCATTTTTTAAAATAATTTTACTGTAAACAATTTGTATTTTACCATTACAAATAAGTAAAATTTAGCCAAGAAAAAGTTTTCCTGCCTGTTTCAAAGTAGTAAGGAGCATGAGAGGTGCCCAGTGCACCAGAGAATGTTGTGACAGCCCTTCCCCAGTACCTGTTGATCTGCAGTGGGTTAGCAGCTGCAAGGCTCTCCACTGTCATGAATACCAAAACAGTAAGTGTGTGTCTGGAAGCTCACAGTCTTTCCAAACTAGTTGAAGTAATTTTAAGTTGACATCATCAAGGGAGGGGATATCGGCTCTTGCCACATGAGAGGGAAATCTCAAAGGTTTTTTTTGTTTCGTATGTGCAGTAGGAAATGGAGGATGGAGTTTGCTCAGTATTTAGAGGTCATATACTTATCATACACTGATTGTTTATTTATATTTTTATACACACGTGTGCATTTTGTCAGAATTTTCTGAAAATATTTTAATTTTAAAATGGTATTTCAAGAGTCTAGTACTGTGTCTTGTTCAGAAACTGTTATTTAAAAAAGCACACCTTGCCTAATATTTCACTTTCTTAACTAGTTTCCAGCAATTCTCAATGATCTTTGAAATAATCTAGCACAGCATAACTACTAAAGAAGAGAAGTATTTCAGTGGTAAGAAGCCTACAAATGATGACTGTGAAAGGGGAAAAAGATGTTAGCATAGACTTTTTCCTTTGGTTTCCATCACTGTGTAAAAATAAAATAAATAAAAAAAAAGAGATGGGAACCCATAGACATTTAAATACTAAGCTGGTGGTAGACTGTTTGGGGAAAATAAAATTATGCCTAAAGTCTTGTTCTTAATTCCACAGTCTACAGTGGATAAATGCAGTCTGTGATTCATTAGTAATGTAAATATATATTCTTGAAATAAGATATGATGCTTCAGTAAAAGGAAGACAATTTCTGTAATAAAATCTGAGGAGTTGAGCATGATTCAAGCAATCACAACCACAGCAGAGGAAAAGAGGAGAAACTTCATTCCACTGACAGTTTTTGGAAGCTTTCTGTCTCTGGAGCACATGGGAAGACACAATGCATTTGCAGCATCCACAGAACAGATGGACTGTCTCTGAATCAACTCGAATTAGCTAAGTATTAGCTTTCAAGCAATTTCAGGCGATCCCATATTTATATTCTTCTAATTTTGTCTTTGGGTGGTTTTCTGGCCTGTTTTTTTTTGTTTGTTTGTTGTTTTTAGTTTGTTTGTTTGTTTGTTTGGTTGGTTGGTTGATTTGCAGAAGCAATAATCGGCATTCCATTTACAACATACTTTCCTTGGAATGTATGTTTTGAAGTACAATACTTTTCTCTAGTTCTGCCCACATGAATCCAGTGGAAATGTTTTCTTTGGAAGCAGAAAAAGGAACTATAATATGATAGGAAAAATAGAAGACCATCTCATAATTCTCATTGACATTTCTTTTGTGTGCATGGATGCAATTCCGAGATTGTCATATGGAGAGATAGATATCTAGAGTGAGACTTTGGTGATTATGTTTTCCTAATGCTTCCTCCTCTATTGACTTTTTCAAGTTTTCTCCTAGCTATACTTAGGAAGCCTGTAGCAACACAATCTAAATTTAGATCTTAATGATACCAACCCTGTCTTTGGTGCAGATTTTTAGTAGAAAGACCCTCCACACTGCACAACAACTACTGTGAAGAACGAAATACTTTTACACAGGATGGTCAAATAGATAGAGTTTGTTCTGTTGGTGTGTCTTCCTCTAATTTTAGCAGTCTACGTACCTTGTCAATAGCAGCTGCGTATAGACATGCATAATAACACCTGCCAGACTCAAGTAAAGGAAAATCAAATTCAGAACTGAGAAAATACAAGATTTCAGTTTGCCCATGCAAACTTACATCAAGCCATTTGTGTGGGCTTTAGGACATTGTTCTTAATTAGAAAACTACCTTGTACCTTTTTCCCCAAGATTTCCCACCTCTGCGCACAAGATGACCCTGTGCTGGTGGTTAGGGAGGGTATGTGTGGTGTAGCTGTGGTCTGGCTCCTTGCTGACAGGAGAGGAATACACTTATGAGTCTTGGTCGCCATTCCTGGTGCTGGAGGAAAGTGTTCTACAGTGCATGCATATTCATCTGCTTATATAGACTTTGCTTATATCCATCCACCCCTTCATTTCAAGCTCTACTTTCTTCTATCTGGTATCACTCTTAGCCCCTACTCTTCTCAAATATTTCTAATGCCCATATTAAATTAGCTAGCAGTAGTCTCTTAAAGTCTCACATATCAAGGAGTTTCTCTCAAACTTGCAGCCAGTGTATCCCACTTTCACCTGGTCTAGCTCCACTCTACACTCTCCTCTCTTCTCTCCCTCAGTTGCCATACTACATCCTAGTTTCTTGCCAGATTTTCATGCCCTTCTACTTATTCCTCCATCCAGTTCTTACCCTGGAGCCTGGGGCTCCACCCTCACAACTGAAAAATCTCCAGTACAGATTTTAAAAGCCTTTCCCAATAAATGCCAGGTGATTGCTGCCCCAGTCATCCTTTATTATCAACCTCTCAGCTTCCTTTCACAAACCCTACAGTCTTTTCTGTTTTTGCTTCCAGCGACCATTATTTTCTTCTTTTCCATGGACTGTCTACTTCTCCCTTTTTCTTTTTTAATAATCACTGTCCATCAGCCTGCAGTCATTGACTCAGAGGATGGAACATACAGGTGAGAACCTGAACCTCTTTATCCCACAATTCACAACACACTTGACTATCCTATTGGATACTGAAAATCTTTATGAGACAGTGGAAAACATTTGCTTTTCTGCATCACCATTCAACAGTTATTATGACACTACTAAGATGTAAGGGAAAACTTGTGTGAGTCTACAAAGAGAAATGTGGGTGCCGAAAACCTCCTACTCTACACCTGCTGCTCCATCCTGGGTTTAATTTTATTTCTATTCTTGCTCTCCTTGCCAGTGGGGAAGGCTAAGTAATGTCAATGTCTTCTTAGTCATCCTTATCACAAACGATCATTCTGTGTGGCCTATGTTAATCATTCTCACCCATCTCCATCTCTCACTATTAGATTAATAGTTGCCAATTATGCATACTCTTCCCTGCACAGCTATTGTTTACACGTTCTCTAATTCTATTCATTAGACCAGTGAGTGGGCATAATTATGGTTATAAGTTATCCATCCATTTTCTCAAGGACAGTGAAAAATGTAGTACAGCAAGAGTCTGGTTCCATGATAATGTCTTGGACTAATAAGAAACAAACTCAGGCATTACAGAGTCCTGTCACATCCAGTAGGAAAAAAAGTCTCTTGCTTGGTATGCATGTTCAAAGTGTAAATTCTTTGCAATTTCAGAAATTGTAGACAGAGCATGCAGACAAGAGCTATACACTATTGCCTTGATCCTCACCACTTTAGATTTTACTGGGAAAAAAATACAAAAGATAACTTTAGTTTTCAGCACTTAATAGCTGAGACAGATAACGAGTAGTGGCAAGGTGCTCAATCTTTCTCTCAGCATTTTTGATAAAAGTTGTAGGCTAAGGGAGATAGAAAGGACATGCGAGGGGCACATTGTTTATTAACTGAGATGAGCAATCAGAAAACTCAATTACAAGTCAGCTAAAAATCTCAGTGAGTTTTAAGGAGAACTTCTTAACAAATGGAATATTGCATAACATTTTCTTTCTGGTTCTGTGAGTAAATCACTGTCTTCATCTGCTTTGTAACATGTCTCTGTCAAAGGTGTCTAAATTTCTCTGTTTGTTTCTCCTTACTTAAGAAAGGAATAACTTCATAATTCCTGAAAAGATACAAGTGTAGATTGTCTAAGACAAAGAATAAACAAAGCTCTCCATTCTGTAAAAGATGCTTTCATAAGGAATCTATTCCAATAATCACAAGCCAAAAATTTTGTTCAGTATCTCATTTATTCAAGAGACAGTAACAACAAACATTTGGTTCATATTTCTCATTAGCAGATTTTTCTCAAATAAAAATAGCGAGCATATTGAACAATTAGTTAGGAAGTGAAAATCTCTCCATAATTACAATAAAAAATTTATTTACAAATAAGATGGCTTGCCCAGTCCAGAAAAAAAAAAAAAAAANTGTAATTAATTATTTTTCATCTGAAGCTCTCATTTGATCAGCATATACAATCATAATGCACCAGTAAATGAAACAGCATGTTGAATAATCCTTTTATAAAATAGGAAGCAGATTAAGCCAGAGCACTGTTACTACAATCAGCAGGTCAGAAATGGCTTCTTAGCTTTTCATGTTAACTACTAAATTAGTAGTTTTAAAAAGTCATCCCTGTTTCATATTTAAGAAAACTCAATTTAGCAATCTTATATTATATTTAGATTCTATTATTTAAAGAATTTCAACTGTCTTCTCTCATTTCACAGAATCACAGAATGGTTAAGGTTGGAAGGGACCTCTGGAGGCCATCTGCCCTGACTCCCCTGCTCAAGCAGGGCCACCCAGAGCAGCTGCCCAAGCCATGTCCAGGCGGCTTTTGAAGGTCTCCAAGGAGGAGACTCCACAGCTCTCTGAGCAATCCTTTCTAGTGCTCCATCACCCGCACAGTAAAGAAGTTTTTCCTGATATTCAGACAGAACCTCTGTCTGAATATCAGAACTGTGTTCCAGTTTGTGCCTATCACCTCTTGTCCTGGCACAGAGCACCACTGAAAATAGTATGGCTCCGTCCACTTTGCACCCTCCCTTCAGGTATTTATACACATTGATAAGATCCCCCCTTTTCCTGTTCAAATAAAAACAGTGGCCCATAAGCTTCCATATTTAGGTGAAATCACCACTGAGCATTTGATTGATTTGACTCCTGGGAAGCTCTGCAGAAACAGACACTAGTTCTGGAGTTTTAAGTTACTGATAAGTTTTGCAGTAACTTGTGCATGATGTAGAAGGATTATGGTGCAGTGGACAAAGTGCATGAAAAAGTGTTGTCTGTGAACCCCTATTGCAGAGAAATTAATGGTGTTTCAATAGAAGTTAACTATCCCTACAGATAGGATCATGTAGAGAGTTGCCAGCTGTGTGCTGGAGATCCAAAATATGCATGTGATCAATTATTTCTAGAATTTCTGATGTTATAGGCTGTATTAGTCATAGTCATTGCTAGTTCAAGCACAACTTTTTTCTACTACTATGCCTCAGTATCTTGTATACAGGCTTACAGTTTGTACTTCTGTGGCACTTTGTGTTCAGCGTGATACTTTCCATGATTAGTTTCCATGACTGCAAACATTGTACTTGGCAGTTCTCAGTAAATGCAAAACTTTGAATGATTCATTGAAGCTATACTACTTTTTTTTTTT
>VXAA01001879.1:80229-126467 GCA_013399115.1 Anseranas semipalmata
AAGGTCCTTTCCAACCCAAACCTTTCTGTGGTTCTATGATTCTATGAAAAAGCTGAGCAATGCCACACATATTTGAAAACGATTGCTTACTCAGAAATGCTTAGATGTGCTTATCAGTAGCCTATTTTGTGATTAAAGTCCAGTAGTGCTTTAAAATAATAGTCATTTCTGACAAAAGAATTCTGTGCCTATACTCTCAAAAGACTCCAAATAACGTGTGCTCAGTTTTCTACTGAAGCAAAGTGCCTGTTTCTTTCACTAACTCAGATGAATTAATCCAGCTCACAGAGCAGCAGGTTTTTTCTTCACTATGATACGGTGAAGGTACTGTTGGATGAAGGCTAAAGATGCCTTATGTCCCTCTTATCCTAGAGATACTCTCTTTTGCGCGAAACTAGATCCAGATGGAGAAAGAAAAACAGAAGTTAAATGTTGGATGTCTGAATACCTCATAGTCCAATTAGACCTGCCGGCATGGTTACATTGCTAGGTGTTCAGCAAAGCAGGGCTTAGAGAGTTGGGCTTGTGCACACAAAAGCCATGGCACACAGGGCTAGTCTGGCACATTTTGGACAATGTCTGCTGTAACACGTTTATGTTGCAGAAGCAATTAGATGCAAAGTGTGCAGTAACTCAATACACTGCACCGTGTGCGTGCACCAGCTCCCTGTGCTGGCCACGTGTTTCTGCCCAAACTGAAGGATATGGGGATATCCCGCCCTGGGTGTCTGACAGCTAGGGGACGGCGGTGCCCTCAGGCACGCCACACAGCTGAAGCTGTTTGGCTGTCTGTGAGAAATCAGTTTAAAAAAGAAATCAGAATATGTAATCTCTGTGAGCAGAGCTGATTTGTTTATTACATTTTTCACTGCAGATTTATTGTGCCTCTCTGTGAGATTCTAGGCACAGAAACCAACTTAATGGAGGAATTTGGGTCCTTCAAATTGCCAATAGGTGGAAAGGGGTAGAATTTTTGAATCTAAATAATAGAAAAATTGTAGTCATAGCCCACTACTGGAACACACAGTCCAGTTTCAGGTATTATTAGCTCTATTCCTCTGTGGAAACAATTTCACACTATGTATTTTGATTAAATTCACCACCAGAACAACAACAATAACAAAACAACAACAACAAAAACACTATTTTGCTAATAATTTTTCTTTTTTTTTTTTTTTTTTGCCTTTTTTCCCATATTACTAAGCATATGAGCTCTCAGCTTTTCAGATGAAGCCCTAAGTATAACAGATCAGGCCTGCTTAAAAATGTAAATCTTAAAAATCGAAAACATTCTAGAAAACATTTCAAAGAAATAAAGGAAAATTCAGGTAGTCACAAGGAAGCATATCTGACTCGTGGAGGCTGTGTGGCATGTGCTGTGTCAGTTGCACTCTCTAGCACATGTTACTGGATGCAGAAAAGATCTGAGGTAAAGTACTTTGGCATGAAAAGCCAGCAACAGACAAGCAAATAGACATCACTTTGTTAATATTTTATTATCTTTTCTTTTCTTTTGTAATTTAAAGTGCTGTCTTAGGTTTCACATGTAAGTTATTGATTGTACAAGGATACTGTACAGCTTTTGTCATTTAATAGTCATCCAAACACAGCCACTACAGATTCATTTTAGTGTTACATTTATGGACTGAGTAGCAACGTAAACTGTACCAAAACAAAAACTTCCGGAAAGCCTAGGGCATTTCCCCCTCCCCCTTCCAATGGATGGTATATTATAGATTTCTGAGAAAGAAACAAACAACCCAGGCAGGAATATAACTGGGCCAAGGAAATACTCGGAGGGTGTAGAAGAGTGATCACCTGGCAGATACACACGATGGCCCCGATGATTGATACCATGTCTAAGTTCAAGAACAGGAGATGTCGGAAAAGGAAACCTTTGTGTACTCTCACACTATAAAGGAAAAAAATATATGTGGGATTGATTGTGAGTGGTTATGAAAGGTAAGAGTGAGCTATGGCTTGGAAAGTGACAGAGCAGGGAGAGTGATGGGATGCGTATGTAAGTATAATAGGTTTAGTTAGAGGAAAGACATTTAAGAAAAATTCATTTAATGGTTTCTATGTGTTCATCCCTTTTTATGATTGATAGTATATATGAAGCTCTTGTTCTACATTTAGCATTCAGAGGACTAGTCAGTATTCAACTACAATAGATTTTTTAAAAATCAGGTTGCAGTCATACATATAACTATATTACTTGATCCAGAACCTTACTTAAGACTCTATAAAATAAGAAATAATAATAATAATAATAAAAACCTGAAATTAAGTATGGGATAAAAAAGAGCTGAAAGGACAAATATATATTTACAGGCATTGCTATTGTTAAAAGCTAGCTGATGGCTTTGACTATTTATTAGAGTACTTAAGAGACTGTCAATTTATCTGAAGGTTCCATAGTCTCTTCAGAGAAAAATGCTCTGTAAGATTAATAGTAGAAAGCTGAAGAAGCACCTCTTAACTACTTATTTTTCCTTTATATAAATTCATTAATTTTTCTGTCTATTGAAACCATACTGTATTGTTTTCTTTTTTGAACAAACAGCTTCCAAATATAATTAGTAATATCTCTCAGTCACAAGCAATACTTCAACATCAGATCAATATGGACACACAATAGAAGACAAAAGATTTAGTTTTAAAATTTCTAAAGGATTAGTGATGAAATACATATATTAAACACTATGACATGCTGTGATGCTGTCAATATATCTAGCATTATTTTCACAGTCATTTTTACCTTCAGACTAGTAGTAAAGACTTTCATTTATCAATTTGCATTTAATATGGCAGTTTTGATCACTTGGGTCCTAGTCATAACAAGGCAATTGACACTAACTGCCTTCTAGGGGCCAAGGCTACCTCTTGGCTCAGGAATCTACATGAAGTATGCCTCGAATGCAAGTAGTCCCCAAGAATCACTGTTCCTGGGAAATCTGCATGTTTTATGTTAATGCTAGAAGTAAACCTCTCTTCATATGAACCTCATTCATAACTATGCAAATGTCCATGTTAACATCTTTTTATCATATACTACCTTTTAAGAAACTCTAATTAAGCAGTGAAACAGCAATATCTCACCCATATTGAAAGATTTTCTCTCTTTGCTGGCCAGTAAATCATGGGAAAAGTCCTGCAATATATATTTGTACTTGTATTTGTTTTTCTTATACAACGCTGACAGATATGGCTTAGTTAAAGTGTCTCATAGACTTCAACTTCTTTTTAAAATTTATATCCATCGCACTCAAAAATCAAAGGAAATTAAACTACACAGCTGATACTAAAAAGTCTATCAGAGTGTTATAAATAGCTGTGTATATTAGTACTATTTAAAAGGTACCATTAGCTCCCGTGATACCTTTTCTACCAGTGTTGGATGGCAAGACACCCAGATGTCTCTTAATATGCTTAGTTAACATAATTTCATCAGAATCTGCTTTTGTCCACCTCTTAAAGGTTCATGCTTAGCAGCTTTAGTTATGCAATATAAGCTAGATATTAACCATTCTTGAAAAAAGATAAATCCCTGTCTGATCAATAGCTCCCCAGACTCCTGTGTGGCTACCTCCATGCTGTGAGTGAGAATTGTTTAGCTAAGAAAGATTTGGTGGGCTCAGGCACTCAAAAGTAAGATAAAATGCTAAAAAATCTCTTATCCAACCAAATCTGACTTTGATCACAAAGAAGATTATAAGAGTTTCACCTTTTTCTTCCCAAATGAAAGTATACTTTATAGACCTGGTCAGGATGAGCATTTCACTTGTCCACAGCAACCTATGTAACAAATGATTCATAACAATGATTGGTGAGTAGGTTATGACAACTGAAAACAAATATACTTCTATTAAGCAGCAAAAATGACAATATTAATTTCCAAACCAATCGGATAAAAAAAACATCATTAATAAATCTTCAAAAATTACTAGAAAACATACACATAATGATTTTACTCTTCTTAGTCATACACTGTGTGTTTAGCATGAAAGAAGGCAGAAAGTGGAGGAAAAGGGTACTGACATATTTCCTGTATGGCAAAATGGCAAACCCCTGATTTCTGGTTTTAGATAAAACATTGATAGACATAGTCTCTCTGTCCCCTTCACTCCAGGTGAGAGTAGTACTCTTTGGACTCTAATACAGAATTGTAATCAGCCATGTACGGGGAAAATAGTGAAAGAGAATAAATCCCACAATATACTCTTTTTTTTTTTTTCATTTGTTTGTATAAAAGATCACAGAACTGGAGTGTAGCTTTTTTCAGAGTCATTATCATTGCTGCAAATTGATCTAAGGACATTGTGGATATCAGTACAGCCCTTATTAAGTGCCAGCATTCTGACTGCTTTTGAGGTAGTAGCAAGCAAATCTCTGTGGGTCTAAGGATTATATTGCTGAGATATGTGTAGTGGGCACAATTTCTTATTGGCACAGAAGGAATCCAATTTCCAGGTTCATTACCCAAAACAACACAGAAATCTGAAACAAGAAAACATTTTAGTGCTTGAACTATAGATCAAACTATAATTCACAGGCCGCATTCCCTCATGGATTGTAAGGATAAGGAGAAGGGGAAGGAAAAATGCAATTTTTCTGCCCACTTGATCGATGTTCTATTTGACCTCTGAAATGCCCTCTTGCCATAACCTTTTAAATACCATCTGCTCTTTTTGTGAAGAGTGTGATGGGAAGGAGTCACTTCCAGACAGCAATTGATTATAAAAGCATTAATCAAGGACAAGGATTATCTGCAGCATGACATTGTGTGCTGTAGTTAAGTAATTTCACCTTAAATGTGATTGGAAAGGTTAATACCATTTCTCAAGTCTAATTTAGACTTTGTATCAAACAACTTAAGACATCACAAAAACAACAGTAGCAAACAGGAAGTGAAAAATTGTCAGCCTCCATTATGAAGTCTCGTAAACTTTGGCTCTGAGAATGCATATATAGTAGGTCTGCAGTGCTGATCTTCAAAATTGAGCTAATTTTGCCAGCTTTCCCTCTTAACTCACTGAAATTGTTCTTCTTTCTGCAAGTCAACGTGCATTTCTTTTTCAGTAATTAGTATTCTAACAGGTAACATTGTCTATTGAATTGTCTTCTACCGCTGAAGGATGACAGCATCCCTTACTGTCATACATTGCTCCTCAAGAGGTCTGACACAGAGTTCTCACTGGGCAGATTGCAGATGAGGGGGTGTATGGAACCTGCAGAAGGTGGATGGAAGATGGAACCATCCAGCACCTGTGACACGTGGCGACTGGAGCCCAGTCCTGGCTCCTAGGGCTGCGCTTGGACAACCAGACAGCTCTTTCTTATTAGCACTCCCCTTCACGTTTTAGGGTAACGTGTGAGAAGTTAGAGCTTATGGAGGTATGGCAACTGCTGATAGAGAATGCTGTAATAAATATGTGTCAAGTATATTTGTAGGGTTAAGGTAATTTATTTTTATCTGGGGCTCCAAACAGGCTGATTGTGCTATGAAAAATTAGGATATTCTGTACCTTTCTCAATATCTGTTGTCATGATCTTCAGATAGTGCAATTTGCAATTAATAACGTGATCTGTCAATGCTATAGCAGTTAAAGTAATCACTAGGGAGCTTGGCAATGGTCATTTCAGACAGCTGGAGTGGAGGGGAATGTATGTGCATGTTAAGGAACTCTTCAAATGCCAGCAAAAATGGCTTTAGCTGTACCATGTACGTTCAGGAGAACTGGATCACTGAGGAAATACAGAAGGTTAAATTGCCATTAAAGGCTGGATTCATAGTCTGCTCAGTTAATTCCCTTTCCTGGCGTGCTTTGGCTTTTTCTCATGTCCATCTATTGAAACGTATCTTGCTTCCTCCAAAGTCTTTGGATAAGGCAATGGTTTTCAGCCTGCTCTGACCAGTAGATAACAATATTGAAAAAGAAATATACTGAGGGAAATAGCTTGTTTTACTCTTTCTATCTGCCTCCTGGTTAATTGCTTAATTTCCTGTTCCTGCAGACAACATCAGGACACCATGTGTTCTGTAAATTATTAGCATGCATCACAGATGAAAGTTCTCACCTCAGAGACATAAATACCACAGATCAGAAGCAATAAAAACCTGAAGAATAAATGCCAACACAGCACCAAGAGCATCAATAATCTTTCTAAAAGCACGTCCTGCATCCCCTTTGTATTATCCTATATATAAGCAAAAGCGATATAAAACTTCTTGTTGAGCAAAACTAAACACTATAATGCTGCTCCCAAAGAGAAACGTGGAGTTCAGTGCTATTTACTGTTTCTGTTGATTGATTTTTTTTTTTTTCTAAATTGAAAGCACTCTTCTACAATAAAAACCTGAAGCTCTGTACTCATACACATAAAACATATCAGTTAGTAGCACTTCAGGTTTCTCAGAAGTAACAGGAAATCATGGTCCCAAAACACCCATTGCTGGAGTTTCTGCTTACTTCTGATCTCTTTTTCAATTTAAAAATAATGTATATGCACGGTCAGCTAGCATAACTAAAGCACATTTTGGACGTATCACCAGAATCACAGCAGTCCTGCACTTAAGAACAAACTTCAGTTGTGGATACAGTGGTGGATACTGACAGATGCGTAATCATTCATGGATTTCCTTAAAGTTGTTCTTGAAATATTCCTGGCAGAGTACTGTCATATAGACAATATCTACTGCTCTTCTGAGGAGTTTCCTTTGCAGAGTCATGCTGTGTTTTGATGCAAGAGGATGTAGAGGAGCCATTCCAAGAGCTGGTGTATGCTCCAGCTGGAAGCAGCAAGATCACCCACTTCTGATGACTCTTCTGTGCTCATTTTATCCTTTTCATCTTGAATGCCTCATGCTGAGTTCTACTTACTGAGATAAAAAGGGAGATATCCAAAATCTCTAAAATGTTGAAACAGGGTCTGATGTTTCATTGTTATCGTCCAGTGAGAGAAAATGTTGCTAATGCTCAAAATTTTCCCTGGTTAGAAATATCTCTTCGGTTGGAAAGAGATGTTTCTGTAAATATTTACTAGGTATGAATTTCATATGTTGACTGGAAGTTTTAGTTTCAGATCTCCTGAAAAACAACAACAACAACAACAACAACAAAACCACAAGCTTTTCAGGCTAAAGGCAGATAATTTAATAAAATATGATTTTATGAGAGTTTATGGAGTGATTTTTCATTTAATTGTGGAACTACAGTTAGTCTGCTAACTTGTTACTTGAAACTCTGTAAGAATTTTATTACCTTTCACCAGTCTTTTTATAATCATAATGTCTCTTCAACTCATAAGGCATAAGGCCTTTTAAAATATGTTGGTGGCAACTGTTATAAATGTTACAACTGCATGCAGTTTGCTTGTGATTTCAGGAACCTAGAAGCTGATGACCGAGCCTTGTCCTAGCTTTGCTTCCTGACATAGCTTTCTCTGAGCTGGCTGTGCTTCGTTACTGACTCAATTTTTGTCAGGATGAAGATTTACTTTCTTTTTCAGGATCGCTTGCTCTACAATTCCTTGTTATTCCCACTACATGCATCTTGCTAATAGGTTTTCATTTATTTTATATTTGTGTATCATGCATTTCATCAGCTTCAATGGTCTTAAAGATTTCTGTTAGTTTTGCAAAATATTGTGCATAATTTTATAACTTTCTGAACATTTTCATATAAAAGCAGGGATTTGTCACGTCTCTCCTTCCATGTCATCACAGTTTTTTCTTTTTCTTTCTTTCCCCCTTTGTTTCTACTTCAAGTTATATTTCAGGCTTTCTTTCCAATTTGCAATAAATAAATAAATAAAAATCTGTGATACGCTTTTGTAATATTATCAGGATCTGTAGAAACAGAAAACTCAAGTGCCACTTTCCTTCTCAGATTAGCTCTCAATTTGAGAAGCAATAGCAGCCAGAAAGATCAATGAACTTCATGAAATAAAATTACTGTAAGAGGCCTGATTCATAACTACTCTTGATAAAACCTGTTTCATGTCTGTACAGCTATAAATAGATAACCACAAAAATAACAAAATGAAGTAGCTTGCCTTCAACTGGTATAAGTTAACTTTATATCTTAAGTCCATTTAAAAAGATGCATTTGGGCCCAAATTCCTTCAAGAATGAAGAGGGTATAAGACAATGGATATTTCACTCATTTTGTCTTGGTCCAAATGACTACACAATATTCAGGGCAATGGCAAGAAAACTGGGTCCTTCCACTGAAGTGAAAGGGCCTGAAGTAGTATCACCACATACACGACAGATAAAGTTCTATGGTTTTGTTTCCTGCACAGACCTGTCAACCAGCTGAAATATGGCCCAGATTCACCATAGCAATCTTTAGGTGTTTAATTGAGGTGCCTAAGATAGAAGTATCATCAGAGCAAATGAGTGTAACACTGCATGTCCAGTCAGATTAATAACTGCATGCTGTCACAACTCTCTAAAATACTGTGTTGGTAGCTCTTGCTGTATAGGAGCCATGAGTGATATATGATAACAGAATATATAGAATAACAATACGCATTCATACACAAATGCCTTGTAAAGTGTGGTACACTGTTCCAGCATCCATTCATTCCATTAAAAAAATCCATTTCAATAAACCTTCCAATGTTTTGTAATCCTTGGACTGTGGTGCCTAGTAGGGTTTGTCAGCATGCATTTTCTAATCGCTTATGAAACTGCCTAATGATGATAATTCATGACCTCAGACTGAGTAATTCTTTTTAAGGACATCAAAATGGAGACATCTGCTTGAGATTAAGATATTGTCTTCAAAGTAATATTTTAACATCTTTAAATTTAATTAACCACAACTTTAATGTTTAATAGAAATAATACATTTACTATCACAAACATTAACTTTTCATTTAAAATATTTAAAATATTTATCTCAATGAATATACAAACTATCATGTGAAACTCTGCCTGCGAGCACTGTCTGCTTGCAGGTACTGGCAGAAGACAGAAGACAATCTGTAAGTACATCTGTCAGTAAGTGCTAACACATATCTGGCAACTGCAAGGGAGTGTGTGCTGGGGGTAGCTTGTTTGTACTCCATTTTTTCAGACCAGTTTCTGATGTCTTTTAGAACAGAAAACATACTGATTCAGGGAATAACAAAAAACAGTGTTCCTCAATAAATTACTTTCCACTCTTCAGAACATAATCTTTCCACAGAGTATTTTTTTTCATTTCCTCAAAACAGCCTAACTATATTGACAAGTACTGTAATTAGATCTCAAACAATAGAACAGAAAGAGAGCCAACATAACTGCATAAATTCTTGTACAAAGGAGCATAATTAAACTAAGAAGCAATGAACAGCTGCCTAAAAGAACTACAAATTCATTAAAACAGTTTTCTGCTGTTCATTTAACATCTATTATTGAACATTAAACTGTGCAGGTCTCCATTGTTGAAATTACTGTTCTTCACTATTTAGGTTTTTGATGGGGAGTTCAAAAATGTTTGCTTATTGGCACTGTCTACTCGGTGGAGATTGCAGACAAAGCAACACAGCTAAATATCACAGTATAGCTTAACAAAGAGCTCTAAGCAAATCATTACTGCATGTTCATAGGTGTGGGTACTTTTCATCCTTTTAAGTTTGACTATGAAGCTAATCACTATGGTAAGGTAAAACAAGATAGACTGGGCAAATTATGCCAGATTGCAATGAGATGAGGGGAAAATAGAGCCAAAAAAAATGTGGCCATCTTTTGAAAACATAATTTTAGATCTTATGCCAAAAATAATGCATTAAAATAGGTGCCTGTCAAGTAAGCAATGTTTATTCAGCCTTTGAAATTAATGACTCTTAAATGCTTGCCATGAAACATAAAGCTGGAAATATGAAAAACTATATGAAATAAAGCAAAATGATTCTGGAATGTTTTATATTTCCATAGCCTGAGGGAGAGTTTACATACTAAAAGAGAAAATTATTAAACTAACAGCAATAATCCCCAATCTTATTTCACTGTAGCATGTGTTAATTTCAGGGTTTCTGTGACTTTAATGGACAGAAATCTAGGGAGAATCTAGAATCTTTGCCAAGTCTACCATGTGGCTGAACTGATGCTCAGTGAATAACAGGGGAGAACCCTCTTTGACCTGAATTAAATTGGGTCAATACTTAGAGCTATTTTATAACCTGACAGTAAATCTTCTGACATGCTGATGCAGTGATGAACCCTGTGATACTTAACTCCCTTTTCTTACACCTCAAGAACCTCTCTATTCCACACAATTGGTTAAGACATTTTTGCAACGCTTTCCAGCTACCTGTGGTATGCTCTCACTTCAATATTACCTGGAGAATTTATTAGTAATTTAATCTAACAGGGAACTAGGGTCTTTTGTCTCATATAAGATGCTACTTTCAACATAAGCACCATTTAGTTGCTAACTGAAAGCCTAACAAGATTTTAAAATGCCCAAATCCAAGTTAACTGGGCAGTAAATTGAGATGCTAACTAGCATCACCCTAGCATCACCCACTAGCCCCACCTCTGCCATCCAATACTGTTTCATCCAGAACCCCTCCCCTAGATGAGAAGAAATGTATATACAGAAAAAGAAAAAATATATACAGTTATCAAAAGTGTACCTGTAATTTCTGGGGTTAATTTACATTCCAACGTAGCAATTTCAATTGACATGACAAGGCAGGAGTGGCATGCCACCGAGCTACACTGCTCATTGAAGCATGTGTCAGTTAGAACATCCACTGCTTAGGATGTGAATGACAGTAAGCTTGGGAAGGAAGGGGGGATTTCGGAGATTTCACAGGCAACCTCAACAGGCAAATCATTTCCTCTAGCTTTTCAGTAGGGTTACCACCATATTAGTGCTAATATTTCAGAAGAGAAGGTTTTTGCATTTGCATCTCAACTGATAAGCAATGCAGGGGGGGTTGCTGTTGTTGTTGTTTTAAATTTCTTCTTTCTCTCTTTCTTTCTTTTTGTTTAATCAAAGTCGCTTTAAAATTGATACAGGATGGAATAAATGAAACAGAAAGCACACGAGATAAAAATGCCAGAGGCCAAATCAAACAAATGTCTGCACTTGGCACATAGATATTACAGCAATAAAAATATTATAGATTTTTTTTCCTGCTCCAGGGACAGCTTATACATTTGCATTAAGTCTTTGGATAAGATGCATAACAGCGCGCAGAGTAGGGAAATACAGCTTTCCGTCTTACAGGAGAGTTTTATTCTTGTCCCCGAGTACCTTGCCCTCTCTCCTACATGGTGGTTCCCATGCCTAAAAGGAGCAGGGAGCCACAGTCCTTTTGCCCCGGTGGGCGGTGGGAGCCCAGGATGCAGCTCCAGCTTGCTGCTCGCTGCCAGACATGAGCTCACTCATTGCAATAAGCTGGGCAGTCAGGCTGAGCAAGACCTGCTTATCCTTGCTCCACACCTCCTGCTGCCAGCCACTGAGCCCCTGGACAGATATGCCCCATCATCATCATCAAATCTGAATGAAAAGGATTGGGTTTGCCATGAATTTTGTTGTGTTGTAGCATGTTAACTAAGTTTCAGGAAACTTAGACGTGCAATGTCCAAGTTGTGAGTCCCAAAATAGCTGTAGACTACAGGGTATGCAACTTGACTAAGGTCAGAGGGTCTTTTACTCTGTGCACTAAAAGAAATGCAGCTGCCCAAATATATTTTGTGGATGCTAAAGTGGGTTAGCGTTTAGGTGAGCTCTTCCTACCTGCATTTTTAAAAGCATCCAGACCTATAAAGATTATGCATTCTGAGAGACTGAATCCCTTGAGGACAGAGTAGACCTGAGGGTTTGAAAGTTTTAAGCTTAAAAATTGTGCATTCTTGTCTCTAGGCACTTACCAGGCTTAATTGCAATTCTGAGCACACTTTTCTTTCACTTACAAATCTATTTCACTAAATTGCATTCATAGTACCTTATTAAGATTAGTAAAAAAGAAAAACAAAACACCAAAACCAACCACAAAACAAAATGAATTTTAAACAAAATGAATTTTAAACAACATCCCTTCACCCTCCCAGTGTTTTGTTAGAAAAAAGAGGAGAAAGATTGAGGTCGTAAACCAGAATACAAATCAATTGGCAGTGCAGAAAATGATATGCTCCCGTGGCTTAGCAAAATACAAAGTAATATATCTGAACATCTAAGAAAGAGAACACTCTGTGGTTTTCCTGTACTATCTAATACTCAGACTTTCCTTGCTAACAATACCTTCTTTTTAAAGGGACTAAAACGTTATTTAAACAATTATATGCTATCAAGTAAAAGATGAATTACAGAGAAAATTGCACCATTAGTAAAATTTAAGTTCTTAACTTCATGCAATAAAAGATGGTAACCTTTTTGTAATGGCATTGCAATTTACCATTTATTATAAAAGTCTAATTTAGAAGCTAAAATGAATTCTGGTTCCAGTCTTATTACTCTGGGTGTTACATTTCTTTACAAGTTTTAATTCATAACACAGCTCCACAAAAATTAATGAAGAATATTTTTAAATAATTTAAGATCTTGGTTCTGGCACTGAAATATGTTAGAGATGATAGCCTTGGTTAAAAAGTTAAGGCAATATATTTATATGTAAAGAATACAGAGCACTTGTGATATTTAAAACACATGTTCTATCGTTCTTGTTTTGTACTTATAAGCCTTTCAAAACATCATAATGTTTCAGTGAAACATTATAGTAACTGTTGATAGTTTGGGTCCCTCATTGTTCCTTCTGTGAAATGCTATTTCTAGTTCCTTAGGAATTAGGAGGTAACCTACTTTTTAATCCCGAGACAGAAAAAGTAAAATTGAAATATAATTTTGGAGAAAATTTAATGTTCAATTATTTTCATTGTTTTATTATTATTACTATTACAAGATTGAAAATAGCTCTCCCCCTCTTCCCAGCATCCTTGTTTGCTAGTCGAAGTTACGTACAAGGGTGGAAATGGGATGGGAAAGAAAGAACCTTTTTAAACAGCCTTTTTCCTGCACAAACTGAAGAAGAACACTTTCATAAGAACCATCCAGAGGCATGGTCATGGCACAGGCCTGATTCAGTGAAGTCACTGGGTTGTTGGGGTAAGCTTTGACTTATTAATTAGTGAGAAATATGAACAGGTGAACAAATTGTAAAATAGGTGAGCCCTTAATATTATTTTTACTGTATGCCTTGAGAACTTCCTTTTACAAAAAAAAAGTCTCGCAACATTCAGAAAATTACTATTCATAAATAAAGAAAGGAAGAACAAAGCAGGGGACAGCAATAGTGGTCTGCAGCCAGAGGCCTCTCAGGACTGCTCACCCCATGAGAACCAGAACCCACGCACACAAGACATAAGCCCACTGGCATCTTTTAGGCTTTGCTCTCTGTCAGCCTCCAGATTGCTGGGGCCTGGAGAGGTGCCTCACAGAAGTGCCTGCACTGGTTTTGCTTGCATAGTGGTGGATCCAAAGGTCATTTTGACTCCTTGGGGATATCAGGTGCATGGCACACCACTGCTGCACTTCCATCTGCCCACAGCAGGTAAGCCCATGCTCACAGCTGCAGCAAGGAGCACACCAGACCTGGCTTGCAAAGAGCTCCCTTGCTAGCCCATGTCTCCAGCTTCCTGATGTCATTTTGACAAAGGTACCTAAAAATCTGACTTAAAGTAACTAATCCTTTAGGTTTCTAGCAGAACAGAAATAAGTATTTTAGTTAAAAATTACAGCGTGCCACTGGGTTTTAGCAAGTTTGCAGAGATGGAGATGTATTTCATTAATTGACTCGTATCTGTCTTTATTTTAGCCATTGCCACGTTGTCTCAATGGTGCACCTCCTGCATGCTTTATAATTGTGATGTTAATAGCACTACATTAATGAGAACAAATACATTCATTTAAAAAATAACTGATGTTTCTGAATGCAAAACCTGAAATTCTTTCTCAGTCAGACGGGGAAGAAGGGAAAACGTCTGAAACACCTCAGGCCAGCAGTCATTTCTCCATGAAGCTGTCACCATTAAAAAGCTAACATGAACACCCAGATGTACCTGAGACACCACAGCATGTTACAGGAGTTCTGGAAACAGAGCAAGTAATAACCTTTGGTATTTTGAAGATCTTTGAGAGAGAGGGAGCATACACATACATGCTGTACCGTCTTAAAATGCTGACTTTTCAATGCTGACAGCTATTCCTCAGTGAAATCTCACAAAACAAGATACAGTAGTTTAGAATCTGGCCAGAGAAGGATTTGGAATAAAAGGCAGAAATGTGGGTGTTTTTTTTGTTTGTTTGTTTGTTTTTCTGTCGCAGAACTTTGTGTTTCTCACGCTGCTTTGTTTCAGTCTTCATAAGAACTGGAAACATAATACAAAATGTATATTGATTATTTCTTCACAATATTATGAGCTGACTAGAGCTGGACTAACGTCTCTCTCCTGCCCTTTATTGAGCAGACCCTTAGCATTGGACTTCTCTTTCTGTTTAGGTCATTAGCAACACCTAGCAAATATAAACTTGTAAGACTGTAAGCAGATACTAAAAATAATGATTCATATTTTTATTTTTTGTTTTTACTAAACATGTTGGACCAGTGCCTTGGGAATTGTAATGAGATGCTTACAATAGAGAATTCAGTCCAGTGGATGTACAGGTTATGTGGTTAGGTGAACAACTGTATAGGATCTCCTTTAATAACCTCTGTAATTTAGGAGAAAGGTTATCAGCTTTGAACAATCAAAAGCTATCATCTCCACAATCAGATGTTACACAATCATGATTATCATCAATGGCTATATTCTACAAAATAATTTTCATTTTCATGAATGGAGAGTAATTCCTGATGTTGGTGTCCCTATGCATTTTTTTAAACAAGATACATATTCATCATGTATCACCATGGTATATCTATTACTTGCTCACAAGGGCAAATGAGTAATGCTGCCAACATAAGTCCTTTCTGGACAATCCTCAGTGGTGCTGTATTCTTGTGCAGATCCTGATTTGAAACAATAAAGCTAACTTTGTCATCAGAGTAACAGAAGAGTTGTCAGAATGTAAAAAAGGACTTGCTTTGTCAGTGCATTGGGGGGAGGGGGGGGGTTATTTGATTATTTATATTTGAGTCTGAGTTTAAAAGTGGTAGGCATATTCCAGGTAATTTCTGGAGTCCTAAAAGGCTCTATTCGTGTGAACAGAAACAGAGAAACATTTTAGTGGGCATCACATATAAAAAGAAGATTTAGGATTATAGACTTCATCATCAGCCCTTCTTAACCTTATAATAAAATAAAAATCTTTCTTACACAGATTTCAGTAAAAAAGTAATGGTATTTAAAAATAAATAAATAAATAAAAATCATTAACAAAAACCTAACTAAAAAAAAAATTCCATATGAAAACATGGCCTACATTTCATCTTTCAGTGTGTAATAAAGTGTCATGAATCACTTCCTGTTTACCACTGGAAAGTATGTGCACATAAGGAGTTACAATGGAAGAGCTGACATGCTGTAAAGTTGAACATTTCACATGTTTTATGTGATCATATACTCTCATACTTGCTGTTAGAATTCTATATCTAAAGCTTAATTCATGCTAAGAATGCATAAAATATGCTAAAGAAAAATGCTGTGCTCCTTATATCAAAGAATGCAAGACGTGCATCATCAGCAAAAAACACCTTCCCTTCAGGGTCTGTCCCAAGCACTTTTGATGTCACCCAATAGACAGTGTTTCAGGTCTTTGCTTATCTATCTATAAGACTGCTGATAAATTGTTTTTAGCAAGTATTTGGCTGCAAAGAGAGAAAGGGTGCTCACAATCAAAGCCTATTTCAAGTAATTTTATTTGAGTTAATATGCCTAATATTAATACAGCTGACTACATTAGGCAGGCATAAAAATAAGTTTACTTTATCAAGTCAGTTGTAACTGAGCAGAGAGGTCAAAAATCATTCAAGTGTTTTGCAACAGATGTGTCTCTTCACAAAAAGCAGAAAAGCCATGTTGTGTAAATATTCTGGCATATGTGAAGATAATCTGACTTCCAGTCATTAAAGAAACAGAGATTATGTAAAGAAATTATAGATTGACTGAAATATTTTTAGTCATAAAACACAGGTTTGTCCGCATTTTGGAATTCTGAAAGGGTTACAAAATGATAGGTCTGGAAGAGATGCCAGCTCCTTCAGTCATTGCTAATGGCATTCTAGATTAGGAATACAAAGTATAATGCAGACACACTCCAGCGACCAGATGCGCTGTTGATACCAGACATCCCAGGCCACCTGTTTTCACATCCTTACACACACTTTAGTCTGTCATTCAAAATAGTCTTGTGCGGCAATTTGGCATTGGACATGCCTATTGCTCTGGCCATGAGCCAGACCAAAGCACACTGTTCTCTATCTGCCAGTAAAATCCAAGCATGGCCATGCAAAGCAATAAAGCCTATGCTTCCGTTTTTGAAAGCATTTGTTTGTAGAGAGGAGAGAAGAAGCCACATGAAGTGAAATGGTTAAATCTCTTCAGCTACTGCATAATCCTTTCTTGTTAGCATTCAAAATCTTCTGATTCCCAAACATCTCAGCCACTCTGTCTCTCGCAATTCTCCAGATGATCCACAAAACACATGCTTGTCACAATGCCGTGAACATGCTACAAAACCAGGAGATACCAAGGGAGATACCAGCTACCTCACTCTTTGCTAATACAGTTCCTAGAGAGAAGAAAATATATTACAGCCATTCCTTTCATTTTGATACCAGATATATATTAAGAAAAATCTTCTACCTTCTTGGAACATAGTCAAAGTCTGGGCTTCTGTTCTTCCAGCTGAGAAATTTCAGACAGATACATGGGTCAAATTATTGACTTGTCTTTTTTTTTTTTTTTTTTCCAACAGCATCCTCTCTGCAGAGGATAGTAAACTGAAGGATTTTGCCTGAATGTCTTTGCTTAAGGTAGCCAACTCCATACACCTGCTGAGAGAATGGAGTGTCTTAACATTCCCTTCAGACAGAGCAATGGGTTTAGGTTAAAACATTGGCAAAAACAGACATGGTCTAATTGGTCTGACTTTGAATTCAATTAGGAACGTGTAGTATAAATGTCAGAGCTGCAGAGGATAGTAGCACTTGCTGAAAATGCATGAGCTGCTATAGGCATCCAATCTTCAGCTGACACATCTAGATCCAGAAGAGGATATACAACCTTTTAAACAAACTTACTCCTTCTGGCATTTTCTTGCATCTTTTGCAATAATGAAACTGTTTTATATCTTGATGTTCTTCAGCTTCTCCTAACTTCAAGTTTCTCTGTGCTTCTCCTAGCATGTCCTCACTGAAGATGCATGGTGCTTGGGACACAATCCAGCTAAACAGCAAGCACTGTTTCCTTGATGTGCCTTGAACGTGGATGAGCTGGTTCAGGTTATCAGCTGGTTCAGTGTTATCATAGACACAAAACCAAACACCCCGGTGTACAAATATTACTTTCTTTTTCTTTAGTAAGAAACGACAAACTGTTAATGACAAGGAATTCATGAAATGAACATGACAGCTTTTCTGCCTTGGAGAGTAACTGCTGTGGCTTACCAAAGACAGATACAGGCAGTGTACAATTTTTCAGCTCACTGGCTGATGGCTTGCAAAGCAAACATTAAACTTTAGCATTAAAAATAACCAATACATACAGACAAAATTCAAGCATGCTAAAACCTCCTGAGTCTACTGATGAAGAGACTTTGTAACATCTTGCACAAAGTAGAATACTTTCATTCTAATTACTTTTATCATTACTTTGTCCTGAATTATGTTGTTATTTAATCAGCTTTTATCTAGAATTTCTGCAATAATCATTTTCCCCTTATTTCTTTTTACTTGCATTGAGCAGGTTTAACAGTAACATTTAGGAAGCTCTTTGCAGAGTTTGGGATCTCTCCGCTTCTTTACACAGGAATGGTGTTAACATCCTCTAGTGCATCCTAGGAGCTGGTGGAGTCCCCCCTGTGTATGTCACCTGCAACACTGCTTCAAAGCTTCCTATGAATCCACTTGTCATGGCTCATACACAGAAATACTGAACACACCCCTAAGAGATATTTACAGCTCATCTTTTTTGCCAAAGGAATTAATTACCATTTTAAGAAATATTTTGCTTTACTGTAGCCAGTGTTCCAGTACTCTGTTAAAATCACCAGTTCATATGGAAAGTTTATGTACTTTTACATGGAGAAAATGCTATACATAAATGGCAGTGGATTTTTTCATTGTTCTACTGCTCAGGAAAATAACAGATAATAATGTTTTGATATCATTGTTTCTGCCTTGGCTGTGGGAGTAAGAAGCAATCCATCTTCTGTATCTTCCTGTTCATCTATCTTCAGGATCTAGTATATCATGATTTGCCTAGAAAGATTCTGTGCAAGATTTGCAGAGGCTTCTGTATATTGCTGCCTACAGCTGCCTAAATACTAATGTACACGCTCAAATTGTAATCCATCTGTAGCTCTACGTTGGATAAATCAGTTTTAAGTCATTTAAGCATCCAACTTTTTTGTTACTTAACATTTGCTTATGTGAGTCACGGCACTGTTTTTATGCCTTAGCCTCAGCAAGCCTTAAATGTTGGCCTCCAAACACATCTCTATCAGTCCTCATAGTAAAAATAAAA
The DNA here is from genome assembly GCA_013399115.1 of Anseranas semipalmata. Classification (NCBI taxonomy): domain Eukaryota; kingdom Metazoa; phylum Chordata; class Aves; order Anseriformes; family Anseranatidae; genus Anseranas; species Anseranas semipalmata. The sequence continues at coordinate 98,915 of VXAA01001879.1, forward strand.
CAAAACAAACAAAGCAAACAAGACCAAAACAGAAAAGAAGGACGTCTTCAGGCCAAGATCTTCAAGGGACTGCTCTCATTTCTCCCTTCCCTTTCCTATTAGGAACAGGGACTAGAGGCTCCCTTGCAGAATTGCATGCCAACCAACAGATGAATCTCTGCCAATGTTCCTCTGTGATCCTTTTTCACTTTATATACAACAATTCACTAAGGGAAGAGAGACTGCGATCTGGTCATTCTCAGCAGGTAGAAGTAGGACAGCAAGGGATTCCAGCTGTATCTGTGCAATGTGCATAGTGTTGAAGGGACAGATTCGCTGTCTGAATGGAAAATCAAATCCATACTCTGAATCCAGGATCTTCCAGACATCCACATAATGATCAAAGTGTTCATGCAATTAAGTATTACGGGCCACAGCTATTTCACCTCTGTGTTTTGCCTTATTTCTGCCACACACATTTTTTTTTTCCCAAAGGAAAGAAAGAAAAAAAAAAGTATTTGTCCTCTTTCATATATTTACCTCATCTTGCCAAAAATTGCGGGGAAAAAAGCTTATGAACTGTCTCTCAACCTTTTTTGTTATTGCTGTAAGCATTACATTTTCCATTTAATAATGGTTTATATAACCTTTGGTCTTGTATGTGGAAAATGTCTGCTTCAAAAGCCAGTTCTTGAAATTTTTACCAACAAAAACTTGTTTAAGATTTTAGGGGGGTAAATTTAAGCTTTTCAAAAGAAAATTGAGTGTGCCAGTGTCATGGCCAATATCATTTACGTTAATCAAAGTCACATCCCATAACGAGGAGTATAGAACTGCTAAAATAGGTACCTTGCTCCCAAGGTGAGGCAAGTGCTACATGGAACAGAATAGGCAGCTCAGAGTCAGGCTTCTGCTGAGCACCTGATGCCAATACTTAAACAGTTATAGTTGCAATCACAAGCAAATAACATTACTCAATTTCATCTTACTGCACGTTTTGCAGTATCTCATGTTGTAATTCCCTTGAAGCGGTCACAGATCATCAAACTAACAGGTGGGGAAGAAAATTTTGTGGATTGTCTAATAGGGCTTGCTATCAAACTAATTACGAGCCATTAGACAAGCTTTCTCAAGGCTTTTGCACTACATGTTTAACTGTAATCAGGGGGTAATAAAGTTCAGAAAAATTTCTACCAAAGAAGAGGGCCTTCAAAGTAAAGATGTGGGAGATTCTATTGAACACTTTAAATTAGATATAGATTAGTCACAAATCACTGAGAGAGCTTAACAAGAAATCAAAATCAACACCTTGAGTATGGAAGCTGCCTGTCAATACACAACTCGCTAACGTGCTACATGATCAACATTTCAATATATTCCACCCCACTCATCCAATGATACCGTGGTTGAGCTGGTGCAATATGTTCACTCTTTGATATAGCACTCAAACACCACTAAGTACTCCAGCAAACATTATGGTACAAGAGTTTTTTTTTATCACTTGTGTTATTATATAATTTTATCTGACTACTACCAGTTAATTTTTTTTCAGTTGGACATTATTTCCTATCATATAATAGCAAATTACAAATATGATCTAATCTAAAGGTTATTTTAATCACAAAGGATTTCCAATTGAATTCAGAGGGCTCTGGATGAAACTATTTCTTTAGCTAAAGTATACATTGTCATTCAGATGGTGCCATCAGTCAGAATACATTTTCCCCTCAATTCACCTCAAACAACTTTCCTATATTTCATTTATTCTCCAGCTGGATGATAAAATGGTTCAGACCTTCTAAAGATGGAATGACTGTCTCCATTCCCTTAAGCCTGCAGGACAGGTATCACTTGTCATAGAAACTTATATGACATCTTACATGTTTTTTGCTTGGAGGAAAAAATAGAGAAACACCACATATAAGATTCAGATTGCCACCTGAAACTCCAGTGCCAGATTAGATTTTTATGTCCTCAGTAGACCTTGTTTTCACAAGAAGCAAGCAACATAGGCTGCGCTTCAGCAAAGCATTTGAATACATATTTCACATAAAATAGCCAAAAAGTCCCATTTAACATGGATGGAGTTATTCACCTGGCCAACAGGTGAGCATATTCTCACTGCCTTTGCCTTTCGTGGTCCGAGTTCCTTCACCTCCATCTTTTGTATAATGATAAATTTTCCAGTAGGTTTTCCAGAAGCTGGTGCAGCTTTAACTGAATTCAGATTCACAGAAAGAGCAAACATGTTCAACACCAGAACTGTACATGTAAAAGGTCACTTCCACATCAACCACATCTGATTATGTACCTCCCACATAGATTTCTCAGATCTAATCTTCACCCTTTCTTTGAATACACTTCTAAAATCTTGTGTATTGCACCCCCTGCAGGATAAAATCCAGAGCACGTCAGAGGGGAGGGAGAATAAAAAAAAAAGGAAAAAAAGAAAAGAAAAAGAAGAAAAAGAAAAAAGAAAAAAAAAGAAGAAAAAAGAAAAAAAAGAAAAAAGGAAAAAACAAAAAAGAAAAAAGAAAAGGAAATCTTATTTGGATATTTGAGAGATTTCTATCTGCAGTTGAAAATCTAATTGCTGATTTAGGCAGTTAATTTTCACTGATGTATTTGTTAAACAATAGAAGAGGTTCAATCCATTAGAACAGAAAATGTCAGACTGAAATATTGCTAATGAGTGGATGTGAGCTTCATGATATATAACAAGCTGGAGTAAGGCTGGCTCAGTCTTGAAATAAAACTGAGAGCACTTTCTCAGTATATAATCAGCATGGTGTGAATATATCACTAATCCAAACTACACAATACTAAATTAACTTTTTCCTTATGCAAGCAATAAGTATATTATAAATGCTACCTGATATCTTTTTCTGTTATTCTGACAGTTTCAAAGTGCTTCATAACTGACAGCTTCCTGTAGGTATAAAATGATGCATAACAGCAGAATAGTATGTAAAGGTAAAATTTTAAAATGAATTAATGTTCTTAACTTCCATTAGTGTAGGGAATAAGACAACACAGCCCTGGATCTGAATTTTTAGACTTTTGCAAAATAAGTTGCAAAATAAGTATTTATAATAGATGCAAGCATGCTCAATTTAGAGAGATGCACATGGTTTTATAATATTTCAAAATGTGACGTAGACTTATATTAAGATTTATGAAGTAGTAATTTGATTTTTAATACTTCATCTTACAATTCAATACTATCTTGGCCTCTTTGTGCATTCTATTTGTTAGTGCTATTACTAAGAACACCGTAAATAGGAACCAATTACCTTTCTCCTACTCAACAGCAAATATTGTTCTGCAAGTTTAACTCCTAGCTAGCTTGGTTTGTATCAGGAATGAAAAATCTTCTTATAACTTGGCCTTTCCAAGATGATCAGCTAAATGCTCGGAAACATAATTCAAGAAATAAGTCTGATTTATTGGCAAAATATATATATATATATTTTTCTTCTCAGTAGGACGTACATTTTATTTTAAATGAGAGCTACTCTTTCAGCAGATGAGTAGATGTATATCTCAGTTTGTAATGTTCATCAAATCTGTTCAAGTATGACTGGTATGGGAACAACAGCATTTCCTTATGGACAGTGGCATTGTGAGGAACAGTTATTTTCGAACAGTTCAGTAAATTGAATACTTGAACTGCTATGTAAGCATAGTTTATATTAAAACGATGGAAGCAGTTTCCTAAAATAATATTTTTGTAAAGTTTTGCTTCTAGTCCCAAACAGTCTCTACAGGAAGGCTTATACTTTATTTCACAAGTCAATTAGAGTGAAATGTTCAGAGTTATTAGATTTATTTGCATAAGAAATTCACTGTTAAAGAAGTAGAGTGTCAAATATTCATCTTCATCTTTATCATTCATTTTTGCTACTCAAAGAGTGAAATATGTAAGTAGCAGAGCAACAAAGAGGAAAATAACTTTTATGAAAGGCATCCTCCTGTAGAGTGATGGATAAATGGAGTAGGACTTTTTTTTTTTTCCTGAGGTAATTCCAATAAAGTCAGATGATTTAGAGCAGGGATGAATTTGCTTCACTGTATTCCATGCACAGATGAATTTTTTCACTGAGAGCTGCTCTTAGTAACTGAAGCCACGGTCTCACAGCAGCAAAATGAATCCATGATAAACCTACTGTAGAATATCATTGAAATGAAGCATTATACCTCTCCATACTAGTCTGTTATTATGGAGGTGCTTATCTGGAATCATCATGATGAGGCAGAGAGGAAAAAAAAGATTCTCATTTTTGGAAGTGGAGAAGAAATCAATGAGGTAGCACTTTTCATTTTTATTTCCATTAAGAGGCATCTGACCTTACTTGCCACATCTCTAAAGAGAGACCCTTAAGAGAGAAAATATTCATTATACAATGTGGAAACATTTTATTGCATAATGGAATCGGTTTGTAATAATTAAAAGAGTGGAAATGACATTTCATTCTGAGAACACGCCTTCAATTTATTTATCAATCTTTTATTGTAGGAAAACAAAACAAATGTCTTCGGAAATGCACCACTGATAACCCAAATTTACACTGAAATAAAAAGCTATAGCAATTACATCTTGTCATTCTCCTCCTACCCCATTCAAATTTGGACTTGTAGGAATCTTGGGAATTCTTTTTCCCCACATGGGATGGGCTGTCAGGATGTTCCAACAGTGTCTGACTGTGCTGAACAGTTATGACTGGGAAAGGAGTGGGGTAGCAGGGAAATAAAGTTGTCTCTCGCCTTTATAAAAGAAGTCAAATATTTAAATAGTGAAGAAAATGAACAATGAAAGAACTGTATTTTATATGGGGAAAAAAATGCATCAGATATAAAAATAATGCAAAGGTTAAAAAGGTTATTTGACCTTATGGAAGAATTCTTCTGTGGAGGGATAAGAAAAAAAGGTGGTAACCCTTCCACCACTGTTAGCTACCTTCCAGCTTATTGTATGACTTTAGTCACCATAAAATCCTAATCGGGGGCNGGGGGCAGGGACTTCCTCTATAGGACAATTCATATAAGGTTTTTACTTACTTTTGGAGGATTCTGTCTGTATTAAACATGGAAAACCTGAGGAAACTGGCGAGCTAGTTCATGTGCCTGGTGACACAACTTCAGCCTTCCCTCTGAAATGACAAAGATTGAATTGGGTTTGTTTACCCATTTGAGTTCCTATGCTAAGGTGATGGGAACACTATAAAAGCAAACAGCAAAGCATTTTTCATGCAATCCAACTATTCTGAGAAAAGTTGTCAAAAATCAAAGTTAGGTAAGATTATAAGGATTCTTTCTTGGTGATGATGGTTTGTGGCCCAAACCATATAAATGAATGTGGATGTGTATAAATATGTATGTGTATATGCAGCAGTAGGTAGATTTGATATGACTGTCTCTATCACATCCCATTCTCCAATAGATGTTATATCTTAGTCAGAAAACTGTTCTGAACTTAACATTGTAAATTCCTTCAGCTGTGCTGGCACTTAGCTCTAGCAGTCCTGTCATACACTTATCGGTAGAAAATACATGCCTATCTATGAAATCTAACTTATAAAAATGACTTGTGGAGGTCTAGGATGACTTCATGCGCTCTTTTCCACAAAACAGGAGAGAAACACAGTGAGCAACTCTAATACTCGAGTGTCCTAAGGCCAAAAGGGTACATAGATCATCTGTGGATAATGTAGGATGACTGTATAATGGAGGATGTTACTCCTCTAAGAAGCAGTATTATTCCAAAATTTTCTCATATATGAATCTTTGCCAGGATCATGTCTTTCAACTGGCTATTTAGCAGCTCAGGTAGATGAACATTTGACTGCTTTCAGAGCACAATATATGACTGATTGTTTTGTTCCAGAATAACTTAACATTTTAAACCAAAAGAAAAATAAAACTCCCTCATATTATCTAGCATTTTGCTGAAACAAAACATTTGCTGACTCTTTGAAAACACAAACTCTTTGTAGAAACCACCATTACTTTTACATTTCTGAGTTTTGGAATGTCTGTCTCAACAAAATGGTAAGGGTGTTAAGTCATTTTCAGATACGGTTTATCATGATAGATGTAGCGGAAATGGTAAGACAGCTATAATTTTTTTTCTTCCTTTCCTTTCTCCCCATACTAAGTTTGTTCATTGGTGTAGCATGTTCTGTTTTCTATAAAACGTATTTAAACTAATGATTCTCAAATCAAAATCACTGCCAGGTAAACTGCAGATGACTTGTCTGGATTGTGGCTCATTAAAGAACCTGTGAAGACCTAGTAATATCAAGGCTGATTTAAAGTGAGTAAGCTCTGCTGAAGCTAAGCATGCTCTGTTTGAAGTATTTGGCTAATGTTGTATCTCTTTTTACAGTGGTGTCCTTCATAATCCATATTTTCTCACTATCCTTCTTTTCCCATCAGCTTAGACGGTCTGTCCAGTCAATTTTTCACTATTTCACCAAGTCAACAAAAATTTATTCTCCATCCAGCTTCCCAGCTGACAACTGTTTTTGGTAATTTTTATGCCAATGTTAATATCCCACAGACATTAAATATTTCAGTTAAAAAGAAACAAACAAACCAACCTGCAATGCTAAATGAAATCAAGGCTTTATGTCATGCATATATTTTTAACAGTGAATGACATTACAGGACTAACATAACACCATATGATAGATAAGATGAAAACGAACTGCCCTAATGTGATGCTTGTAAAGGTTGTAGCAGGGACTCCTGACAGCTCAGCTAACAACCCGTGTCTACAAGGCACTGCTGGGAATCCGCAAAATAGAGAAAAATAACTCCTCTATGCTAACCATGACTAAGTAACTCTAAAAAGGAAACTAAGAATAACCCAAGCAGCTGGTCAGGGAAATTCACAAGGTTGACTTTAAGTATTATGCAAAAATGGCTGCACGAAGTGAGGTTATTAGGACCGTGTATATTTTATGCAACTTGGCTCAGCAGCTGAGTAGTTCTCAAGCTGTTAAGTGTCAAGCGCCTATGCTATAAATTATTTCTCAATGTCTAAACAGAAATTCAGAAATATCACCATGATTATACTTGGCTTTAGTGCTCAGGTTGTCCTAGTATGATTTAGGAATATCAGTTTTAACTGTTCATTGCCTTTAACAGGTAAGCAGAATGAAGAAAAAAAAAGATGAGTTTTGTGTGAAAACAAACTATTGAAGATTATTGAAATAGATCATTTTCTATGTTTTCAGTCTTTGAAGCAAAGGAGATTGTAAGCCTATCTTGTAACAATGCATGCCAAATACTTCCCTGCTTAGCAACCATAAGAGTTTAGAAACTACATGTATATATTTTGCTTACATGAAATTTGTACTTACAAAGTATTTAAGCCTTGAAGTCCAAAGGTAGTACATCTGAAACCAGTAGAAAATAATTTTTACTAGAGAAGAATTAACAGGGGTGGAGGAAGCCATAAGAAAGAAAATTTCCTGAGCACAAAAATTATTTTTGTAACACAAAGGAAACTGTTCCTCCCTGGTCTCACACCCTCTTAAAACTATGGACTGTCATGGAAACAGCAGCCTTGCTAAAGATGTTGATGGACCCAAAAAGGAAATTATAGCTAATTCATGTTCTAACAGAAAACACTCGTAATTATGGAAAAAATCAGTTTGTGAATCCAAGGCAAATAATACAATACTCTTCTCTGGATTTAGAAAGCTGGTGGAAGTTGGCTTTCAAAATTATTATTCATTTATTTTAAATCTGTACCAGAGGATGATTCTTAAGGCGCATTGTTTTTGTAAAAGGAAGATCAAGCATAAGATACAAAACTTAACTATTATTATATTAAGTGAACACACAGAGTAAAAAACATCTCTCACTTCCTTCAGTGGGATTTTTTTAAAATAACCAAGAGCTTTTCATGAGCACCAGAAAAAAAGATGGTGAATCGGCAATCAAACAGAATTCAATCGACTCCTTACTCTCAAATACCAATCTTTCTACTCCTTCACAAAGGCTTGGATTAAAAGAAAGAAATGGGACTAAGGGTCAATTGATTTGAATTATTTTGGACCAGGGAGAAAAACAGATTCCAGCCACAAAATTCCCTTGCAGTGAATAGCCAGTAATCTGTTGTCTTCTTTAATGATGAGCTCCAGCTTCAGCTTTTGTGATCAAAGCACTAATCAAGAAGGAAACAAGGCCACCTCTGAAAAAAAGAAGTCTTGAATCATTTAGGCCTAAACCGTTAAAGAATTAAATGCTACTGAGAAACAAACATACAAGCAAAGCAGACCTTGCAGCTCTGTTGTCATAAACTCTTTGAAAAAACACTGGCAAAGTATGATAGGTATTCCAAACATACATTTTGATTTCCAGGTGTGATTTTAAAGACACAGAAGAGGAAGAAGGATTTTCTGGGTTCTGAGTATGCCCTGAAACAGAAGTACCAGAAAGTAAAGCTCACATTCTACCAACAAACGCTGGAGCTTTGTTGATTTAAAAATTAAAATTAAAATTAAAATAAATAAATAAAAGTGTCTTCTGTCACCGAAAACCAAGCTAGTCAGTGCAGGTACACAATGTGCAACATGTGAAGGTCTGTCCCAACAGTTTCAAATATATGGAATATAAGGAAGATTGACAATACATTGATGAGCAATGTTCAGTGTGCAAATTACAACAATTTTAGAGTTCTCCAACTCCCTCCGTGTCTCCATTTCAGCATGGCTGTATTCTAATCATATATTGTTATTGATTATATTACTTTATTTTGTTCCCTGGACAGATTTAAAATATACACATCTTGATGGTTGAAATGCTTATTTTGGAAATTGGTGCAGGAGACTCTTAGCCCCCTTCCAATTATATCTTGTGAAACAGACTCTCTGGAGATTTTTCAATAAAATGTTCTTTCATTATCACTCAAATTACATCTTCACATTTATTGACAATAATCCTGATAAGAGTGAGTTTCTGCTGTAAGTCAGCTTTCACCATCAGGAGTAAGGATTACATGAAAAAGTGCAAAAAAATATACTGCAGAAATTGTAGAATTTTATTTCTGCAGAATGTTATTGAGAAAATGGCTATCCTACTGAAGAGATCACTGTTATAATATTGGAAAAAATAGGCTTATTTACCATGAAACGCCATTCACAAGCTGAAATGATACAGCTTGTAGATGTAATGATGGGTTATTAGCTAAACATCGATTTACAAATTCATTTAGAGAATGAATGCTAAAAACCAAATTATGCACTGGATTTCAGCAGGTATTTCCACTCTTTAGTCTGATGGATGAGTATTTAGGGGTTTGCATTACTTCAGTGATAATACCCTGTTCATTCCAGGCACTCAGGGAAAGAGACTCATAGAGCAAATACATTTAAGTAGGTTTATAGAATGAACTGATTTTCATTACCTGCTTTCAAACTCTGCAGAATACTTGTAGGACGTGTTTGACAAGCTTCCACAATCTATTCAGCTTCACCCAGATTCACAGAGTTTTTAACTCATGCAATAAAAATCGGTCATCTTAGCTGAAATACAGCTTTCGTTTGTTTTCTTTTGATTTTCACTTTATGTTTAAGTAAAAACATCCAACACAGAAGTAATGAGTAACTTGGAAAATAGTCTTTTCAAAAAAAAAAAAAAGAAAGAAAATTAATACCAAGAAAAACACAAATTATTTTAGCTATATAGGAATGAAAATCAATTCATGTGTTGAAACCAAATTTGCCTAATTTTATATAAAGAAACAATCTCAAATTCCAAGGATTTCATCTGGCCCAAAGGGGAAGCAGGAAAAGAGAAAGAAATTATTATTATTCAACCTAAAATTACCTTTTTTTTCCCCAATTTTTCTGTTCAGTCATCATATTAGAAATCCTTTATTCACATAACTCACACTGTAGTGCCACTTCTGTTAACAAATTAATTCCATCTTGCTGGAGTAGCTGCAAGAATACAAGTCAGAGAAGAATTGGTCTTGGACTGAATATAGAATTATTCATTCCTCATTATTATATAAAATAGCTCTGGTTTAGATTTTCTGCCTAAGCTAGAGACTTTACTTTTATTACAAGAATTACAATGAAGAAATGAAGATGCTATGCTACAATCATCTGACCATATCTAGTATTTCCTAACCCAAAATGTGGAGGATGTAAGGCTTCCGCCCCCTCTACCCCCAGAGAAGCCCCTACATTATCTTTCAGCTTTATTGTTGTTGCTGACCAGACACCCATAGCAATTCCTGGCGGTGAGTGGAAACACCCAGTCTAAATCCAAACCGGCTTCCTGGCTCCTTTATATCCATAGCTTCTACTTTGTAGTGTTAATCACCACTTCAGTAAATTGCAATTTAAACAACAGCTTACAGAGTTGTGTCATTCTGAAAAATGGCCAACACTAAGGAAACTTCTTGTATATGGGAGCAACTGAAGAGGACCATAGGCCTCCAGTTATGCCCCCTTAAAAAAGGTGCATACCTCACAGTTCTGTTGTTGCTGTTTCATCTACCCTTTTACTCATGGTAAAGAATAAGGGATAAGACAGAAGAAATAGGTAATATTAAGCAGCTCCCAGGAAATAACTGGGAATGCCCAAGAATGCATTTCTTCAAAAAGATGGTGCAATACAAAACATGAAAAGCTTAGCATATGTGACAATTGTAACAGAGAACAGTCCCACAACTAATGCTTAAAACTCAAATATTTCAGCAGACACTTTGCATGAACAAAGAATGTAATACTGCTTGGGAAACAGTTGTGACCTCCAAGATTCTGGTGCCTGACAACTGATGATCAATTTTGTTCTTAATGGTCCCTTGGGGAATTCTGATTTCCACTTGGTTAGTGAAAAGCTGTTTAGCTCTAAATGCACCTGGTCATCTGTTTTGTTTTTATTATGGTTAACATGTTTTCCTCACAACTGTATAAAAACAACAATGAAGAATATCTTCTGGTTTCACTGGGAATCTCACATGTTTTTGTTCGTTTGTTTGTTTTTTTAAAGTTCTTTGCCTTTTGTAAAAATGAGTTGGATTGATCCTAAAAGCTCTGAATCCAGAAAGAAAATTAAAAAGAAACAAAATCCATTTTAAGAATAATTTTATCTTTCAGAGCAGTCTGATTAAGCTATACTGCTCAACTCCTGACTTTCAAATTCTTGATATTGGAAACATAAGATTAGAAAGTTGAAAACTCCTTTTACCCTCAGGCCCAGTAATAAGGAGATAGTAGCTGAGCACAGGCTGCCTGTCATTTATATCAGTTCACAAAGCATAGATGTATCTCAGGCTCTTCATAATTTCCTGAGATTTACCTGCATTCAGATGGCTGGAATATTTTCTTAAAGATGAATAAGGAGAAAAACAGTTCACCCTCCTTTCCTCCTAGCTATCTTTTCTCTAACCATATTTACAGTATTCTCAACCTGATTTAGTGAGAGTTTTACTCTCTCTTATTCTTGTCACTCAGGCACATGTATTCCTAAATTGAAAAAAAAAAAAAAGAGAGAGAGAGAGAATTTGTGTTGACAAGCACATATATTTTCATTTACTCTTATGAAGATTTGTCTTCTCTCCATTTGGCCAGCCAGACTCTGTTCACGGTTCAAATCCTAGCCCCACGCTTTACTAGGAAAGAGACTCTAGAAGATGTACTTCTAAACCCATCCAGGCTGGGCAATACAGAACTTAACTTTCCAGAATCCAGAAAATTTATAACCTAAATGGGGGTAGGACCCATATTTAATGGGTGATCTCTCCCATCTGAGGAACATATATACTGAAAAGGTAGAAGTGGTTTCAGGTGGTCACATCCACACAGTCCAATGAAGGCAGAGAAGCTCCTCAACCTAGGAGAACATTTGGCCCCAGAAGGCAGACCACTCACAGGAAACCAAAACCACATTATGTTGTATAAAATAAGTCAATGAGTAGGCTAAAGAAAGTAACGTTCACCAGCAAGACAATGGGGATTATCTGGAGACAAAGAATCTGGGAGAGGAATAAGTTCTCAAGGGTAACAGTAACTTTCTCTGCTCTTCCTCAATGCTGCTTGTCATGTACAATTTTTGAAAGCTGACTATTGAACACTGTCAATGATTTTATCTCTCCCCTGATAAATAAGTGTGAATCAACCCATCAACTTTGCGAGAACAGTTATCCATCTGACTGAGGAAACCTGGGGCTGGAAAGCTCCTGGGGCATATACTGGAGCATGATCTTGTCTTTCATAGGCCTTTCTTAAAGCAGAATGATCTGAGTGTCTCAGCAGATAGAATGTCTCTGATCAAGAGACCAAGTGATCATGAAGTGGCTATAAAATTGCTTTTTGAGATTGGCCTAAAGGATCTGGTTCTGCTACAACTATCTTTACACAGAACAGTTTTCAGCTATGCCTGAAGCCAAAAGGATCAGTCCTTAAGGTATGGCCTTTAACTCTCCATTTCTGTTTCGATATATTTTCTAAAGTCTATAAAATCAGCATATGCTGGCTAAAATCTAAGCTCTATGTAAGTTAAACTTGATATAGTTTGATAATCAACTTTTGTCTTCAAAGCACTTTAGTGAGGAAAAGTAAATGAGATGAAGGAGGTTGACAATGGAGCAGCAAGCTGATCAGCTTCACACATCTTTTTGTTGACATAATGGGAGAATGCTGTAATTCAGTTAGTTCAAATGCATGATACCTGAGTAATGGAAGTATAATCTGACCTTTCAACTTGAGCTACACAAATATTTCTTGACACTTCCTCCCATTAATTTCTATACCACCAGATATATGGTAATAAGAATCAAAAAGAAAGAGTTGTACTGTGACACAGTTTCTTAATCAGATGTAATTCCACACAGAAATTAGGACAGGAAAGACATGTAATTGATAAAATAACTAGATTTTCAGCATGTTATCCACTAGAGATTTGGAACTGGATGCTAAAAACACTCTGAGCTGAACTTTTCCTGGTTTGCTGGTTAGCATCCTGATGAAGTGGATGTTAAAACACATATCACTAAATTTGGGGGGAAAAAAGAAACACAACTGCTTCATGTGCAAGAAGCAAATTAAATTCCTGAGGTAACTGAGAAAGCAATCACAGAATCACAAACATTTCTTGTGTGATTCACAAAATACGTAAAAAATATATCAAAAGTAGATAAAGCAGATATTATTTCATTGGATCATGCTAAATGCACAGGTTGCAACGTCTTTTTATAATGCTGTAAGATATTTCAATGTATTTTAAGAGCTTTATTAATAAAACATTGCAATTATGTTATTATATTAATAAAAATATTGCAATTATATTAACAAAACAATGCAATTATGTTATTGTTCAGCTTATTTTTATATAATCTACTTGTGTTGTAACCTTGTGTGTTAGTAAATGAAAACATTTATTTAGATTAACTCTGGATAGGCTAAATTGGCTGTGTGAGGCTAGAAATAACACACATATTTGCTAAGCCAATCAGTAAGAAACTGATCAATAATGATATATTGATCAATTTTCATTCTGCTGCAACAACATCAGATCGAATGATATCTACATCAACCATTTAGTATAACAGAAAAAAGTAGTGTAAAAGGGCATCATTAAAGGATCAATTTCTTCCTACTTCGAGGCTAGTTTTCTCACAAAATGCTGCATTTTTCTAAAGCAAGTTTCAAGACCAACATTCCAGGCTGTTTCATGCAAAGTTAAAGTTTTAACAGCATTGAAATACAGCTTCCTAAATGTCTCTCTTAAAATACATTTTTCATATGCTTTTGAGAGAAGCAGCAGAATAGAATTCTCTTACCTTTCAAACTGAGGATGTAAAGTACTCACATAAAAAACTATTCTTCAACTTAGAATGCTGAACACTACCACTATCTTTTATCCCTTTCTCATCTACTTTTTTTTTTCAGGCTGTTTTAAGCTGATGTTAGCCTTTCCTTCTACCCAGAGTACTAAGCAAAGATACACAGGAAATTTGCAATATATGATTCTCCATGTCTCCAGAATAGAGTTGGCTACCTTTTCTCTTTAACTAAGAGAGCGGGTACATTTTAAAAGTTTGTGTAAGTGACCATTACTGCAAAATTATTATATCTTACTTTTTGATGCTATCAGAATTTTAGGCTTGCCTACAAACAACTTCATTATATAACCTACATAGATAAGGTCAACAGAATTGTAGAGAAGTGAAATTCCATGTTCCTTACAGTTCTACTGAATGCAGTCATAATATGCTTATGATGACAAAACCAACTAAGCAGGACTTACTTAAAAACAACTTGTCAATTGTTATTCATTTCTGTAGGTTGCCATAAATCATACTAAGTAAAAACCCTTAGTGGATAAGTTAGGATTTACTCTTTAGTCTTCAGTGTGAATCTAGGTTAGGAAATGGCCGACCAAAACTATTAGACACTACTATTAGTGTAACAGGAACACAACAATTTGCTTCATTTTTGCTGCCTGTTTTACGTTTTCTCCTCTCCTCTCTCCTTCTTCGTTTAATTCAGACTACATTTTTCAAAAATCTTCAGTTTAAGAATATTCCTAGTCTGCTGTTTTATGTATCTACTTAGCATAATCTTTCTGAGCCCTTTTTATGGCACAGCTACCATATTGAAAAAAAAAATGAAAAATTATAACACGGCTGGCAAGCTTCTAAGATATCACTGAGAAATGCTAGATATGGAGAATAAATTTCAGAGGTACAAAGCTGAGCAGACTGGTCAGGAGTGTCTCTGGAAAATGACCTATTTGCCTTTCTCCTCTTTCTTTGCAATACCCCTGTAGGAACAACAGCTTAGTTCAATTTTCTTAAAAATCAGAGAAGGCTCAGAGGAGAACAGTTTCTGGCAATTGAAATGCCAGAGTCATGAAAATGGCAACTAGCTTATAAATTGATTAATTAAGTATAATTAATAGCCATGTGACTTAACTGGGATTAAGTGGAATACAGTCACCAAACCTCTGTAATTTTTACAAGACATTAAATATATCTCAGACAGTATATTGTTGTTTAGTAAGGACTGATAGTTAAGATGCTTTATATTGCCTCATAAAATGGATTTTTTTACCTCTGTATATAAAATAATATCAAGCGATATGTGATAAGTATCTCTCATTGCCTTTCAGAAGTGCTCTCCAGAAAAAAGAGAGAAAGATACTTTACAGCCAATTTTTTTTTTTTTTCAAAGAAAGCAGAACAAAAATCTAGAAAAATGTGCAGTATATGCTATGTTCTAGTGCCATAGTGCACTTTCATGTCCTGATCCCAGCCTGTGCTACCCAGCCAGCAACATTTTGTGGACTTACTTTTGCAAAAATAAGCGTTATCCTGCTTTGATTCTTCAAGTTAATATTTTTCACTTATGGCCCAGTTTTGGAATCTTTTGTGTGATGGCTGACTTCACTGCAGTCTGTCTGAGAGCAGCAATCCAGCCATATACCAAAAGTTGCAGAACTGGGGCCTAGCGTGGAATGGCATAACACAGAATAAAACAAAATGTGAAAGTCAGCATCCAGACATCAGAACAATTGCTCCTCATGTGTATGGACTAGGATTCAGCTATACCTACTGAACTGGAATAGATTTTTTTTCCATGCATCTCTGCTCTCCTAAACCTAGCTCAGCTTGTGTTTTGAGGACATTATACTTGCTTGATTTCTTTGGCAGAGTATGCAGAACACAATGAACTACTGAGCTAAAAATGCAGATTGCACTTGCAAACCATACACATCTCTATTACAGATTCATTTTGCTATTCTCCTTTTCTTCTTAAAAATGGCATGAATCTGTGCTGTCAAAGGTTTTGCAGAAATAAGTGTGTTTTTATTCAATGCTGACTTTTGCAAATGCCCCCAAACGCTTCTCTCCCTTTTCATTTTAGTCTGTACCTGTTCCTATGACAAAAAGCAACGTCTTCCTGTTTGTAGTTAGGATTTTTGTTCTCCTTTTGCAGTGTAGACTTTCCCTAAATGCTTGCAATGTTTTGTGGCCTCTGTCAGGTGGTGGGTGACACCACCTGTGGACCCTTTGGAGAAAGCATCTCTTGAACAGTTGGTTTTGACTGTGGACATAGGCCTCAAATAGTTCTCACAATTCCGTTGCATATGACCATAAAACTAAAATAAATTATAGGGTTTTTACTCTCAGAAAGGCAACTTTATTGCCAACACACCATTGCTGAAGTTGTAATGGAAGCAATAATCAAACACATTTTTCCCATTGTTCTTCGCCCATTTTCTTCCTCCTTAAACATGGGAGATTAGCTAATGCTGCCTTCTGGTACTTTTTTTTTTTTCCTGAGATGAACAAATAAAAGTCCCTGCTGTGGTCACTTCATCAGATTCTCCCAGGATGGATCAATACTTCTCAGCCTGTCAGGGGAGGACAGCAGCAGCAATCTGGACTTAGATTATAGAGCTCTCAGGAGAGAGATGTTTCAAAACTAAACAGAACTGCGTGCAACTGCTTGCCCTGAAAGCTGGTATTTAAAAATAATACCAATTCTCTTCATGATGTAAGACCCTAATAATAAGGAATCAAGAAAAATCTTTTAGTGGAGGAAGATAGTTCTGTTCACAGATTTGTGGTGCTTCTAGAAAACTACAGTCCACATAGGCAATGTTTATATTTTCCCCTGAGTGTCAAATTGAAATCGAGATCAGTTCCAAAAATTGCCTGGAATTTACATCTGGATTTAAATCCCTGCTCAACAGCAGATCATTAGAGTTAGTCTGAGCATGTCACATAAAAGAATAGCATATCTGTATTTCCCTGAGGTAACAAAAAGAATTCTACTGCTAATACATTCTACTTCTAATACAGGCTGCTGCTGTAGCCTAGACAGCCTTCTGTACTCACAAACATATTCAGAAGTACCCAACACTTCTGTGGACTCCTAGTGCTAAGCAGCAGCAGAAAATTTGACAGGAACAACTTAGAGAAACAAAAAAAAAATACCTAGAAATCATGATCAACCAGCAGATTTACTGCCAGCCAGAGTGGACTATCCCATCCCCAAAATCTGTATGTTCTCCTGTGACAAAGTAAATCTTTACAGCTATGAAATACTTCAGGAAAAAGAAAAGGAATAGCTGCAACTGATTCTTCATCTCAGGACAGTAGATATGAAACATGGAATATCATTAAAAATATGTTGTTCTATGCTTTTATGCTTTTTAGGGTCTATGAGGTGTCACACATAACAAAAGTTCACAGAAACTCCAATTCTTAAATGTTGTGTTTCATAGCTGCATTTGTTAGTGTAAAAACTCATTAAAATTCCCTGCACATCGCATGGACAGTGTGCAGACAATGTAAAAAGGAATAAGTAAATCTATGAGAATTTCATAAGATCTCACAAAGGAAAGTACTGCTTCTGTAGTTGTAGAAAATTTATAAGAATCTCATATACAAATGATTTCTATATTAGTTAAAAAAAAAAAAAAAAAACTCACAAAGCTATAAAGACCAGTGCTCATATTTGCTGGCAAGTCAATCTTTCTTTCAGACATCAAGAGATGACCTCTTAAGACCCAAAGATTTATCAAGTCAGCAGTTTATTCCCTTAGGCCACCATCTTCAGCCTCTTCCTCTTCCAGTCACGTCTATTGAAGGACTTTGCAAACCCCCATGAGGAAATGGACTAATCTACTTCTTTCTAAAGGACAGGAATGATGCCTATACTGACTGTGCTCTATGGGATGAGAAAGCTAATAAAGGAAAGGAGACTACATCTATTTGTGAAAGATTCAGTGTGATGTTTGTATTATAAGAGACAGAGTTAGAGTGCTGTAGCTGTCAATCAGAAAAGGGGTATTGTTGCCCAGCATCAGCTACCAATACTGAGAAATTTTCAAGGAAATTCATCCACCTTTTTATTTTATAAGCCTAAAAGATCTCTGGATTGATAGAAAAGTCAAAGGACTGTTTGCATTAAAAAATAAGCTTTAATATTTCCTCTCTCTCCTCTCCTCTGTGTCAGCTGATTCATGAATAGGTACGTACACATAACATTTTAAAGTGAAAAAAAATGAAATAGAAAACCCCTTTAAAAAAAAAAAAAAAAACACTCATAAATTTGTACTATATAATTGGCCATCAGCTTCTTATTGCTGTCTGCTTAAAAATATTCACATTGTTATTTTAAATATTGCCACTGTAAAAAGGAAATACAGACATTGCAGCACTTTCATTAATATATATACTGTACAAGATAATTTCTTACCAAATAAAATGGTTGTGGTAATTACATGAAAGGAAACAAGAAACTCTGTCTCCTCTAGCCAAATCACTAATTTCCAATAAGTAAATCCAAACAAGTTCTTTACCTTTACATGAGTGAAAAAGTCTACATTATCTTTTCCAGGCAACTGCATATGTTGGTTTGTTTGGTGATCTCCCTAACTTCATGCATACATCTCTCTCAGCCAACTTCGTGTATGTTTCCATCTGACTTTTCTTTAAAATACAAACAAAAATTAACTTCGTTCCCTTTTCTTCACATCCCTCCACTGCGAGATTTTTCTTTTTAGTCATGGCAGACAGCATCTAATTTTCAGGTTCAGAAGTGCCCCATTATCTACTCTGCTGGCTGCTACAGTACTGAAAAAGTATTACCATGGGGAAGGATAGAAATCAACCTGCAGGGCTCTGATAAGCAATCCCTTAAGTTTATTTTTGAAAATTCTGTGTACCCTGTCAGTTTAGGAATCTGACACATGAAAATACATGAATCAAACCAATTGAAAGAAAGAAAAAGTGATTTTTGTCTCAATCAGTTTAGATTAATACGTAATAAATGTTATAATAATAATAATAATAAAAATAAAAATCTGCCTTATTCTGTTTCTAAATTAAGAAAGAAGATATGACCATATAAGGTATTTTAGGTCAAGTAGTTCTGGTATGCATTGTACTGAAGCTGGAGGGATGTCAAATTCCTGACTGTCAAGGGTGGAGAACTTGAGTGCATCAGTTGAAATAAAGAAGCAATAATAGGTAAACACACCACCTAAACCATATGGCAGAGGAATCACATTTTTAATACTTTAGCAACAGCATTAGGTTTCGTAAATCATAATGGAATAAACTAGCAGCAATACTATGCTACTATCCACCTTTTCTTTCAGTTCTGAGATCTCCTACCCTTTATAGTTAGAAACTGCCAGTACAGACACTTGGCTAACTTCATGGCAGGAACCAACCAGTCCTGAAGCTTTCCATTGATCCAGTCAAGACATTTTGAAAGTCCCAGTGCATGCCATCAGTCAGCAGCCACTTCATGGACTACATAGCGACCTTTCACACTCACAGCAGTGCTGAAAGTACCAAGGCTATCCGTTTGAGGGCCTTCATGAGCAGTGACAGCACCTTAAAAACAACAGACCGAACTCATCTGCTTTCTCTAACAGCCCTGCTGTGAAATATTCAGGTTCCTGCTTCTCTGAAATTTCAGAGAACCCTGAAGAATGCATTCATGGCTTTCCACAATTGCTATTTGTCAATTAAAGACAAACAGATTAAATTAGAATGGTCAAATGAAGACTTATCAGACCACTAAAAGGAGTGTTGAAGCTTAATACAAAGAAGAGGAAATAAAAATATGCTAGCAATATGAAGAGCATACAATTTAAAAAATCAGGCTAAGTTCCCATTTCCCCACTGAAATACTAGACATAGCAGAAGATGCTTACAAATGCACAAAATGCATATTACAAACTATTTCTAAGTGTTCTCTTTTAATTAATTTGCTGGATACATAGGAAGTCTGAAAATCTGTTAGAGTGCTTGGGTCAGTCAAGTTAAAACTGAGGATCTGTTCACAAGCACATAAAATAGAATTACTTGCTGATAGGAAAACGAAATTTATTTGTAATGTTGCTGTGTATCCTAAGGAGGTTTTCAAGCAAATTACCACATAAGAAGTTTGTTAAGTCATAAATCCTGGTTTTATTTGCTGTCTCAGACACCAGTAACAAAATGTGTATTTTAGTTTAACCATCTGACCAAAACATCTGCTACCTGTTGTTATATTTTGGACCTTGAAATCTGCCTCCTTCTCAATAGATCCCCACTACGTGTTTTACAGTCTGCAAGTGGCATAAAAGTACATAGCAGATGTTACTTAGTATTGGACTGCATGACTTCCCATTGTCTAAGGCAGCAAATCTTTTTTTAATTCATCACAGAACATAAGGATGCTTCCATAATCCAGTCTTTAACACAACTAAACCATCTACAGAGACTGTCATGGCTTACAAATGCCTTAAAAAAATCCTCTTTTCTGTGTTTTGTTCCATGAGAGTAGCAGTCAATAAAAGAGCCGTCTCTGCAATCCTTCCACTAAATAACTCTCTCAAGCCCATTTCTGCATATCCACTATTGACTATAATGAAATTGGCTGGATTAGTGCTTTGAATGCATTTTTGTCTGCAGCTCCTATGTAAGCACTGTGGTTTTTTTCTGGTTTGCTGTGATCTATATTTACTGTAGAAGATAGAAGCTGCCATTATCATTGATAAAATTCTGTCACCATATGCCAATTTTGCAAAGGAAACTAAAATGTATATTCAGTTAATGTAATCTCTGGGATTCATCAAGAAATCTAGGAGAAGATTTCAAGTCTTACATTGACCCCAAAGGGTTATATGAACACTCTTGTAGTCACTTTCTTAGCCTTTTCAAAGGTCTGGTAACTAAGAACTGAGAGGTAAGAAACAGCAGCCACCTAAACCACATCTTAGCTGTAACTTCTCACTATCGTCTGGTGTATTTAATATAAAATGACAATTTTTCAGACTCGTTTCTACTCCATATGTCCCTTTCTCACATACTAAAAAGAAATACTGCTTTTATGGTGGCAGGGAAACAGTTGAAAACATCATAAACCATCTGCAGCATCTCATTCATATGAGAATATAAAAATTGTTCTGGAAGCCAGATCCCACATCATGTCTGAGAGCAGCAGAAGATCAGTTCCCACCAGTCAGTGTCCTCCGAGGCATTCCTCCACTGCCCCAAAGTCCCACCAAGGTCTCACTACCTCAGTCAACACCCACTAACTTCATCACACCCACTAAGAATAGAAACTTTAAACACAGCTAAGTAGCATGTTGCTCCACAGAGAATTTTGCCACAGACTTCAGTGCAAGAATTTGGTTTTCAGCAAGCTAAAGTAAAATAACGCATGAAACATGGCTACAGTCATAGAATCATAGAACAGTTTGGGTTGGAAGGGACTTGTTTTTGACTAGTTATTCATGGGAAACCTTGTATGTAAGGAGAAAACTACTAAATATTTGACTAATAATATATGGGGGTTCAACCAGAAAGTAGTCCTCGCCTTCTAAATAGCCAGTTCTCTCTTACTAGTTGCCGGATGGTCTCCATCAGACTCTACACAGGAAAGGAAGTAGCCTTGCAGTCTTGGTTGAGAGCAAGCACTTAAGACAACCTGTTCAGTTTTGGGTGGAACACAGAAGCACAGAAGAAGCGCTTGTATAATTAGAAACACCCAACAGAAAGTTTAGGAAGCAATTTCCTCCTATTATTTGTCTTTTAAGTGAGATGAATGTCTGGCTCTGAAAGCGCGGACTGACTTAACATAAGTGAATACACAAATGTGGTATACCTTCAGGATATTAGCAAGAATATTTTGAAAGAGCTAGTTAGGGATAAAGAGCTAAATCATATTTTGCACAGACACCATCTTACAGAAAGAACAAAAATACGTTTTTTTTTTTTTTTTTTTTTTTTTTAAAAAGCTCCTAAGTTATTTAAGATCATAAATTCCATGGTCTTTCAATAGGATTTGAATTACTTGTGGCTGCACATTTGCAGGCATTCAAGTCCCCATCCCCCATTGAAATCAAGAGATCATTTCAAGCTTTGAAAAACACATGATTCAAAGTAGTGCTAAGTAGATACTTAGCACTAATTCTAGATTCTTTAATTTTTAATGAATATGTGTGTATGTTTTCTGCACAAATAATGAAGGACATGATGACCTAATAAATAAAATAGGTCTTTTCATGCAAACCACTATGGTAATGCCAAATAATTGATCATATTCTAGCTAAAACAGAATTACTGAAAAAAAAAATCTAAAAGTACAAAGAATGCTGTTTTAGTTCTTCACTACCTGAAATTGGACTGTGCTAGTTTAAGTAGTTAATTTAGCAACATCTAAATCTATAGAGGATTTCAACTCAACTTATAGAGGAGTTGAAAATATTCTGAATGTGGTACTAATTCTCATTTACAGGAATGCCTTCCTAAGAAGAAACGTATTACCCTCATATCAGTATGTGCTAATTTCAACATTCCTACCATAGGATCTTAGTCCTCTGACTAAAAATATTTCTTTATGAAAGCTTTTTCTTTAAATTGTAAACAGAAGGAACTTTCCGTCCATATCCAACCTTTCATTCTTATTAAGGTGTCTGATTGATTTTTTTCCTCTGGAAATTAACAACTTTTGCAATTTGATAGAAACAGTCAAAAATGCAAGGTCTTTAGGCATTCCTTAACATTTGCATTAGTTAACTGATAAAACATTAAGCCTTTCTTCAGGCTTCCAAAATGCCAATAAAGATGTCCTATACCAAAAGGAGTACTGCTGAACTGGAACAGAACTGGCATTCTGTCAGAGACAGTTTTCCTTGGGGGCCTTTTCATTGCTTTAACACTAATCTGTGACAAAAAGGACTTGTCAGATTCTTATTGCATTTAAGAAGCTTTTGGTGAGATTTGTATTGATTTGGAATAAGGCAACTGACAACATTGCAATAAATTTTTACTACTTAGTACTGATCAATATGGATTTTTTCAACCTTTCTCAAGAAAATTGCTTTCTATTGCTTCAGATATGGCCAAGCTACTCCTAAACTAATTATATCTCATGCAACAGGTCACACACTTTATCTAGTTCTAAGCTCTGACATGAAACAATTTTTAAAAGTCTAGAAAAAAAAATTGTGTCTACAACTAGAAAAACTGAAAACCCACTGCCCTAAGAGGCCTATGTCAGTAGCACTCTGTGTCATTAACTGTGCAACATGATTGCCATGTAAAATGTTGTTGTTGTATCTGAGAAGTTTCTACCACTACAATGCTAATACAGGCTCTTCAAGGTTTTTCTATAACCTTGTTATCAGCTTTGAGGCATTTTACTTGTGGTTTAGTTTACTCAGGTAAAGATATGCCATCTGAGTTCGGGCTGCACTTTAACTCTGGATGGAAAGTACTCAGCTGTGTGTAAGAAAAGAGTAGATCTGTGATGTTTGGCAGACAGCGATGTTGAGATCTCTGCCCAAACTGACATCTGAACCACATGTGCTAATGAAGCATAGGCTGTCTCTCCATGACCAAGTAGTGTGGAGCTAGAAGCACGGAAGCCACACACAAAGCTTTGACGACCCGGTGTCTATACTATCTATGCTTCAAGGGGTTTACCTTGGACCAGCTCTGGTCTGGTTCTTGATACCTATTCATTCAGGGATGAATTCAGCACGTCATGCATCTTTCAGGTTAGTCCATTGTGAAGGAAGGCTATTTGTACTCACCAAGATATTGATGCAAACCGAAGCACAGCAATTTCGTGACAGTCTCATTGGCTCATAAGGGAAATTCTCACAGAGAAGCACTTGCAGAAAAACACAGGAAAGCCTAGACATATTCGACATTTTAGCAGAGCTCGTGACAAATGAATGTATTAACAGAACACATACTTCTTTATTCGCCCTTCTGCAGCCACCTGTTTTTATGCCCAAATAGATTGATTTCAGGGACTAAAATGTACTGCTTGCCTTACGTTGCCATCAGAGAATACCTGATCAAAGATCTCATTCAGTGCTTCTGAATTAAAGATGAAACTATACTATAAATTACATAACATGTCTTGTGACATAGATGCATTTCTTTATCAATTCACCTTTAGAAAAAACAAGAAATGTTATTCCTTTAAAAAATATTTATTTTCATCAAACATATTTTTTAAATACCTCCATTGCATGGGAAATAACTGTCAAACATATATATTTTATTTATTAAAGTTACAGTGAGTTTAGTAACTGTGGTTGTGTCACTATGTGGATATCCATCCACTCTCTGACCTGCCCAGTTGTGCCTAATATTATCGTTTTAACTCAGATTGAAAGTGTACCCTCATATCCTACATGCTTATCAGACAGATGTGGATGTTTGCTTTGGCATGACCATAACCTACCCTGTTGTGAGATAAAACGTGCTATTTAAATTATTTTTGTTAGGCTTAAACAATCCCTTTGGCAACTTGGGCAGGAGTATCTCAAACTAGAACTCAGTAATTCTTAAAGTGGCTGCCACTTCTGAAGCACATCATGTCAGAGTTATCAGGCTGCCATGAGGACCTCATCTCTTGTTAACCTAGTAAAATCAATGAAACTGATTTGAGAAATCAAATATTACTGTTTGAGATACAGTTCATATGTGTACACTATTATAGGTATATTTCATTGAAATCTAACAATTGAATTATTAACAAGAGTTTAATTTCAATTGTATTTTATATATAAGATTCCTATTAAAATTGTTTTGGTCAGTTTGTGGTGGAAAAATGCAGCTGCTATCAAAAATCAGAAAAGACACCCATGTTGGTTTCATTTCTCAAGCAAATAACCTCAATTTCTGAAAAGCTTTATGGTCTTTCTATTTACCTAAACATGCTACAATACATCGTATACGGGATACACATAAAGTCTTGCATTTCGTAGTTAGCTTTGGTTTGACAAAAAGATGTGTTAGCCTCTGCCTATATCTATCCAAAGCTGAATTCATGTGCATAATAATGTATGCAAAAGACTATGCCAAAGAAAATGCATTTACTAGACAGCAAGCATTACTCAGTTACTACTGAGGACCAAATTCATTACCTGGCTACTATGTAAACTATGAATTAAATATGAAAGTTAGAAATAAACAGGAAAAGGGACACATAAGAAAAAGAGATGGAAAATAGAAGATGCTAAAGCAGAGTAGCTATTTTCATCTTCTCCAATTTCTATACATTAGTGAATAAGATAGGTAGTTACATCAAATTCATCACAGTGAGATGTTATTCCTGAAACACAGCCCTTTCATTATTAAGGAAAAAAAATCACTTCTGTGGCTGTAACCAGAAAAGATGAGGAAGCTAGAACCGTCTCTGCCAAGAGAGGATTTTTTTTGACATTATTTTGATTGCTCTAATGAATAACCTGCTAGCTTCTGATGGCATTTATCAGCTCTAGGGAAACACTGGATGAAAGAATGGCAGAAAGTT
This sequence comes from Anseranas semipalmata, assembly GCA_013399115.1. Taxonomy (NCBI): domain Eukaryota; kingdom Metazoa; phylum Chordata; class Aves; order Anseriformes; family Anseranatidae; genus Anseranas; species Anseranas semipalmata. The sequence continues at coordinate 124,198 of VXAA01001879.1, forward strand.
TTAAAGGAATGAAAAAAAAAAGCCTATCATCACAAGGGTAACACTTTCTCAAGCACAACTTCTCACTGTTAGAACAATTGTCAGTTGAATGTCTTTTTCTGGTATTTTTCTCATGCAAAGGATGCAAAAGTTACTTTTAAAATATTTTTAAAAACCCAGTGAAAACAGAATTTTATATCAAGAAAACTATCTTGATTTAGCTTGTGTTGAAGAACAATGGCTTGAGTTAGAGGTACAGCCTAGTGTAACATAAATAAAATTTTTACCTACTTTTCAAATATGTTTTTGCATGATGGTCTTAAAAAGCCCAAAGTCACCAAGGAAAGGTTCTCAGGTTCTTCCAAACTCCCTGAGACTTTTTGTTGTTGTAAGATGCTCTCAGCTGTGGATATTACAAGCAAATGAGAGTAAGCAGGATAAGCAACACATGGAACACTATCTTCAGAAACTGGTTTTATCAAATCTCTATAGTACCATAAATCTGTATCAAGTAAAATGATATACAATCCCAAAGATACAAGTGTAAGCCTGTATTTCTTTATATAAGTTGTTAAATAACTCTCAAAGATTCTAATCATAATGAAAGGATAATATATTAACAGTCTGCCATTTTACCCACAGGCAAATCATAATGATAGCCCCTCTAATTAAACCATGACTTCATTAAAGTGTTTCTCATTATCATTTGCAATATTTTATGATAATTATCTGTCTTTTATATAACAAATTAAATTAATGTTTTTAATAACACCTTTAACCTTAGCTTAGGTAATTCTGAATGACAAACAATGTAATGAGTACACTTAAATGCATACTTTAATTGCCCATCACATTAATTATTTTATAATGAAATAATTTAGGTAACTCATTCTCATTATTTTTTCTTTTTGCATTGCAATTAAACACTCGATATGCTTCATGAGCAATGTTAACACAGGCTTAAATTAGTTCAGCTGCATTAGGTTGTTTATAAAATATCAATATTGAAGGATTTTGCAAGTGACATTTAATTTTTTTATTCCTATTACACTGTTCTGATTGAATTTGATTATGCTATGGATGCAAAACAAAGGCTCTGAGTCCCACTTTTCAATCAGAAAACTGTGATATCATATCAGCAAAGTATCACCACCACAGACTAAAAATGATGCTGAAAATCACAAGACTTGGACAAAATAGAATGAGTCTTCTGTGACTTAGATCTATACCAGCTACTTTGCGGACACTTGGTACCGTGACTTTGATTCACCTATAGCTGAATCATTTGAATTCAAAACCTCAAAAGCTCCTGTGGCAAACTGAAGTTTGCCCAGCCAGACATGATTTTAGGATTAAGGCTCACAGGTCAGAAACCTGCAAAGTCTGACCACAGGGGGTGCACTCAGGTTCATTGAAGTAACCTCCCCACTACCCCTTTATCCAGGCACAGCAGCTTGTCATAAGCAGTATGGAGCCTAACACTGTATTAATCAGTAGGTAGTGTAAAGTTCCTTTATTTCACCTAATCAGAAATCTACTGGGTACCAAACACACAAATGAGTAAGAATGTATTTGATATAATCCCTTCTACATCTTCCATGTACAAAGAACAGTTTTAAGAATAACATTTTGAGAATGCAAGTCAAAGAGAGACTAAAAGAAATCTTTTTCTTTCTGACAGATCACACAATAGCTCTGCCACACTGGCAGAACTAGAATAAATCTTACAGGATGGCAGCTGCAGGATAATTCAGGGAGGGTTGGGGAAATAAATAGTGCAGGGAAGATCTAGGTAGTTTCCTTGGAATTTGCATAAATAACAACAATAATAATAATAACAATAATAATAAAGAATCTCCTTACTACAGGTAAATTTCAATTTTTATTTCTGAGGTGGTTTTACCCTGCTGAGCAGCTGAACTCCACCACAACCACTCTTTCACTCCCCCTCCTCAAAAGAAAAAGGGAAGAAAATACAATGGAAAGGGCTCAAGGGTTGAGATAAGGACAGAGAGATTGCTCACCAATTATCATCACAGGCAAAACAGACTCAGCATAGGGAGAATAATATAATTTATTGCCTATCACTAGCAGACTAGAACAGTGAGAAACTACAAGCAAACTAAAAGCACCTTCCCCCCCTGCATCCACTCTCTCCTACCTCCACCTCCCAAGCGGCACAGGGGAACGGGGAATGGGGGCTGCGGTCAGTCCCTAATGCTGCGTCTCTGCCGCTCCTTCACGGTCACTCTCTGCCCCTGCTCCACGTGGGGTCCCTCCCACGGGATGCC